>ML779951.1:718833-746349 GCA_009831015.1 Picea engelmannii
CCTTTCTGACATACTTCTTACCGCTCTCCCTCTCTCGCCGACACCTATCTCCCACTAAGCTCGCTCGCCAGTCACATCCTTCCATTCATCTTTCACCTCCCTTTTCTCCCATATATCCTCCACTCATCGTCCTCCCGATCTATCACCTCACCGTCTTCACCCATCACCCTCTCACCGCCTACCATGTGTCTCACACTGCCTGTCACCTCCACATTATCTAGTTTTCCCCTCCTCGTTTGGCCACCAGATATCCCTTTCTACTCCCATGTCACCTTCTATGCCACATCGCCTCTATTACTTTAACGCCTAAGTGCCCATGCATACCCAATAGCTTGCCAGTCATGCCATCACCTCGGCCTCGTCATCTCCGTCCACGTCCGCCAGCCGAGTCCCTCTACAGAAGTCCAACAATGCAGCATACGGCCAAAGAGGGGACACCACGTTGTCCAGGTGTCAAGTTTGACTTGGGCCTCCCTGATCCCAATGAAGCAGTTATTGAATTTGGTGGCGGAGGGTGAGACATCGTCTCCTTCCATAAATAGAAGGCCATAAAGGTACAAGCACGCAGGGGCAGGCTGTCAGTCCAAGATGACAAGGATTACGTCTGACAGATGACTGCATGAGCAGCCTGACAGAGGAACTTATCAACACAAGGCCATGAATGCGTGACATGATCGTGTTTAAGGCAATGGACCAGTTCCAAGTATATGTAGGAATTTTTTCCATTTTGTTATGGTCGATGGTTGAGCCAGGCTCCCATATTGTATAGTTTTGATAAATCATTGTTTTACTTGGTTATGCATTTATATTTGAGACCTCCTGTTTAATGAAAGTCAACTTCTTTCCATCTTTGTAAACACTGTATTAAGACACTCAGAATTGGAGGATCCAATTGAGGGTCTTGATGTTGTAGGATGATGTATGTTGGATCACTACAACATTTTCACCAGTTTTAATTAGTTTTCCTGTGTTACACTCTCCCTCTTACGTTGAATATCCTGGAGTTGGAGGATCTAGTCAGGATGTTACAGTAGCATTGTGATGCTCGAAATTGGAGGATCCAGTTGAGTTGTTACAACAACTATTGTGACTGTGCTAGTTAAGCGCATTTCAACGTCCTATTTTTCTTCTACAATTTGCCAGAAGGCCCGATTCCCATGGCAGCCTTGTTCATTATCCTCACCAAGTCTTCCCTCTGCTCATTTTTAAAATCCAGCTTCATGACTGAAGTTAGATCAGGACCTCACCTGCTTGTGCATACCTAGTCTAGTTTTTTGAGTTAAAACGATATTCTCTTGGGTCTGCATCCATTCTACCAACCTAATTCAATTATCATGACATATAAAACTGATGGGTATCCGGCTTACTCCTTCCGCAATCTAGGAGTGAATTCTGGTGCTAACACTTCACTTCTTAGTCGCGGGGTTAGCATAGCTAGAATGACATCGAGTTGAAGGGATGCTTGTAGTCCCTTAGTCGACGACGCGTGTATTCCTATAGAAAAATATATATTAGCCATTATCTTTGTAAAGATCTTCCCAACAAATATCTCTAACATGCTAGGTTCACCTGACATTCAAACGTTTATACAAATAGATCGGGTAGGCGAACGGATAAGTGAGGTAATCCAATGGATGGTGAGGTCTAGAAATCATAGCACGATATACAATCGATTCTTTTGTATCTTAGATAATAATGGGTGGAAAAAAGTGGTCACGGTGCAACATCCAATGGGTTAAATAGGCAAATGCCGTAACAGATTCCTCCAACGGTCATATAGCTTCGCTGTGGTGAAGTCCCATTCTGCGTGATTTTTCTATTCTGGCGAGGTTCAAGTTCTATAGATTTGCCTCCTGCGAAGTCTTCCTTTTTTTCTCTGTAGCTTCCTATAGTTTTTCTAGCTTATCTTTCTTCTTATTGAGCTTCCTAGCCTTCTTTCCTATGATTTGAGCTTCTCTAACAATTTATGGAATCCTCTTTCCATTTGTATTTTTATTCTCTCCTAGTGAAAGGACTTCACACTGCTAATGTGCTCTTAGAGATTCTGAGTTTAATGTCCCATCTCTTACTATTTCCAGGGTGGATATACTTCTTTCTTGCATGGACATGTTCTTCAAGCCTTCCTACGTTATTTCAACTTTGACAACTAATTCTCTTGCCCTTTGTTGCTTCAACTTATCCTCTTGTTATTCTATTAGTCTCTCTATTTTCCTGGTTATGAAGTCCCCTAGTTCTTGATTTTTCTGTTCTGTAGCTTCCTCCTCTGCTTTCTTTCTAATTTGATTTTTCTCAATCCAAGTCTTTCCTAATAAAAGTGGAAAAGGGGTGTTGTTCTCAAAAAATTTAATGACTTCAAATTCTTCTTCAGTCGATGTTTCATGAGAAATCATAGATATATTAGTAACTCTTTCACATAGGGTTATCATATTTCCTTTAAACAAGCCTATCCTTCCCAATGAAGGTACCATAGGAGGCTTTCCCAAAATTTCCCAAGTGCTTTCTGGCATAATATTCATGTGTGTTTTTTCATCCAATACACAGTCTATGTCAAAGTCTTCTATTCTTGTAACTATGCGTTGTTTTTTTCTAGGATCTTTGGTAAACTAATGTCTCTGTGATCATCCATTACTTCTTTTAACTATACTAACATAGTTTATGACTCTTTCTCTTTATGATTCTCCAACATGCTCTTAGCCTCTTGACTTTCTTTAGAGTTTTCTTGTCTTGTGTTCATCTTTTCAACTTTAGCAATCATTCTTGGACAATCCTCAACTTCATGACCAATAACTTTACAATAAAGACAAATAGGACCTGTAATAGGGCATTCCTTAGCAAGATGTCCCAATCTTCTGCAATTATAACACAGTGTCAATCCTCTCTTTATTTTAAACAATCCCCAACCTTTCCTGTACTGCGCACTGGGATCACAATGTTGGACCTGCAATCTGCAAAAAATATATCTAGGTTCCTGCATCCACTTATTAGTCTAAAAATTATTTCTATGCATAGGAATAACATATCTTTCTCTATTCAGATCAATTCTTTCTTCTAACTGTGCCCTACCATTCAGACTAGGAAAAAATCTATCAAACATACCTACATTCATGCTTTCGAAGCAAACATTTCCACTTATCTTACCCTTACCAAAGCACAAATATTTAAGATCTTACCTCTTTTCTTTAGATCAGGTTTCTTTCTTAGCACAGAGCTTCACAAGTCAATTAGAATACTACGCACAAAAACAACAAATCTACGCAGATAGATTTCTCTTTTCTTTAGTTCCCAGCAATCACAGTTTCAGGTCCTGACAACGGAACCATTTGTTGGAATAGGGGTATACCTAGGGTTCAATGCTTCAACAACACACCAAAAAGACCCTAACTACCGACCCCTTCTGTAACACCTGTGAAGTAGATGAAGTCTCACTCGAGGTAGAGGAAGGGGGGGTTGCAGGAATCATGTATCTACAACCAAGCTAGGACACATATCTGTGATTACAACACTTAGCAAAGCACTTAGACAACAATATGCATTAGTTCATGAGTCTCATTCACACCACAGATTAAACCCTTATTACAGATCAATGCAGTAACAATAAAGATCAATCACTTTCAATCACTTAGCACATAGAATTAGTTCATATCTAACATTCATTTACCTTTAGTACCATTAAGCACTAATCAATAACATCAGATGAATTCATCATACATTATAACAACAACACTAAGAAGATAAACAACATAATTCACATTACACAAGGCACATCAAGGCACAAGATATACGTGATTCACCCCAGTGTGGGGCTACGTCCACCAACTTCTTCTTCTTCTTTATTAGTATTCAATATTCTTACATTCAGTTGCTCCTGTGCCCAAAGACACAGAGCCAACTCTGCAGAGGACAAGAGATCTGCGCACTTCACACTAGATCCTCCTTCCCTAAACCAAGTCAAGCCACAAAGCCAACTCCTTATTAGCCCAAAGCCTCACTCTACACAGTCTATTTGCACAAAGCAACTTACAACCTCTTGCACTAAGCCAACATTAACACTTACAACATATTGTGCACATAGCCAGCTAGGCTTCTTACATCGCTTAGCTACTTATTTATACATTTACAAAAAGTCCTAATCACGGGTAAACCCATGGGCTGACATCCTAGAGCCCATTACATAAACCCTGTTAAACCCTTTGATGGGTCCACAAGCCTACAAAACAAGTGAGATCCCATGATCTCAGCTTCGCCTGGGTACTCCATCTTCGACCAACCTGTCAAAGTCCCAAACATGGTCAAACATGACCAATGTTTCCTCAAAACTTGGTCAAGGGCCAACAGTTTCTCTCAGCCTCTCGGTGAGGGGAACTTCTTTATAGTTTTCAGAATGCTCTCTACAATTTTGAATAATTTTTAGTTCCACTTGGGAGCATGTTCATAAATTATTTCTTGCTTCTTCAACCAGTTGAGCACCTGGACACGTGAAATGAGGTGAGTCACTTTTTACTTTGATTTAATTTAAATTTAAAATATATTTATAATCTATTAACATGTGAAAATTATATATATATATATATATATATATATTAAGTTTCATAAGTAAAAGTTGATTTGAGAGATAATAATTAATATCATTATTATAAATTAAAAAAAATATTTTCCATTTTTAAAGTCAATCCAAAATAATAATTGTTACATTGTTTCTCTTCTTTTTAACATGAGCACTCCACCACCTATTCCAAAAACTCGGCCTAACAGGGGGAGGCCCCCCAAAATCACCCTAGAGATCCTTTGCGATTATATGGAATCATTAGAAGAAAGGAGAGAAGAGAGAGATGTCAAAAGCTAAATAGAGTTAGAATCATTAGAAAAAAAGAGTGAAGAAAGAGACGTAAAACTCCAAATAGAGCTAAAGGCAATGATTGATAAAAAAAAATACTCTTCAAAGATACCATTCAAACTCAAATAGATGATAAGTAATCAGGGTTCAAGAGTAGATTGCAGAAAATGAAGGATAGGATTCAAGAAATGGAAAAACATAAACAATCAACCCAAGAAAGAGAGGTTGAAGAAAACAAAAAATTGAGAGATAGCATTAAAGAGCTAGAAAAAAAACTAACCAACAATTTGACCCTCAGTAATCTGGAAAACAAATTGGATATCAAACCCATCAAAGAGGAAATTAATAAGCTAATCGAACTGGACCATGAGCGTAGCAAAAGATCCTTGAACCTCATAATGTTTGGTATAAAAGAACAACAAAATGAGGATACACTAGCAATAGTAAAAGAAGAATTAAATAATAAATCACAAATTGATACAAATTACCTCATAGAAGCAAAGAGGCTAGGAAAAATAATTGATCACAAAGATAGGTTGATACGTGTCAAAGTAATTTTTTATGACCATAAATATAGCATATTCAAATCAGCCTCAAAATTATTCAATCTGGGAATAGAATTAATGTTAAACGCAGAGAATTTGTTCATTAAATTCGATACCTCGGTTTGATATCTTTTCAGGTGTGGAGATAAACAACGAATAGAATTTTTTACTTGTCTAACCACGATTTCTGAATCACCAAAGACTGTTAAATTCTGAATCCTCAAATTTAGTGCTTTTCTAAGACCTTGCAGGAGTGCCTCGTATTCAGCTGTATTGTTTGTGCATTCAAATTCTAACCAGAAAGCGATCAAAGTTTTGTTTCCTGCTGGATCAATGAGCACACATCAAGCACCGACTCCTTCCTTAGATTTAGATCCATCGAAGTAAAGAGACCAGATCTGATTTTCATCAGGTGCATGTGACCACTGAGAGAGGGTTGTTGACTGTGTGCATGTCATAATTTCGGACTGTTGTTCTGGGTAAGTTATGGTAGAAGTTTCAGCCATGAAATTGCCAAAAAAAGTGTTCATCCCCTGCATTTAAGGTGAATTGGCGGAAGCAGTGAATGGTTCATTAGGATCATTTAAATCAATTATCGTAAACTTAAGATAACGCTCACGATTGACCTTGATTCTGTTAGGATTTCCATTCTCGAGCAACCATAAGTGAGACCAATTTGTCTTAAAATAACTATGTAGCTGTTCAGACCAATCTATACTTAAAAATAATCCATATACTTTGGGGATATCAATGACAATAATATCAATAATCTGATGGACTTTAGGATTAGATGATAATCTGATAAGTACATTTTTTAATTCACCTATTACTTTAACACTAGTCTGATCAAGCTGAATAATTTTTAGACTGGAAGGTTGAACTTCAACATTGATTTTTTGGCAGACAGACCAAAGCATTACGTTTGATGATGCACCTGAATCTACCATACAATTATGTACATTCCTATTGAAAATTTCAAAAGTCAACAAAAAGGGTGGGACATTTCTGCAAGTATTAACAGCAGAAGTTTGTTGTTTTTTAGTCGCAACCCCTGGAACTAGTTTATCTACATTTGTTACACTTTTTACAACAATGTCTCTTTTATCAAATGACTCTAGCGTCGTTTTAACGGAGACCTTTTGAGGTGTTTTGGGGCTATTTTCTGCAAATTTGTTGATGTTTGGATTTCTATTTTTGCTGTTTTTAGCAATATTCTACAACATCTTTTGCAGAAGAAATGGAAATTTCAATAATTCATAAACATAAATATTAGCTCTAAGTTTTTTGAGATCCTCAATCAAATCATACTCTAAACTTGGAGTTGTTGAATTCTGTTTAGTTTCAATTGGTTTAAATTGTTTTTGAGGTGCATTAGTTCCAATTTCAAAAGAGGATTTATTCGTTGTTTTACTTCTGGTATTGTAAGGATTCACTGTTTTGAAATTAGCTTGAAAGATGCTATCTGAAAAATGCCTGAAAATGTTGGGAGAGGATTCGTCTTCTTCCACTATTTTTTGTTTAGCCACGTCTTCGGGAATCTCAGGAGGCACTAAGTTATCATGTGCCTCTAGAATCGTCTGGATAACAAACTATAAGCTTTCTAGATTTAGGCCTTCAGAATTTGAGTTTGGCCGGTTTGTGGGAAAAAACTTTCTGAAAGGGGGTTTGTAAGGCCCTTTGCTTGAAGAAGCTTCTTCAACTGATCTTTTCAAATCTATAACCCGATTTGACAACTTCTGAACGACCTTATGTAAACTTTCTAGATCTGAACCGTCTGATTGAGTTTTGGTTTGGGGTGGTCTAGGAAGAATTTCTATTTTCTTTTTGGAGGATGAGGTAGTCTCTGCCTCATTACAGATATTGTCCTTTAGGCCGAGAATATCTTTCTCGATTTGACTCACCTCCTTGAAGGCTTCTAATAATGTCGCTTTCTTAGACCTTTTTACCCAGATTGTTATGTTTTGGTGTAGGGCTTTAGTGTAGTATGCGTCGATAAGATTTTCAACGGGCATTGAATCCATGGGGGTTCGATTCTTTAATGTTAGACACCTTTGATTAAATTCTTTTATCTTTTCCTTGGTGTTCATCTTTAAACTAGAGAGTTCCATGACTAAGACTTCATGAGATTTTTCATCTCCGAATTTCTCAAGGAAACAGGATTCAAATCTATCGCAAGATACAATGGTGTGGGGTTGTTGGGCAAAGTACCAGGTAGAGGCATTTACTTCAAAGGTGTATGGAAAAATTCTACATACTACGTCTTCGTGTTCAACACTACGGAGCCTAATGGCTAGCATGAATTTTTTAATATGATCCTCAACAATCTGCTTGGAATTTGGGTCAAATTTGGGGAGCCATTTCTTCGGGTGTTTAGGCAAAGGATGTTGGGGTCTAAGTATGGCCACTGCATCTTGATCAAGCCAAGGTCTGGTGGGATTATTTGGATTTTCCATAGGCGTGGGTGGTTTCTAAGGCCGAGATGAAGAATTTCCTTCATCTGATGATTCTTCTTCTGAAGAAGAAGGAGATGAAGGGGGTGGTGTTGGTGGAATACCAGATCCTCCTACTGCAGGAGTGAGGATGTGATATGGATGTTTAGTGTAAGACCAATGCCTTCAAGTTGCTCCCTAATGTCAGAGAAGTCTAATGGTTTATTCAATGGTCGACCTGGTTGTCTGATACAGGCCAAAGCACCGTGTGTCCTTAGGATGGATTGACAAACAATTTCTTGTACATCGACCCCTAGGGGGTTTGGTGTTACTGGTTCAATGGTAATCTGTGGATTTTTGTTTGATGTGGTTGTTATTTGAGAGACAATGTTGTCTTCAGAACAACTTATTGTTACTATAGGTGAGTGGGTAGGTGGGGGAGGAGTCTTGCGACCTCCATGTTCCATCAATAGTGTTCATGCCCTCCTTCTAGCGCCATTTTTTGAAGGGTGAAATTGGCCGCTCGTCAACTGGAAGAGAGAGTCTGGTCCGGGGTTGTCTAATTAACCCAATCCGTTTGTATTGACTCACTTTGACGGGTTTAACGGCTCCGTTGGCCAATCTAAAATCCTAAAGGAAACAAATAAATAAAACAAAGAAACAAAATAACTCACTAATTACTAATTGCTAATATATATATATATATATATATATATATATATATATACAACTTGTTTAAATAATATTTATATGATAGGTTTGTTTATCTAATTTATATATACAAGATATACAAATTATGAGTTTTAATCTGAACTCATAAAAAATCAAATGTAGAAATGGTTCTTTTGATGAAAGTAAATAAAGAAAGCAAAAGGTATTATTTATTTATTTATTTTTTAATCTATATGCATCTATAAGATCAAATATCAAACTACTATTTAAACAGAAAAATGTAGATAGTGAAAATTATACTACTTATAAGAATTTATATAATAAACAAGCAAATAAAAAGGAATAGACTAACCTATTAATCACTTGAAGAGTATGCATCCAACTGTTTGTATAAATCGTACATCAGTCCATCCACAATGTAAATCTATTGTGCATCTTCACACTGTTTGGAATAAATGCCAAACTGTACATTGACTGGTGTATTTAATTGATAAACGATAGGACGCAAAATAATAATTGTGATATAATAGACTGCAAGTAATAAAACATAAGATAAATCCAACAGTTACAGCTTGCATTTAATCAGTCAACATGTTTAAGGTAAACCTTATAATACGAATTGAATGATCATTCACTATTTTTATACAACTGAAGCATAAAATTGTGAATTTTGAGAGAAGAAACTATCTTGATGACATAATAATCTGTGAAGATGAAAGCTATCAACAGTCATCAAATTATCAAGATAAACAAATTATAGACAACAACAACATTTACAAATGGCTAAAGCATAAATGTAAATACTTGTTATGTCCAAATTCGAGTATAAGTTGTTCACAACTAGCCCCAGGCGAAGATGTCCAGAGTATAAAAAATAATGGGTTTATAAAGCCTTCAGAAAGGTAATCGTTTCCTCTTCTGAGATCAGATATTGATTACAAAAATAAAAGAGGGATACAACCACCCAGATCATACTAAATCCTCTAAAGCTAACAAAAGTTTATTTCTGTTCATACAAAATGTATCAAAAATATGACTAGCAAATCTCAAAGATTCCTCAGATCAATTGGTAACCATGAACTCCTGAATATCCTGAAAGTAAAAGGAAAAATAGAAAGATTTAGATACATATTCAACCATTAATTTGCAAATTTTGAATTAACATAACTGGCTACAGAATCTTGTGATTCTGTAGCTAGTTATTTTAGTAAATGAAATCCAATTTATTGAAAGAACAAAGCAATCTAGTTTTAACAAATAATCATATTTTAAGATAAAAGGATCATACCTCCAACTGTAAGATCAAATCGTTTCAGACAATCTTGGAATTTACTATGGCTGTTGCAACCTCAACATTCTTAAATATTACATTCCTTGTAGTCTTTATACATTTCTCTTTTCCTTGAAAGAGAGACTCGAGCCTATGGTTTTTATTAGTTAAGGCATCAATTTGATCAATGAGAGCCTTAACCTGTGACTGTAGGATGGGTACATCAGTGTAGTATTTATCGACCCAGAAATGACAAACTTCACACTTCGACTGAGAGACGGTCTCTTGGGAACAAACATGATTGTGAACCGGAGCATCTTCCACACAGACAGTAGATTCATTACCCAATTTAATACCAGGAAACTCTACATTATGTTTCAGATAGGGTGGTAAATTATCCACAAAGTTGTAGGGTTGATCGAGGTGTGTCTCAAACGAAAGAGGGTCTTCTTCAGTGAGGAACCTATCGATTTCGGAGTCTGAACTCTCATGGACCTCGATCATGCTGATAGAGCTCGCATGAGGGTTCGACTTGTTACGAAGCCTTCTTGAAATCAGCCTCCCAACTCTCTTGTTCTTAAAATTTATATCAACATTGCTTTTAGATATCTTGCCTGTAGATTTCTTTAAACTTTTAACATAGTCATTAAGATGTGTATCTTGCCCATGAGTCTACTCAATAACCTTTGGATTGAGTAAGGGTTTGTTGTAGGAGGCTGAGACACAGGCCTGGGTAGGTAAGAGGGGTGTTGTAGGGTAGATTAGGGTTTCTTCAATCACAGACTTGTCGATCTCTTCCACGTTGGGATTAGAGAAACTATTTCTGATTAAAAACGAGTCCCAATTATCGTTCTACACTTCTAATTGATGCACAAGCAAGATTTTTATTAAGCCGTGATGGAAGAGGCTCGAGTCTGATCGTTTCTTTCTATACCTTTTGCCCATTTTATAAAGGCTCCTCAATAAATAATACGACATGTTTAGAGGAAAACCCATGAAAATCATAAGAAAACACAGATGATAATGAAACACAAGACCGAAACATCCTTCACAGGTGACAAACTATTTCAACATAGCAAGTAGACCATGCCATCAAACTTTCAGTAAAGATATTGGCATACCTTTGTCACATCCTTTTATCTTCCGAGATGTAAATAGAAGACTCCAAGGAACTTCTTCCACCTTTGCATTTTTGAACCACCTTTGACTGCTTGCAGGGAGTCCTGTAGCTTGACTCAAGAAATCCTCTGTAACCTCCAGTTGGACATCACCAACCTTATCTCTGCACCCATCGAAGGAGAAAGCGAATTCCTGGGCAGTTTATAAATTGAAACCCTGAAATTTTCTAAGGAAAACGAGTCAACCATTACTCTCCAGATCTTCTCTGGCATCGTCATATAAGAGAAAAGTTTGAGTGCCATTAGGTTCGACTCTAACAACAGGATCCATGTTGAATCAACGGGCAGTCAATCAGGCACAGCGCGTAGGGAGGGTTTGTGAGAACAGACCAGAGCCATACCCCGAGCCCGAGAAACACCAACAGTGAACGACATATGAGCAAAAAACTCATAACGATAAGATGGGCGTTAATTGAAATGCATGCGAAGAGGGTTTAAAAAGCCCAAGGCCATTCTTGGAAATGATAGCCGACTGCAAATCATATTGCCACCTTTCATAAAGTACAAGCCAGGACCATAACATTAAAAAGGAAATGACTGCGAGACATAGTGGGTTCGATCATATGGTTTGGGAGGTTGAAAATAGAAAATAAAAAAACCTATTAATGAGGAAACATATAACCAAGAATCAAACAAAAAAAAAACCATGCCAATGCTCAAATAAAAAAGGTCCTTTGTTGATATAACTATCAATCCCTAAGCATGCTTGGTGTTCAAGGAATCGAAACAAAGAGAATAGTTCTTCATGGAAAGGAATAGGGCTTCATTAATAAACTGTAGAAACAATTTGCCTTTAATAAATTTTCAAATAGAATGGTAACACAGTCACAAGTTTTCATTGCTCCGTTTTCATACTTTTAGTCATGAACGAAGCATGAAAAAACAATAGGGAAAAGTGACAACTTACAACTGTCATTTCAAAAATTTCTCATGAAAAGTAATAAAAATTCATGACCCCAGTTAGGCAGCTATATAGATCATTTAATTGATATGAAAAGTTAAAAAATATGTTTGGATTCCAACAAGTCCATAATAAAAATAAAATTGTACATACATATTGTGTTTTTTGTCTTCCTTGTGGTGATGACTTATTGATGATATATGTTGTTGATATATGTTTCTGATGTATGTTCACATTTAACTAGTTATAAATGACAACAATAAGTAATGAGTAAATGGTGATTGCTAACTAAGGATTTCTGTGAAAGGGAAGTTTGAAAAAGAGAACCACACTCATTCACCCCCCCCCCCTCTTAGTGTGGTCGGTGTGTCCAACAATTGGTATCAGAGCGGGCCTTCGCTATAAGCCTTAACAAGCTTGGAGGAGATCCATGGACACACAAATGGATGATGAAGTTCCAATCCTTGAAGAGGAAAATTATTCTACATGGAGAATATAAATGAAAGTGCACTTTAAGGAAATAGGAGCGGGTATTTGGAAGTTATATATTGGTGGATTAGTTCCTTTGAAGAACAAGTCAGTTTGCATCTCAAAGGGAAGAGAAGAATAACGATGCATTGGCTCTCAATACCATTCTTAGTGGACTCTCAAGTTATATCAAAGAGAGCATGGGACAATGCACTTCCACCAAGGATCTATGACTAAAGATAGAGAAGACATACCAAAGAAAGAAGGAAGACACTAAAGACAACTCCATCAAGAACAATGAAGGTAAAGAATCTCCAAAATCCTCTATTTGCAATGATTCTAAATGTGATGTTGTTGGCAAAAAGGAAGACTGAAGACAATTCCATCAAGATCAATGAAGGTAAAGAATCTCCAAAAACCCTCGATTGTAGTATTTCAAAATGTGATGATGTTGAATATTTCTCTACAAGTGAAGAAGAAAATCTAGAGATAGTATGTGTAGAGTTAGATAATGGTTATCCCATGGAAAAAGTAGAAGAAGTATTATCAGAGCTTAAAAGGAAAGTTGAATGGGTTCTATTTGAATACAACTATGTCCATTGCTATATAGAATATAGCTATCTTTCTGATAACACTAAATTTTTTCTTAAAAAGAATCAAAGGCATATCTTGAAGTTAAAGGAAATGCTCAAGGAACAAGAAGAAAGTAAAAAGACTCAATTGGAAGAAAAAGAAGAAGAGATCAAAAGACTAAAGAATGAAATAGAAGAACATAATAAGGGAGATGATGAGATTAGAAAAAGTCTTGAAGTTAATGTCCATCTCAAGACCCAAATTGAAGAAGCCAAAATGATAGAGGAACTATTAAATAATCAAGTAAATGAAAAGGAAGAGTCATGTCATAAGTTTGAAGCTGAAATTGTTGGTATTAGAAAGAAAGTAGAGAAGTAAAACAAATTCTTGAATAACTCAACAATCTTGAATGAGATATTGGATAGTCAAAGATCACCAAATGATAAATCAGGTCTTGGATACAACAAAGAGGCTACACATGTTGAAGCAAGCACCTCAAGGAAGCATGAGGTAAGTCCCTCACTCTCAAAGGATAGAAATAATGTTGCAAGTCAAACATCTACACAAGACATGGAAATTTTCAAAGGAACAAAGCAAGGAAGACATCAAGAAGCCATATTTACATATCAAAGCAAATTCAAGACACCTTCAAGATGGACACCAAAGCAAATGTATGAACATGTTTTTCATGGTCACTGTTACTCATGTAATGAATATGGTCACAAATCTTTGGAATGTAGATTTAATGCAAGGAGAGATAATGAAAGATTTCATAACACCCTAAGGTGTTGGAGATGTAATCAAGTAGGACACATTGTTGCTCATTGTCACATCACGAGATGCTACAACTGTAGTGAATTTGGTCACAAATCCCAGGATTGCTAGAACACAAGAACAAAGTTCATGATGAGGACTTCATATAGAATGACTAGAAGAAGGCATGAAGTTAGGAAGGAAGACATATTTGAAAATATGGAATCTCAGATATCAAGTTCTGAGAAGCAGGGACATCTTCAGAAGTGGGTAAAGAAGACTGATCAATCAAAACAAAGTGGAAGCCTTAAGGGAAGCTCACATTTGTCATCCTTAGAAGCATATGCGGGTTACAATGGTAACAGTCGTGTACATACATGAGCTGACCTATGAATAGGTTGTGTACATACACGAGATGTCTATGCAGAAGGACATGTATCTATGGTAAATCCTTGGGAAAAAGGATATGCACATGAGTTGCAACATGGTATAATGGTATAACTTTGTGTTGCAAGGTCTGACATGGTTTGTTGCAGGGTCTGACATTGTTTGTTGTAGGTTTTCATGATTACATGTTGACATACAAAATTGATGCATGTATGGTGATGACATATGGTTGAGTGATAAAATACTATCTTGGATGCATGGTACTAACCCTAGAGTGTTGATTGAGACATTTTTCTGTTGAAGAACAATGATGGTTGTGACAGTGGAGTTTTGATACTTTGGTTATGAATATATCATGATGGTGCTAGCTAGAGATGTCATTGATCTATTGAGGCACACTTATTGTACATATTGGATGCTTAGTATTTGCTGTAGTGAGGTTGAGGTTGATCTGTTGGGGTACATGGTTGGTACATAGTTGAGTTTCATTGATATATCTTATTATGTATTATTGGAAGCATATTTGTTGGATATCTTGGTGCATGCTTTTTGCATGCAGATGAGATACATAGTGGGACATGTAGTTGATGATGAGATGGTCATATTTTACATCATTGATGAGCCATATCTTTATCTATAGTTGATGCATAATTGGGACACTTTTTGGTACATTGTTATAGGAACCTACTAGCAGTATGATTGGCACATGTTTTATGGTGGATATGGCATACATGTATCAGGACACATCTTGATTGCAGTTCATCTTTTTGTAGTATTGGTGCATGGTTGATGCACTTGCTTGGTACAAGTGGTACATGTTTGGTGCACTTTTTGATGTATGGATGATATAGTTGAGACACTTCAATTGATTATGATACATGATTGTGGCACTTGGTTCTTGGTAGAGGCATATCATGAGTGATATGACACTTGTTTAAGGCACATGGTTGGAATGTTGGTAGAGGCATATGATTGGTACACACTATTGACATATGGTTGATACACTCCATTGATGATATCTTATGGCATATGATATGGTATTGATGTACATGGGTATTGTGCATAGTTAGCACATGATGTACTTGGTTGTTGTTTTGTTCATGATTCTCTATTCATTGTCGACATATTTTTTGTTTCATAATGTATGGTATGGAACGAGTTTGATGCATGGACATGTCCAAGGATAGTCATAGAAAGAGCAGTTGATCTATGTTCCAGTTGAGAAGTAGCATTTGCAGCAGAAGCATATTGCAGTGGTGGCATATTGTTCATATTGCAGAAAATATAGGGGGATACATACCCATAGGGGGAGTCATTCTTCTTCCCATGATTCCAGGAGGAGATATTTATTAGATGCAAAGATAAATACGAGCCCTATACTTAGAGAAATAGCACAGAGTCATAGTTCCAAGGGGAGCGATGGTCACAAGGGGAGCATGAGATATATATCTTCAGCATTACATCATAGTGATATCCCTTGTTCAAAAGGGGAGAGATCATTCAGAGGAAGATCAAAGACATTCATACAAGGGGAGAAACACCAAGGAGAGTTCAGGTAGGGGGAGAAACCCCAAGGGGAGAATGACCCTTTTCCATTGATGTCAAAGGGGGAGAGATAGTCACATTGATGTGATTGAGATGACTATTGATGTAGAGCAATGCCTTGTCTACATGTTGCCATCAATGATTGATGTTGACATCAATGCTGGTATTTCCATCAATGCTAGAGGGGGATATTGTTGGATCATGTTGTTATTGATGTCAAAGGTTCGATTGATTGATTGATTGATTGATGTCAAAGGAAAAATGTCTTATATGACAAAGGATTGATTTCAAAAGGAACAATGTCTTGTCATAACATACTGATGTAATATTTAGTGTCCTTGATGTGAATGGATTGATGTCAAGGGGAATCATAAGTCATATGATATCATGCATAGATGAAGATAGATCAATGAGTTGTCATTGATATATCATGCATACATGAAGATAGATCAATGAGTTGTCATTGATATATGATGCATACATGAAGATGGATCAATGATGTTTCATTGATATATGATGCATATATGAATATGGATCAATGAGTTGTCATTGATACATGATGTATAGATGAAGATGGATCGATGTGGCTTCATTGATATATGATGCATAGTTGGATTGATGTAAAGATGACCCATTATTGTATTGATAAGGAGTACAAATGTATGAACTCCAAAGTGGTCCCCTTATGGTGAAAGCCCTCACGGGAAGATGCTTTGTGATTAATTTATCCTAGAAGTATGGTTAGAGAACCCACACTTAATTGAGGAATAATGGGGTGAATATAAGTGAATTTTCTAGTGAAACTATCCTAGATAGATAGTTTTTGTCATGCCATTTCTGGTGGTATGTGGAACATCACATAACTCCTCACGGTTTGAGAGTTATGGCCTTACGAAATTGAAGGACCCTCATATGTTGGCTTGAAGCCCCAAAAGGTCAAAGAAGTCAAAGTGCTTGCAAATAAAGAAGATTATTTAAATAATAAAGTGAAGTGATAAAATCAAAGAGAATTATTTAAATAATAAAGTGAAATAAAAGTCAAGGAGGATTATTTAAATAATAAAGTAAATTGAGAAATTTCTAATTATGGAAAGTGGTTATAAGACGGTTAACCCTAAAATGAGGAAAACGGGTTAAGTGATCAAGTGGCTATTGGATACATGGACAAGTGGAAAATTGGGCAAAGTTTAACATAGGTGACTATGTGGACAAAGTGTCCTAGAAGATGCTTCTAAGGAAGCTACTTGGAGAGTATAAATAAGAGGCAAGGGTATCTTGTGAAATAAATCTCTTGAGCATATATTGAAGATCTATTCTGAGAGAGAGAGAGTGGTTGGGGGATCTCATGGACACATCAAAGTTTCCGTAAGTTTGAGATCTTGACGACACAAGTTTTGGAAGTTTAGAAACCTAAGGAGTACGCGAGTAGCAGTGGGCCAGAGAGAAAACATATGTGGGCTGCAGTGAGCCAGAGCACATACACATGCAGGATGAAGGAGGAAAGAGCGCGTATAGTTGATGAAGTCATGAAGATTTGAGTATGAGTTGATGTTAGGTTCTTGAAGGCTGAAGCAAGTTCCAGATCTACATTTTATGGGCTCAGATCTACCATAGAAACTCTGGTATGGTTGCATAGTTGTTTTGATGGATACTCTTGCTTATTTTATGGTGAATGCTTAAGGCATTCTTGGTATG
Organism: Picea engelmannii; assembly: GCA_009831015.1. Lineage (NCBI taxonomy): Eukaryota > Viridiplantae > Streptophyta > Pinopsida > Pinales > Pinaceae > Picea > Picea engelmannii. The sequence goes on from ML779951.1 coordinate 736,084, forward strand.
ATTGTTGTGATATGGTTATGTTGATTGATTGATAGAGTCAACAACACTCTTATGTTTAAGTACTGATATGATTTCCATAATACATTGATTACTTATGCTTGAGTAGCATTCATATTGTATGGTTTAGGAGCATGAGTAAGTTGTTAGAGAGTTTGGATGTGTTGATATTGCTTATGGTACAGTGAAAGATAGAAGTGGATGTGACTGAAGGCTGTAGAGGATATGAGTTTTTCATGAAGAGAAAAACCTTAAATACTCAGAAGGCATACGCAGGCTGAAGTATAGACAGGTCGTGTACATACACGAGTTGTACTATTGGTAGGGCATGCACATATGTGTGTTGCACTACTTACAAGTCGCGTACTTGTTGACATATTGGTATCTGTTGAGGATTGATCCATCTTCTCAGTTAGTGCTGAGTTGTGTAAGCTGAGTCTTGCATTGTAGAGTCGGTTCTCTTGTGGAGTTGTAACTCTATTCAATTATTGTTGATAACCCAAGGATTGTAGTCTGTAATAAAAATTAAATTGTACATACATCTTGTGTTCTTTTTGTTCCTTGTGGTGATGAACTATTGATGATATATGTTGCTGATGTATGCTCACATTTAACTGGTTATAAATGACAACAATAATTAATGAGTAAATGGTGATTGCTAACTAAGGAGTTCTGTGAAAGGGAAGTTTGAAAAAGAGCACCACACTCATTCAACCCCCCTCTTAGTGTGTTCGGTGTGTCCAACAAATTTCAGAACTATATAAGTTGGATCCTAAGAAGTTCTTGAGTCAAATTCTAAACCACAATACTAAATAAAATAATAGGATTCCCTTAAGACACTGGAATTCCTGCCTTAAAAGTATTTACGAGTTCCCTAATGCCATGGACACCATTCCTATTGTCCCTACAAAGGATGAAGTTTTTTCTTTAGATGACATAGAGTTCGGGGTTAAGCAGCTTGCAAATGGGAAAGCTAAGGACATTGAAGGCTACCAAGCTGAAATTTTTAAAATTGGAGGGCCTATCATTATCCATCACATACAGAAGCTCTTCAATTTAGCAGTCAAGTATGGATTCCCTAAACCCTGGACGCAAAGCCTCATTCTTCCTATTTTTAAAAATGGGGATAGAAACATTCCCTCTAATTATAGAACCATTATGATTAGCTCAATTTTAACCAAGATTTATGGAATTATTTTGGAAAAGAAGATTATCCTTTGACTAAAAAGTCACAGTATGTAACAACCTCCGTTATTACGACTACGAAAGACGCAAAGCAAGTACAATTTTTTTCTTTTTTTTTTGGAATCAATAACCAATCAAATTAATAATCGATAATCCTTAATATGAAGAGAGTGTTAAGTTGTGTTTGATCAATTTTCGATTGAAATATTAAATGAATGACTTCTTTATATATATATATATATATATATCTTCATTATCAAGAGTTTTAGAAATATATTAAATGGAAGAGTACCATTTATATTCACGACTCGCATAATTCATTTCAATTTTCTAATAAAATATCTATAACAAATAATCATTATAATATATAATCTTTTAATCATCTACATATAATCAAAAAGGGAATCCTTTGTCATGTTGTGCTTGCAGAATATGGCATTGGAAATTTTCCATGTGATCCCTTCGTAATACAAAAATTATAAAATTTCTATTATAATAGTTTTCAATAATATAATTCCATGCCTTTATTTTTAATCCAAAGACATATTTTATGATTTAACTTTGATGAAAAACTAAAATGTGATTTCATCATTCATATAACCGCGTGGTGACCTTTCACCATCTTTGAAAATAAACCTGCTTGGCAATTTATCTATTCAATATGGTGTTATACAGATTAATCAAATCTTTTAACAGTTTATATGGATCTTCTACAACATTCTTAAAACTAAAAATGCCTTGGTTCCCTGTAATTTCGCATATATATTTCTGATTGTAGACATCAACGTGCAATATTTAAACTATGTTAATGATGGAATTTTGTTGATTTAAAGTGTCTCCCCTTTCAAGAATATTTAATGCAGCTAATGTAAAGTTTTCAATATTCAAAAATTCTTTGTTGGGAGTAACAGTTTGGCAGTGGGTTTTTTTTTAACAAAATATACTCTCCCTTGCACATTTCTCTAACTTGTTTATGTGTGAATGGCTGTAAGAGATTCTGAAAAAATGCACAGGCTTGGAGAATACCTTGGCGCATGTATTTTGTGATATGTTGGCTTGAATCACTCAAAGGGACGGCTGTAGGTGTAATCCAGTGCTCAGAGATGGGTTGTTTGTGATTGTTGGATTTGTAAAGTCAAACATAATATAGAAGGGCTGTAGGTACAAGAAAATCACAAATCAGATGGGTCAGGGATCTGTCATAATCATATCAAAGAAAACGTATCAAGAAGGGAACTGACAGGAAGAATATTCATCCCTTTAACTCTTAACAAGCTATTATTTTCTTCAATGTCATTAAAAACGTAAATATACAGAAGCCCCTCTTTTCCAAGAATTGCATTGAACCCAAACGATCTGCAGTAGGGGAATTGAATAAAAACACAATGTAGCAATGAAAAATCTATAGCACACAGATTTGAATTGGGATTTCGTGGGCAATATAATGGGCATTTTCTAAATTGAAAATTTGGATAGAAATCAGTGCAGAAAGCGTTAAATAACATCACATGCTTGGTTCGTAGGCACTCCCAAATCAGTCAAGGGGTTAACGATCAACCAATTTTTCTTCATATTAGGGATTTCATTGTCAGCAGCAACAAGTTCTCTCTATTGGCATACATATCAACACATCATTCATTTATTGCTTATTAAACATTAAACATATCTACACATCATAATATAGGCAGGGAAGTTATATCGCATTCTACCTTGGTTGTACATAGGGATACCATGCTGAAACTTCATTTGTTAATAAATCATTGTGTTTCAATGATGTCATGGTCTAACAATATCACTGTCTAACAAATACAATTTGTGGGAAATCGCTGAGTTAGAATCTCTCTCTGTCATTCATTATTATTAAAAAAAATCGTTGTCATACACAACAACAAATGCATTACTGTCTTTCACATTTAAAATCGATGTTATTCACATATAAACATGTTGTCATTCACATATAAAATCACGATGTCACTCTCATATAAACACGCTATCATTCACAACAACAAATGATAAAAACACAGTCATACAAATGATAAACACGTCTATGATAAAAACCCAGTCATACAAATGATAAACATGCTGTCTATGATATCGCCTGGGGTTTCCGTGCTAAACTCAGAAAAGCAAGGGAATTTAATTGCCCAGTGAGAGAGGTAAGACATTGGCATTTAGGAAAGAAAAATGCAGAGAAAAAATAGACAAAAACGAAGAAACAATCATTCAATAGAAATGCAGAGATGTATCATTCGAGTGCAGAGATTTATCATTCAAGAAACCACAGACATAAAATTTTGGGAAGGACGCAGGGATTATGCATAAATGAAAAACGCAGAGATCAGAGATTAATCATGAGAGAAAAATGCAGAGATAAGTAAGGGATAGATAGTTGGGCGAAATTTATCCTTCACTTATTATCCATGCATAGGAAAGCAGGGCATTTGAATCTCAGTCTTAAACACTGGAGTGAAGACGGTCGATTCGGCTCCTGGACGACTGCTTAGGCATACACTAATAACTTAAAAGATAAGGGACAAAAGATAAACACACAGTTTTTATTCGTATTAAATTAACAAAAAAAAATGCAGAGAAGTCATTGCAATTAGAGTTTGGGTTCGTCCTGAGATATCAATTCAAAATACAACGAGCATAAGGTTGGGATGACTTTATATTTTCTGATCATAAACGCTGGGCTCATCAAGAAAATTTGTTGAAAGATAAAAATGAAATATCTGGATAGTGTTACGCTGATTAAACATAAACTTTAACACAATAGAAGTACATTATTGAAGGCACATGAACAATATTAAACTACCATTCAATACAAATATACACAAGCGTACCATAGCCAAATGCAAAAGCTCTGAATTCGTTGTCCTACGCGTGCTCCGTCTAGCTCCCGCTTGTCGACCGATGTGACCTCACCGGTACCTCCCATCCAACACTAGGGGTACTCTTCTTCCCCCTGAGCCCCCAGATTCATAAAGGGGCCACACACACAATACCATAGAATGCTATCACCCATATCACCTTGCAAGGTCGAGCTACGACTCGTTACCCGAGTTGGGTATCCCAACTCCCACAAGAGAAAGTTCAGTCAATATGAAATTTCAACAGCGTAACGTTACGCAAAAAGATGTGATCCACACTCCTCCTCCGCCATCCTTTTTATAATTTTTTCTTAGACATTAGTTTCCTAGAACCCTCATTAGATTCTTTTTTCATTAATTTAATTAGGAAAAATCTCCCTTGTACACATGTCGCCCATCCTCTAGTTTCACTAGAAAATCAATTTTACTAATTAGTTAAATATTTCTATTTCCCTCACTCACCTAAAAACATTCCTAAAAACGCTCCTCGATGTCCCAAAATTCCCTTGCAGTTCTTAAATGACTTACGCCTTACTTAATTCCTAGTTGAGTTTGTAAGTAGAAAGTCCCAAAGGATAAATTCCTTATGAACTTAGACATTCATCTTTTTCTTTAAGTCTCCCCTTTTCTTTAAGTTTCCCTTTTTCCTTAAGTTTCCTTTTTCTTTTAAGTTTCTCCCTTTTTCCCTTTTAACTAAAAATCAATTTGGAAAGTGTAGATAAAAACAACCATTTACCCTTTTAATAAATTTAATCCTCCATTATAATTTTTACTTTAATAATTAAGTTTGAATTTCTTACCCACCCTTCGTGTTACATGTTTATTTATTATTATTTTTTTTTAACCACATGTTCTACTTAGACCTAGGTTTTAATTTCACTAGGCTGGGAGACATTTTTTTTTTTTATTATTAGGGAAAATTTGTTTTTAAACTTTACTTATCACATCATTCATTTTAAGGCCAACTAGGTCCTAAGGAGGCATGGTTTTCTAGGCACTAGGTTTATTCACTTACTAGTTAAAAATCACGACATACTCTTCAGGACACACTACGTGCTCCAAGGGTTCCACTCGCTTCTTTCCGTTTTACTTGCACAACGTGCCCTTCAAGATGCATTACGTTCTCCAAGGGTGCTACTCTCCTCTTGAATGAATTTGGTAGACGTAAAACCCTTGTAGTCAATACTCCGTTAGGTGATCTTGTGGGAGACTAAGGGCCTCTAAGGAATAAGACCCCTTCCTTATTGCACGCCCCTTAGAATCATTGTGAGCGAATTTCATAGTCTCCCCTCACGACATCGTGGGTCTTCTCGAACTAGGTAATCATTAACCTATAGTTCGAGCCATGATGGGAGTGCTAGTAGGTTGTGGTAGGGCTGCTACCACCCCTCTCCCTCAATGTCTCTAGTTGTCGTGCGTGACCCCTCTACTCCAAATGTGAGTCTGGTTGGTAAACTATCATCAGCCTGCATCCATCAACGAATCATGTCAACACTAATAATAAATCAACATAACATCTAATCATATGTACATATGTCACATCAACAATATTCAACCCTAACAGTTCACTCCCTAACTCGATCTAGATTCCAAGGGGTTTCATCGATGCCTCTACATCCTCAATGTCCAAGGTCCTCCACACTCGGGAGAACCCAGTCAATAACACATGTCTACGTAAATACAACAAAATAACATATCATCAAATCCACAATATCTCATAATCATAATGAAAACGACTAATAGCATAATAACCCGGATCACTTGCCCGCAAGTGTTCTCAAAGAATAATTTCACTTAGTGCACACAAGAGTGGGATGTTACATACACCCCCTCTTGTTTTAAACTTCGTCCCAAAGTTTCACAGGATATAAGTGCCGAAATAAAGTGTATCACAGTATCATAAGTCTATCTATCAAACAAAAATGGAAACTACTGACACATATCGTATGCATCCTCCCAGGTCACCGAGTGTGGACTACAGTTGTCCCACTGGACCTTAACCTAATCTACTGTTCGACATTGTAGTTGTTGAATGCGATGCTCCAGGATGTGGATTGGCTTCGCTGTGACCACACCCTCTTCAGATACCTGCAAGGTACTCATGTCAATAACATGTGTAGGATCACTAACATAATGTCTCGAAATAGATACGTGAAAAACATTGTGCATATGCCTCAAAGAATTAGGAAAGGCTAGTCAATAGTCCACGGGCCCCTTCCTTTCCACAATCTCGAAAGGTTGCACGAACCTAGGAGAGAGTTTAGCGCCCTTTCCAAACTTGATCGAACTCTTATGCGGTTTACCTGCAAGAAGACTTGATCACCAACTTCATAACTACAATCGACACGATGCACATCGACATAACTCTTCTACTGATCCTACACTTCCTTGATCCTTTGTCTTATTGTTTGCATTTGATATTCCATTTCTTGGATCTCTTTTGGTCCCACCAGGACCCTATCCTCAATTCGATCCCAACTCAAAGGTGTCTGACACGGTCACCCATAAAGAAACTCGAAAGGTGCCATCTTAATGGTGCTTTGATAACCATTGTTATAAGCAAATTATACTAGTGGCAAGAATTCTTCCCAATGCTTTTGTTGGTCCATAACATACATGCACAACATGGTACTAAAGTTAAGTTGGGTTCCCAAGGCTTCTTGGAAACTAGTCCAAAATCGCCCAGTAAACATTGATCCTCGATCAGATTAATCCTCTTAGGCACACCATGCAGCCTCACAATATCAGTGATGAAAACTCTAGCTATGTCAAGTTCTTGATACATCGTATGCACAGGAATAAAATGAACACTCTTCTTCAAAGTGTCGACTACCAAAAAAATCGAGTCGTGTCTCCTTGTCGTTAATGAAAATCCAACAATTAAATCCATCGAAATGACCTCCCATTTCGATTCTAGAATAGCATGTGGTTGTAGTAATCTAGCTGGATGTCTATGTTCAACCTTCACCTATTGACATTATAGACATCTTGCCACGTAGTTGACTATGTCTGCCTTCATTCCTTTTTAGAAGAATAAGGGTTTAAGGTCTGCCCTCATCTTCGTGACTCCAGGATGAGCCATATACACTGCTTTATGAGCCTTGTTTAGGATCAAAATCCTCATCTTGTCATTGGCTGGTACGTAAAGTCGATTTTTAAATATCAATAATTAGTCGTCGTCCAACATAAATCCTTCAAATCTTGGTACCATCATTTTTTTTTGTCCGATAATATCCTTGATCTTCTTATACAAGTCATCATTGCAATGTAAAGTTATAATATTTTCATGTAGATTTTTCTGAAGAGGCATCACCAAAAATATGCGCGATCTTTGACTCAACGCATCAACCACTCTGCTGATTGTTCCCTTTATTTAAGTAATTTCAAAATCATACTCGCTAAGAAATTCCAACCACCACCGTTGTCGCACATTCAAGTCTCTTTGCGTAAAGATGTGTTGTAGTCCACTATGGTCCGTTTTTAGTTCAAATTTCTGTCCAATAAAGTAGTGTCTCCAAACTCTCAAGGCATAAACAATGGGTAACAACTCCAAATAGTGTGTCACATAGTTCTCCTCATGCCTTCTCAAATTTCTAGAGATGTAAGTGATCACTCGACCGTCTTGCATCAAGACTCTACCTAAGCCTTCCTTGGATGCATCAGTGCATACCAAGAAGTCCGTGTACATGTCAGGGACCTTTAGTATCGATGTTGTTTTTAACATCTCCTTGAGCCTCCAAAATGCTTCCGCGCATTTCTCGGTCCAAACAAACTTCTTGTTCTTCTTCTGCAATTTTGTAATCGGATTTTCTATCTTCGAAAAACCCTCGACAAACCATCGATAGTATCTTGCTAAAGCCATGAAGCTACGCACTTCCTGGACATTCGTCGGCACAGGCCATTCCATAATAGCCTAGAACTTTGTTGTATCCACATCGATACCTTCGTTGGAGATGACATGCCCTAAGTAGTGAATTTTTGATTGATAAAACGACCATTTAGACAATTTCCCATACAATTTGTTCTCTCGCAGACACTGTAGTACCAAGCGCAAGTGCTCGTCATGCTTCTCCAACGTCCGAGAGTAAATCAAAATATCATCAATGAATACTTTGATGAAATTGTCCAAGTAATTGTTGAACACCCCATTCATTAAACTCATAAATACCCCAGGGGCGTTTTTCAGTCCAAAAGGTAAAAAAATAAACTCATAATGTCCAAACCTAGTATTAAAGGCAGTCTTAGGGACGTCTTCCTCCTTGATTCGTAAATGGTGATACCCTAATCTCAAGTCAATCTTTGAAAACACCATCGCACCCTTCATCTGATCAAACAAATCATCAATCCTTGGCAACGAATACTGATTCTTGATCATTTCCTTGTTCAATTGACAGTAGTCAATGCAGAGTCTCCACGACCCATCCTTCTTCTGTATAAAGATAACAGGCACACCCCACGGTGACAAACTTGGGCGTATAAGTTCTAGGTCCAACAACTCCTTCAGTTGCATTTTCAACTCCTGTAACTCTAGGGTCGACATCCTATAAGACATTCTTGCTATCGATTCAGTCCCTTAGTTTAGGTCTATGGTAAATTCCAATTCCCTCTCTAGTGGAATCCTAGGTAACTCCTCAGGAAAGACACCCGCAAACTCTTTCACCACCAGAAAGTGTTCTAGACCTTCCACTACTTCCTTATTGTTTAACGCAAGGATCGCATAAATATTACATCCCTTGTGCATGCTCTTCCGTAGCTGTAAGGAAGAGATGAACCTCAAGGAAACTCCCTGGTTTTGACCTACAATCATGTGTCTCTATCCCTTATCATTGACCAATCTCAACCATTTCATCTTACAGTTGATTATCACCTCATGCGATTCCAACCAGTCCATACCGATCGCAATGTCATAAGATCCTAAGATCGTGATGTACAGGTTGGACCTGGTGACAAAATCTCCCAGGTTAAGGATACATCCCATAACCTTCCCTCCAACCTTTTGTTTGGCTCCTGAAGCCATTTCTACAAAGCTAAAATTGTCTTTTTAGACTGCCTTTACCTGCATTATTTTTAGTGCTACACCATAAATAAAACTTTTGGTAACACCTGTATCTATAAAAATGCTAAGGGTCTGGTCAGCGACGGTACTTGATGTCTCGAGAATGGTTGACTAGTGCTCTTCCTGGAAGTTATTCACTACTGCATGGATCTGATGGGCCTTGCCCAAATCTCCCACGGTAGTGGGTCCGGTTGATCCATATGCTCTAGTCCTCTTCACTAGACAGTCGCACTGGTAATGTGGCTCCCCACATGTCCAACACCCTTTCTTTGGTCCAATACTCCTGGTACTCGAAGTAGAAGTTGTTGGCCCACCAGCCTGGAAACCTAGTCTGTTCTGTTGAACAGGCTTAAACGGTTGTTGTTGCGGTTGACGCTGCTGCTGGTGTTTTGGTCCTCGGTAAGGAGTCTGTTGTTGAGGCGCTAGTCGTCGAGGTGTAGTGAAAGTGGATCTTATCTGTAAGCTATGATATCCTGGTGAATTCCTAGTTGGTGTCTGATTCCGTTGCGCACCAGATGACACCTGCCCCGCTGGTCTCGCTGGAGTCCTGCTATGACCTCTGCTGATAAGCTCCTCCTCTGCTATGAGGGCCTTCTGGACAACATCATGCAAGGTTTGATGGATCATAATCCTACCCTTTACACAAATGTTTCCATTAGGCAAACATGAACCTGTTGACCTTAATTTTCTTGGTATTCAGTTGTGGAGCATACTGAAGCAGCTCCATAAATCGGGCCTCATACTCGGGCACCTTATGACCACCCTGTTGCAAGGCGTTGAACTCGTTGAGTTGATGCTCAATGAATTCCTCCAATAGATACCTATCTCGGAACCATTCCTCGAACAGTTCCCATGACATGTCTTCAATGGCCATGTTCAATTGCGGTAGGAGCGTCTTCCACCATAGAAGAGCACTCCCCTTTAGTTGAAAGAATTCCATGAAGACCTTCATGTTGGAGGTATAGTCGTGATGCAAGATACCAGATATATAAAATATGCAGAACAGAAACGAAAGGCTAGAAATAACAGAATATCAGTGAAATATCCAGCATAATCTTCACAATACACATAAATGATATACGAAATAGCAACAGAAATAGCACTTGAACAGAAATAGCACTTGATTCAGATAGCAATGTTCACAGGCCTCTTCGAGGG
>ML779951.1:752259-782174 GCA_009831015.1 Picea engelmannii
AAGATCCTTCTAGAAGCGGAAGCTTCTATTAGGTCTTCTTACATCCGCCTTATTCTATTTTATTGAAAGGTCTTATTAATATTGACCTTTATTACATCCGAATACATTAATCTACCTATGTGCGGGTTAGGACCTTAACACGTGAAGTGCAAAGCACATCGCCATATTCTACAACCATGCCTTGACAACTACGTCGTCTGGGGCACCAAATAATTTGAGAAATTTGACCTTCTCAAGTTCGTGGTGAATGCTACGAGTATCGACAGGAGCGTGTGGTGGACCCTCAGGGGGTGTCGATGCCCTGGCCTCATCTCTGTCGAAACATCTAATCAGTTCCTCAGACATCCACTGAAAGGACCTCATGAGCCCAACCACATCACCCACAGCTATATTTTCCCTCTCGACAACCTGTTCGTCTCCCTGGGGGTTAGACCCCTTAGGCGTGGATGCTACTAGGGGTGTCGCGCCTCCTCCCCTAACATCCCGTCGTCTGCCTCTGCGACGTCTTCTAACCATGATTACTTGCACGAATACAAGTCAACTTAGTTAGCAACATTAAGATCAATTAAAAAATCAACGGAAGCCACAGTGATCCCAAGTCGTGGGTCAAACCAGCTCTGATACCATATGTAACAATCCCCGTCATTACGACTACGGGCGACGCAAAACAAGTGCAATTTTTTTTTTTTTGGAATCAATAACCAATAAAATTAATAATCAATAAGCCTTAAGATGAAGACAATGTTAAGTTGTGTTTGATCAATTTTCGACTGAAATATTAAATGAATGACTTCTATATATGTATCTTCATTATCAGAAGTTTTAGAAATATATTAAATGGAAGAGTACCATTTATATTCACGACTCGCATAATTCATTTCAATTTTCTAATAAAATATCTATAACAAATAATCATTATAATATATAATATTTTAATCATCTACATATAATCATAAAGGGAATCCTTTGTCATGTGGTGCTTGCATAATATGGCATTGGAATTTTTTCTTGTGATCCCTTAGTAATACAAAAATTATAAAATTTCTAATATAATAGTTTTCAATAATATAATTCCATGCCCTTATTTTTAATCCAAAGAAATATTTTATTATTTAACTTTGATGAAAAACTAAAATGTGATTTCATCATTCATATAACCGCGTGGTGACCTTTCACCATCTTTAAAAATAAACCTACTTTGCAATTTATCTATTAAATATGGTGTTATACAAATTAATCAAATCGTTAAACAGTTTCTATGGATCTTCTACAAACATTCTTAAAACTAAAAATGCCTTGGTTCCCTGTAATTTCGCATATATATTCTGATTGTAGACATCAACGTGAAATCTTTAAACTATGTTAATGATGGAATTTTGTTGATTTAAAGTGTCTCCCCTTTCAATAATATTTAATGCAGCTAATGTAAAGTTTTCAATATTCAAAAATTCTTTGTTGGGAGTAACAATTTGGCACTGGGTATTTTATTTCACCAAATAGATTCTCCCTTGCACAGTTCTCTAACTTGTTTATGTGTGAATGGCTGTAAGAGATTCCGAAAAAATCTTTAACAATATAACAATATAATGGGCATTTTCTAAATTGAAAATTTGGATAAAATTCAGTGCAGAAAGTGTTAAATAACATCGCGTGCTTGGTCCGTGGACACTCCTAGATAAGTCAAGGGGTTAAGAATCAACCACTTTTTCTTCATATTAGGGATTTCATTGTCAACAACAAGAAGTTCTCTCTGTTGGCATACATATCTACACATCATTCATTCATTGCTTATTAAACATTAAACTAACCTATTCTGTATAGTTCTTTATGTTAGTATGCCATTTTTCCTATCAAATGCTTGGTTTAACCAAGATTTGGTGTGTACGTTGGTTCGTCACATTATAATACTTGCATCTCTGATGGGTTAGTTAAGGATAATTTGAAATGACGAGAACATCGTAATTAATTTAACATTATCTGACAAGGTCAAGCAAAGTCTTGAGACTTTAGATCATAGTATGGATAACGTTAACTTCTCAAGTGGCTGGTCGATCTAGTTTTCGTCTACTTTGATAATATAAGCAGGGAAGTTCTATCGCATTCTACCTTGGATGTACATAGGGATACCATGCTGAAAATTCATTTGTTAATAAATCATTGTGTATCAATGATGTCACAGTCTAACAATATCGATGTCTAACAAATACAATTTGTGGTAAATCGCTGAGTTAGAATCGTTGTCTCTGTCATTCATTATTATTAAAAAAAATCGATGTCATACAAAGAAACAAATGCATCGTTATCATTCACATATAAAATCATTGTTATTCACATATAAACACGTTGTCATTCCCATATAATCACGTTGTCATTCAGAGCAATAAATGATAAAAACACAGTCATACAATGATAAACACGTTGTCTATGATAAAAACACAGTCATACAAATGATAAACACGTTGTCTATGATATCATTTGGGGTTTCCATGCTAAACTCAGAAAAATAAGGGAATTTAATCGCCCAGTGAGAGAGGTAATACATTGGGCGTTAGGACAGAAAAACGCAAAGCACAAACAAACAAAAACGAAGAGACAATCATTCAACAAAAATGCAGAGATGTATCATTCAAACACAGAGATTTATCATCCAAGAAACCACATACATAAAATTATGGGAAGGACACAGGGATTATGCATAAAAGAAAAACGCAGATATCAGAGATTAATCATGAGAGAATAACGTAGAGATAAGTAAGGGACAGATAGTTGTGCGAAATTTATCCTTCAATTATTATCCATGCACGGGAAATAAGGGAATTTGAATCTTAGTCTTAAACACCAGAGTGAAGACAGTCGATTCGGCTCCTGGCCGACTCCTCATGCACAGACTAATAACTTAAAGGATAAGGGATAGAAGATAAAAACACAGTTTTTCTTTGTATTAAATCAATAAAAACAAACGCAGATAATTCATTGCAATCAGAGTTTGGGTTCTCCATGGGATATCAATTCAAAATACAACGAGCATAAGGTTGGGATGACTTTAAGTTCTTTGATCATAAACACTAGGCTCATCAAGACAATTTGTTGAAAGATAAAAATGAAATCTCTGGATAGCGTTATGTTGATTAAACATAAACGTTAACACAGTAGAAGCACATTACTGAAGGCACAGGAACAATATTAAACTACCATTCAATACAAATATACACATGTGTACCGTAGCCGAATGTGAAAGCTCCAAAGTCATTGTCCCATGCGTGCTCCTTCCAGTTCTCGCTTGCCGACCACTGTGACCTCACCGGTACCTCCCAGCCAATGCTAGGGGTACTCTTCTTCCCCCTGAGCCCCCCGAGCCGCAAAGGGGTCACACACACAATACCCAAGAATGCTAGCACCCAACTCGCCTCGCAAGGTCGAGCTACCACTCATTACCCGAGATGGGTATCCCAACTCCCACAAGAGAAAGTTCAGCCAGGATGAAATTTCAGCAGCGTAATGTTACGCAAAAAGATGTGATCCACGCTCCTCCTCTGCCATCATTTTTATATATTTTTCTTAGACATTAGTTTCCCAAAACCCTCATTAGATTCATTTTTCATTAATTTAACTAGGAAAAACCTCCCCCGTACACATGTCGCCCATCCCCTAGTTGCACTAGAAAATCAATGTTATTAATTAGATAAATATTTCTATTTCTCTCACCCACCTAAAAACGTTCCTAAAAATGCTCCTCGGTGTCCCAAAATTCTCTTACAATTCTTAAATGAATTATGCCTTACTTAATTCCTAGTTGAGTTCATAAATAGAAAGTCCCAAAGGCTAGATTCCTTACTAAGTTAGACATTCATCTTTTTCTTTAAGTCTCCCATTTTCTTTAAGTTTCCCTTTTTCCTTAAGTTTCCTTTTTCTTTTAAGTTTCCCCCTTTTTCCTTTTTAACTAAAAATCAATTTAGCAAGTGTAGATAAAAACAACCATTTACCCTTTTAATAAATTTAATCCTCCATTATAATTTTTACTTTAATAATTAAGTTTGAATTTCTTACCCCGCCTTCTTGTTACATGTTTATTTATTTATTTAACCACATGTTCTATTTAGACCTAGGTTTTAATTTCACTAGGTTGGGCGACATTTTTTTCTTTTTTTTAGAGAATATGTGTTTTTAAACTTTACTTATCACATCATTCATTTTAAGGCCGACTAGGTCCTAAGGAGGCATAGTTTTCTATGCACTAGGTTTATTCACTTACCAGTTAAAATCATGATGTGCCCTTCAGGACGCACTATGTGCTCCAAGGGTGTCGTTGGCTTCTTTCCATTTTATTTGTGTGATGTGCCCTTCAAGACGCACTACGTGCTCCAAGAGTGCCACTCGCCTATTGACTGAATTTGGTAGACGTCAAACCCCTGGAGTCAATACTCCGCCAGGTAATCTTGTGGGAGACTAAGGGCCTCTAAGGAATAGGGCCCCTGCCTTATTGCGTGCCCCTTATAATTATTGTTAGCGACTATCACACTCTGCCCTCACGAAATCACGAGTCTTCTCAGACTAGGTAATCGTTAACCTACAGTTCGAGCCATGGGGGGAGTGCTAGTAGGTTGTGGTAGGGTTGTTGCCACACCTCTCCCTCAATGTCTCTGGTTGTTGTGCGTGACTCCTCTACTCCAAATGTGAGTTTGGTTGGAAATCTATTGTCAACCTGCATCCATCAATGAATCGTGTCAGCATTAATAATCAATCATCATAACATCTAATCATATGTACATGTCACATCAACAACATTCAACCCTAACAGTCCACTCCTTGACTCGATCTGGAGTCCAAGGGGTTTCATCGATGCCTCTGCATCCTCAATGTATGAGGTTCTGCACACTCAGGAGAACCCAGTAAATAACACATGTCTATGTAAATACAAAAAAATAACATATCATCAAATCCACAATATCTCATAATCATAATCAAAACGACCAATAATATAATAACTTGGATCACTTGCCCATAAGTGTCCTCAAAGAATAAGTTCGCTCAGTGCACGCAATATCAGGATGTTACATTGTAAAAGAACTAAAGGATAGGTCAGATTTAAGAGATATCATTCAACTATGGAACATCTATTTACCTTTAGGATTATTGCAGAGGAGTTCCACAATACTAAAACCAATTTTTTTTGTTGTTTTGTTGACTTTACAAAAGCTTTTGACATGGTTCCTAGGAAAAATATTTGGAATAGGTTGGAATAGATAAAAGTGCCTCTCGAGTTGAGGGTTTCTACAATAAGGATGTATGAGAACATTATTTCTAAGTTTAAAAACACTGAGGGCTAGTCAAAAGAGATTAACTACAATATTGGAGTCAAACAAGGTTGTCTCTTGTCCCCTACCCTTTTTGGCATATACATTGACAAGTTAGAAGATTGCTTGGAAAAAGAAGGTTGTGTTGGCCCTACTCTCACTGGTATAGTCATCAATCTTCTTCTTTATGCCGATGATATCATTCTTATGTCAAGGATTCCCCATGATTTTGAAAACCAACTAAGAATCTTCAAGGATTTTTGCTCCAATATGGGTATTACTGTTAATACTGATAAGACTAAGGTCATGGTTATTAAATCCAATAAGATAACTTATGATACCTTCGTATATGAAAAAAAAATCTTGGAGGAAGTGACTTCATACAAATATCTGTTATAGCAAGATTTACCTCACCATTACTATCTTGCACAAAGTGTCTTTTTCCATTTCCCTATGCAGACTTATCAACCTCTTTTTGATAAATCCAGAGCAAAAAATATATATTTTTCCACATATACGCTCCCTAACTTTTTTTCAAGATGCGTATACGCTTGCAGCTCCACTATAGCTCATGTATATTGGGTTTTGTGCTAGAAAATACAAAATGAGGTCAGGTTTCCATGTCATGACAAAAGATCTCTGATCTTTGGCCTTCCATATACTAGAAACGTTTCAACTTGGCCCTTCAGTTTCATTCTGGAGGCTATAAGAGCACAATTTCAAGCTATGGAAAAGGAGGAGAAAGAATTCAACTTTGAGAGAAAATTTACTCTGGAGAAATTACTTCATATTGAGTCTGCATCCCTTTGTCCCTCAAGTCTGAAAACAGTGTTCAGCCCCCAAGCTCTTTCCTTATTGTCGAGAGGACCTCATTACCTCTTTTCTATGAGCTTGCCTTTGGTGGAGGATTGAACTGTTGGAGACCTAGTTGGAAGGAACTTGGTTTCTTGGTTTCGAACCGTGCCGACATGGAAGTCTTTAATGTTGATACTTTTGTTGATCAATTATTAATAGAAATACTCCTTTCCTGTCCTATCAATATCTTGAAAATATATGATTATTATCCATGGGCATGTTTGTAATGTTTATTAATGGATTGTGCTATCTGATGTGCTAATTCATTTTATACATTGTCACTATATACTTGCATCACTTGTTAGTTGAGAACTTCTTGCAGGTGTAAATCTTTGGGTCAAAGTGCTCAATGGTGGAATGACATCAAACGATTGGATCGAGGTAGGCTTCTTCTTCGTATTACACATTTTTTATATAGAACATGTTGGAATTGATTTGATTTCTGCAGTCATACCTATCTGTTGTATATATATTCCTTCTAAGGGTTGAAGTATTTTTCCTTCTTACATTGCTCTTTTTCCTTTGTGTTTCTTGTCGTATCACAGTTGGACAGAGTCTGTTCACTCTGGGTCTAAGTTTTTCATCCTTTTACCCTTGTCTAACCTTGTTTTAAAAGATATACTCCCTTTTTTCCCTGACAGCCGCATATACATGCTTGTTGTCCCACTGCAAGAGGCGTATATACACCCTTTTCTCTTGAACAGCCGTGTATACCACTTCCCCTTGGTTGATTGCTTGGTTTAGTGACTGTTGGGTAGGTTTTGAGGATCATTGAGCCTTCTTAGGTCTCTGTGGTGCCTATTGAGATTATCTGGGATGACAGGAAACCTATTTGGAGTTGAATTTTTGGGCGGCACCTTTTGCTTTGTTTTCCATTTTTTATTTGTCCTTGGTAGTTGGGTTGTCTACTTAGCTGCTTGGTATTCTGCTCGAGTGATTAATTCTATACAGAGTATAAGTTATATATCAAGTCGCTTATCAGTCCATTCATTTTTTTTAAATACATTAAAAATACAAAATAATAGGTATTTTGCATTGGTTGGTATTTTTTTCTTGGAACCTTTATCATTAGCTTAGCACATTTAGCGAAAGATTGCATTTTACTTTTGAGTTGCAGAGTTAAAATTAAAGATTGCACTGTTTTTATTTAGCATATCATTCACTGAAAAGTTAAAGTTAGGCTGTGCATTTTATCTATTTTTATTTTCATGCAGAGTCATAACACCATGAGTTTCATTTCCATACCTTTTTGAGTAATCATGACCAATAAAATTTACGCTTTAAACTAAAATTGATTAGTAACGATTTTATTGTTTAGGGTGCACAAACTAGCCTAGGATTTAGTGCCTTGGAATAGGATTTTGTGAGTAAAATTCTCCAAGGCAATTAAATCAACATATGTGTATGAGACAGGGAGTTGAGAAATCCATTGTATAATTGGTAATATCAGGAGGCTCCGCTCACACCGGAGTTAAGCATGAGGTCACACAGAGTTTGTTGAAGGGATAACCCCTGGATACTCACCTAGAGTTAGAGATATTTCTATGGATTTATTCGTATTTGGGGAACTTGCTAGTATCCATACCTCTGTGAAAGGTGGTACTTTCAAGGTTTCGGGCTTTGCTACCCTGCCCATACAGTAATCCATACTTACGACTGTTCGCCTGTGCATTGGTTATACAATGGTTGATTAGTTGATTGACTTAGGTTTCTCATAGGTTACTTGCAGGGGTTATTCTTCTTGTATCCTGAGTTAGATAGGGTTCGGACAACACACAACCTTTATGGAATATTACCTCTCTAGGGGGATCTGACTGACTGGTTATTAAGCCTAAGAGGGCCCTTATAACTGATTATGTTACCTCCAAACTTTAGCAGGGAGTCTTAGGTCCCTCCTGGACGAGGCATACCTTCTTTGGCGAGGGAGGCCACTTAGCCACTTTAGCTCGTTTGCATGCATATTGGTTGTTTGAATTTTTGTTATGCTCTTTGATTACTAGTTGGACTTAGGATATATTTTTATTTATTGAGAGTCATAAGTTGTTGTGGAATTGTACCAGCTTTCTCGTAGGTCCTGTCGGTTGTTATAGTTACCACCAGTTTTTGAGCTATTGCCTTCTAAAAGGCTTAGAGTTATCAGGAGTGGTACACACACATCCACTTTTCAGACTTATGATCCCACAAGGATGAGTACTGAGTCTAGTATTCAGAACACTAGGATTTCATCAACTCCCAATCCCACTATAGTTAATTGCACTCCTTCGATACCTGTAGCCACTATAGTTGCAGTGCCGGAGTCCTACACCGGTACTATGGCTCGGCCCGTAGTCAATGCTTTGTCTCTTACCTCTAACCCTTTTGGGGGTTTTGGCCACTCGTCGAGTTACAATGTTCAAACCATCTCCATGGCTACTAGTCCATTTTATTATGGTATGTCAAGTTTCACTTCGCAGTTTTCGACTTCCATCCCAGCTACTGGACATAACGCTAGCCTTGGACCTGGGGGCACTACACCTCCTTACACTCCCGTTTTGTTTGGTAGATCTCATGTTCCCCAAGCGAATCCTAATGTAAGAAGTGTCCCATTCCTTAACCCTGGGTCTAATCCTTCTATGGCTAGATGGAACAACCCAGCTAGCAAACAAGTTCTGCCCTATATCCCTATCCCCTCGGTGCCGAATTCGACCAATGCTTTTGTCATAATGAATCCACTTCAATCCTCTGGATTCCCACCTGTAGGAGGTCAGTATTATGTCTTGGGCACCCCCCGACCTGGATCTAATCCAGTTGGGGGTAGTTTTAACAACCCTCAGTTTGGAGCTAATTCAACTGGGGGCAATTTTCGTAACCCTTATCAGAACATTCCTATTGGAATGATGCCCAATCCATATTTTACGAATCCACCCGGAGGAGGGTATTTTAATCCCGGACAAGGTTCTGGTCCTTGCTAGAATCCTAGATAGAACACAACTCCTAATACTCAGTCTTTTATGGGAGGATGGGGTCAGGTGTCGCAATCCCATATTCCCTTTCTGGCCATGCTTAATCTGCCATATTTGTCTAAACTAATGAATGGCCCGGTGAGTCATGATCCCACATGGCCCCCTATCCCCACCAATCTTCTGTTAGACATTCCAAAGTTTGAGGGTAAGAATGGCGAGGACCCTAGTGATCACGTCACTACTTTTCACCTCTATTGCTCATCGAATTCTTTGAATCACGATTCCATTAGATTATGATTGTTTCAATGCTCTCTTATCGAGATTGCATCACAATGGTATATTGAGCTACCTAGGGGGACATATGGGTCTTTTCAACAGTTAGTGCTATCCTTTCTTAACCATTTTCAACTACCCGTTCGTTACGATGTTGGCCTTGAACTTTTGTCAACTTTACGCCAGGGTTCCGACACTCATATTTCAGACCATATCCATGAATGGTGTAGGCAAAGACAGTTAGTTAAGAATCCCATACCCCTAGCCTTTCTTTTAATATGGTTTTTAAAATCTTTGCACGGTCCTATTTCAAAGGACGTTGCTACTTCCAGGGTCTTCAATGAGGAAGAGGCCATTTTTAGAGCCCATCAATTCGATTTGATCTATGCTCAGTCTGGGATGTTATACCACCTTCTTCCTGATGCACCGCAGTCAATTCATGATCCTAGATAGAGTCCTGGGCCCCATGCTGATGGCATTGTGGGGTCCACCAATATAAAGTCCACAGACTCGGCAACGAAGTCTTTCGGAGGACCAGCTTCATCTGGATCCTCCAAACCCACCCAATCGACAAATGTACATTCCGTGCAGTCATCGAAAAACCCAAATGGTGACTAGCAACTAGATGGGAATAAACAGAAAGGTCGAAATAATCATAGAGGTGGGAAGAATAAACCCAAGGATAAGAATAATAATGGAAAACAGAATGATAATGCTGAAGAGGGCATGAAAGAAAAGCGTAAGGTTAAGTTTCCTTGTAAACTTTGTATGGATGATCACCTTACACACTTATGCCCCAAACTTGCGGAGGCTGTGAGACTTTTAAATCTTCCGCCTGCTATGCTAACGAATCCTTTTCCTCACAACCAACACTTATCCTCGAGTTCTTTGAACGCTGGAAATGCACCTGGTGGGAGTCAAAACCGACCACCGCAAGATGGAGACCGTGTTTGTATCAATATGGTCGATGCAAAAATTGATATAGCCACTCGCTCTAGAGATTACGACTTTTCAAAACATAGTACCAGCCTAGAAGCTCCTCCTCCACCCCCAGAGACAAATTTACAGATCGAGAAACCAGAGCCACCGCTTCGTATTCCGAAAGGAGTATTCAAGCGCTCTACCCATAACCCTAATGCTATAGCCGCCCATAACTACTCTATTGTTGAGGATCCAGGCCAAACACCTTGTGCGATGTCTGCTTTGGATGTACTCCAGACGTGTCCATCATAGAGGAATGCCTTACTCTCTGCCTTAGGAGCTCTAGAACCTAATGGCTCGAAGATCATCAAGTTTGATGTCACGAACGTGAAGCCTCGCTTACCCTACCATGTGGCTTTCCAAATCCATGTGGATTATTCTAAATATACCATCAAACAAACGGTCGTTGAAGAAGGTGTTGCCACTTGCGTGATGTCCTTAGTCTGTTGGAAATCTATCAATTCTCCAACCCTTTCAAAGTTGTTGACCATGTTGACCGCATTCGACGGTCATTCCTTCCGCCCTCATGGTATTCTCCCTGCCTTTCCAGTCTAGTTAGGTGGGAAGATGGTATAGGTGGAAGTAGAGGTAGTTGATGCACCTCTTGATTATAACCTGTTACTAGGTCGCAATTGGACTTATGCTATAGTCATGGTTGTATTGTCCATTTTCTGCACGCTTTGTTTTCCTCATTAGGGGGAGATTATGATGATCGATCAGTTATCCTTTGCATACTCTAGCCCGAACGCATCTGTTGGACTGTTGATCCCTGTGGTCAACAATTCTCAGTCGACAACTGAGAATGTTGGTGTCGAAATGTATTCTTGCCTCATGGGTTCTTTCAACTTCTCGGCACCGACTCACCACGTTTACACCATGTCCAGTACACCCACTTCAGTAGAGAGGTCCATCCCTTTCCTCTCTTCTTATTTTAGTGACCCTTGGACCCTACCTTCTCCAACTTCATCGATTGAAGGTCAGTCACATGTTGGCATGGCTATGCCACTATTGGCAGTAGAGATTGCATATCAAGTTATCTTTGACTCTTCTGTCGATCCTGATCCTGTTCCCTTGTAAACAGTCGAGGAGGATACAGTTCTTAGGCCCGTGTGGGACACTTCATTATCTTGTTCACATGATTTCTTGGATGAGACTTTGCCTTTGGATGAAGCCATTCTTGAAGCCATGAATGTTTCTGAGAGACCTTGGGATGATATGCATCATCGATCTTATTTTCTCCCAAGACTTGAAAAAATTGAGAAAGATGATTTTAGATCTACCCTGAGTGAGATAGTCGGTCACGTCGTAGTTCCACTTGATACACATGGAATTTACGCCGAAGGTAATATGGTGAGTATTTCTCCTGTCGTCCAGATAGATATCTCTCGTACCCCTGACAAGATAAAAAATGTAAATATAGGTGCAGATTGTTCGCCAGAAGAGATTTTGATCTACACCAACCTCTTCAAAAAAATTCGAGACGTATTCACTTGGTCATATGAAGAGATGTCAGGGATCTATCCCCGTATTGTCGAACATGAGATTATGACTTACCTGGATACTAAACCCATTCGACAACGTATTAGAGATGTTAATCCTAGGAAGACCCCTGCTATTAAGGCAGAGGTAGAGAAGCTACTTAATGTCATCTTTATCTACCAGGTTCCCTTGATTGAATGGGTATCCAACCCCGTTCCCATGAATAAAAAGCAAGGAACCATCCACTTGTGTATGGACTTTCACGACTTGAACAAGGCATGTCCTAAAGATAAATTCCCCATGCCTTTCATTGATCAAATTCTCGATGAGTGTGCGGGAAGAGAAATATTTTCTTTTATGGACGGATTTTCAGGCTATAACCAAATCCAGATCAAACCCAAAGACCAACATAAGACGACATTCATATGTCCTTGGGGCATGTTTGCATACCGTAAAATTCCTTTTGGCCTAAAAAAATGCCAGAGAAACCTTTCAATGATCCATGACTTTCATTTTTCATGATCTCAAGCACATAGTCAAAGCTTACCTCGATGATCTTGCTTCTCACTCTCGCAAGAGAGTGGATCATGCTAGGCACCTTCGACTAGTTTTTGAAAGATGCCGCTACTATAGAATCCGAATCAATCCTCATAAATGAATATTTTGTGTTAGATCTAGCCATCTCTTAGGATTCTTAGTCTCCGAGACAGGGATCATGGTAGATCCACTTAAGGTTGAGGCAATTCTTCAGTTGCCTCCCCCGCGCACGATTAGACAACTTCAAGGTTTACAGGGGAAAGCTAACTTTTTGCATTGGTTTATTGTGAATTATGCCAATATCACTAAGGGTTTTATGCACCTATTGAAGAAAGATACCTCGTTTATCTTGGATGAGTGAGCCCAACAGTCTTTTGACACTTTAAAGAAAGGCTTGGTATTGGCCCCTCTGCTGAAATCTCCTGATTACAGTAGATATTACTTGTTGTATATCGCCACGTCTGAAGAGGCCATTGGTATGGTTATAGTTCAGGAGGATGATGAGCTCCGCGAGCACTTCATCTACTATCTCAGTCAAAATTTAGTCGGTCTTGAACGTAATTACTCGCATGTTGAAAAGCTAGCTTTGGTTGCCGTCCACGCAGTCCAACGTTTACGACACTATATATTTCTTTGCAAAACTACTATGGTTGTCGATGTTAATCCATTTCAATACGTCCTCACTAGACGTATCATAGGCATAAAATATAATAAATGGATTGTCATCTTATAATAATTTGATCTCGACTTTGCTTTGGCCAAGTCCAAGAAATCACTAGTTTTTGCAGAGTTAATATTCGATTTCCCATGATTAGACGAAGATGTTATTAATGTCGATTCATTCGCAGATGAACACATTTTCCTCGTCTTGTCGTCCGACCCCTGGTATGGAGATATTGTTTTATATCTTCAAACCTTGAAGTTCGCTCATCATCTCTCGTGAGATGATCAACGACATGTTAGATACCAAGACAAAAAGTATACAATCATTGGTGATACTTTGTATCGTTGAGGAATAGATAGTATCTTACGTCGTTGCTTAAATCACGAGGAAGATGAATTAGTCCTTAATGATTGCCACAAAGGGGCTTGTGGTGGTCATCTATCCGGGCTTGCGACAACCTAAAACATATTGTGAGCCGGTTACTTCTGGCCCACCATATTTAAA
The DNA here is from genome assembly GCA_009831015.1 of Picea engelmannii. Taxonomy (NCBI): domain Eukaryota; kingdom Viridiplantae; phylum Streptophyta; class Pinopsida; order Pinales; family Pinaceae; genus Picea; species Picea engelmannii. Next base: position 765,789 of record ML779951.1, read on the forward strand.
GATTGTATTGAAGTGGTTAAGAAGTGTCACCCCTGCCAGGTGTTCACTCAAAAAATGTGCTCGCACCCAACCCCTCTTCACCCAATCATTATCGTCGGTCCCTTCACCAAGTGGGGAGTAGATTTCATTTATTTCAACCCAACTTCAGCTGGGGGGCATCAACACATTATCACGGTTGTCGACTACTTCACCAAGTGGGTTGAAGCCATGCCTATCATGAAATCCTATGGGAAGACTGCATCTTTTTTTGTATTCAACCAAATTATCGCCCGGTTCGGTATCCCAAGTGAGATTGTCACTAGTCATGGAAATCATTTTCAAAATGAAATGATGATAGAACTAGTGTCTAAGATGGGGTTTAAACATGATCACTCGTCTCCTTATTACCCCCAGGAAAATGGGCAAGTAGAGGTCGTCAATAAGTCTCTCAAGACCATCTTGCAAAAAACTATTAGTTGGAGAAATTCCAACTGGCACATCATGTTATATCCCGCACTTTGGCCATACCGAACCTCGGTTAAGAATACCACCGATTTTTCTCCTTTTCAGTTAGTACACGGTGTGGAGTAGATACTTCCTGTTGAATGAGAAATCCCTTCTCTCAAATTAGCAGTTGAGCTCCTACCTGACACTTCGGATTTAGAGTGACGCCTTGTACACCTAGAGAGTCTTTATGAGCAACGTCGGGACATCTTTACGGCTATCAAGGAAAACAAGAAACGTGTCAAGGTTCAGTATGATAAGTCTATCTGTCCCCAGTTTTATGCTGAGGGTGACTTGGTCCTCTTGTATGACCAAGCCAAAGAACCTCTAGGGGCAAGAAAGTTTAAACCCATGTGGCATGGTCCTTATATCATGCAGCATGTTCTAGAAAAAAGAGCCTACGAATTGGAACATTATGAAGGGAATAAATTAGCTGAGCCTAGAAATGGGATCTACTTAAAAATGTATTACGCTTGAGCCCTGGGCTTGGGCGAAACCCTTTGTATACTAATGTAAATTTAGTGCATATACACATTTTCCCCTTTTTTGTCTTTGGCTTGCTTATCGAGTTTTCCCTTTTGTTGGCAGATGTCAATGAAGTGTTTGGTCTACGTAGGATTCGCAGACGGAGCCAATCATCATACACAGAACTTATCTTCTGTCGCTTGGGTGATTTACTCGCCCTAGGGTCTGTTGGTGTCTTCAGGTGGCATATGCCTAGGGCCATCCACGAATAATGTGGCCGAGTACAACGCTACCATAGAATTATTGCGTGATGTTATCTCACATGGTATTTTCTCTATAGAGATGCGCCCGGATTCTCAGTTAGTCGTATGTCAGTTGAATGGTCATTATCATGTGCGTGATCCGATGTTACTCCGTCGATTCCTATGGGTACGCCTTTTAGAACGACAATTTTATTTTATTACATACTTTCACATTCCTAGAAGTTCTAATCATGTATCCAATGCCTACGCTAATTATGTTTTGAATTGGCATTTGTCACATTAATAAAGAAAATAAAACCATTAAATCAATGTGCACATTGTAAGATATAAGTACAACCGAAGATCCCTCTTTATATATTTACAAAAAATATGGTGTTTTGTATTACAAAATTGGGGCTAAAACCCTAAAAAATACATATACAATCGATATACATGTCCCATGACATATACGCCTGTGGCACCGGATGAGTCTCATGATAGCAAACCACAACATTGGTGAGACGCCAGAAGAGTCATACCCATTCTCTAGGTACACTGACAACCTGCCTCTGCATGGCTTCAGGTAGATCCTCCACCTGAACCATAGGAATCCTCTATGTCAAACACGATAGGTTTCCCTTCACGTTCTAAAGGAATCTCTCCGCCTCTCCTTTTACTACCTCATCTCCTCGGTGCCTCTGCCTATGTTGTAGGAATCCCTCTGGCCGTTATGGAGCCACGTCTGCAACCACACAAGTATCGAGTTAATATTTAAAAACACCATCCAAAAAATATTTTTGTTCTTTTAAATAAAAAATACAAAAAATGAAATATATATAAAATATTGTTTACCTATGGCACCATAGGCGGCTCCTGATGGAAGTGGCATATCAGGATCACCTTTGAAATCAATTCCCGCATAGGGATAGTCATCTAGAGCTATGATTTGTCTCCTCCACCAGAAGAAAAAATCATCGTTGTAGGGTGTCACCACCCTAGCTCCCCCCTGTCGTCTCATGACCTCGATCCATCACACCATAGATGGATCGCGTGGCCCTCTAGGTCCCAGGCTTTGGATCCGCTCGAAAAAGAAGCTACAAAGGATAGAGGCAAACTTGAAGTTGTTCTTTGCCCCCTGCTTGCACTCTGTCAGCTGACCATTCATATTGGTCAGCAGTGAGGTACACCAATCATACACGGTAGGTCTCTCACACTCCAGTGTGTAAAACAAAAGTAGTCTCGATGCTTGATGTAGCGAGGCCGACCCTATGATCCTGGTAAGCATGATCAAAATAATATTCAGGCTAAGGTTACCTATAGACCGGATAGGGATTTGACTTCCCACCATGGGAGTCCCTGCAACACAGTGGGCCTCGATATATTCTTCGACCTTCATCCCACTCCCGGCTCCACGTGACTTGAGGTCCATGACCTCTCCTCAGCGTGAAAGTCCTATCAAGAAGTATATGTCCTCTACTTCGATCCTTAATGGTTGTCCATCAAGGATAAAGCTCTCGCTATCTAGATCCCAATAGCCCACCAACATTTCCAATAACCTCACTTGGGCCCTCATTCCTTTGAGAGCCCAAAACTTGTATAGACCACATCTTTTTAATGCCTCTTGAGTCACTAGATCCCGTTCCATTGCTGCATCTACTTCCTCATGCTCTCTCTCCCTCCACTCCAACACCATCCTGCAAAACCAAATCAATTTTTGAGTTAGAAGCTTATTTTTTTCCATTTTGCACAAGTATACGTGGGTTATCCAAGAACATTCATGGTTAGGGCCTGATATACGCCCCCTGTAGTTCACACAGGGGTGTATATCTGGTCATATACACTAAATATTAGTAGAAACCCACGTATACCGAAAAACTCAATTTGCGCCCTTAAAAACTAAAAACATGGAGCCTAATTCAAAATTGTAAACCATTGAATTTGAAGAGGATGGGATAAAGAGTTACCTGGACCAGACGGTTTTCGATTCTGTTTCTTATTGCTCCCATGATCGTCGTTTGAATTATGGAGGTATGTTAGTCCAAATTGCACTATTTTGGGTGAAAATGAAAATGACATAGTAAATTTTGATTTTATTACTATTTATAAAACATTTTTACCCATTTGATATAGTTTTATGCTATTATTTTGTCTAATGGACTAATTCAAAACTGGTTTTAAGCTAGTTTTTGTAGTTTCGACTCAATTTTCTTACAGATTTCAATGCCATGGTTGGTCGTTCGTCTCCTCGGGCAGGTATATTCATAACCTAGCATATAGGACAGGTATTCACTACATCGTGTAGTTTTGCATTATCATTCAATTACCACTTTTTATGCCTTAGGTATGAACCCATTTATTGCGACGCATTAACCTCCATCTGCTATCACAACATCGTTAATAAATGGTAGAGACTTACCAAACATGGGTACCCTAGTTAGAACCTCTTTGTCATTTGGTGCCCATGCCGATATTTTTTCCTTAGGACCAGGAGTCCATTAGAATTCAATACATGACTTTACAATAAGCCTCATTTCTCATTCATACACATGCGACCTTATTACCCGTGGACTCCCTAAAAAAAAGTCTTAGTTAATCTCTTTTCCGACTCGTTATTAAAAATTGAAAAGATCACCGAGTGATTTGTCCCTTTCACACTCGTTAAAATTAGATTTGAAAGATCATGAGTCTTAGTTAAGCTCTTTTCTGACTCGCTATCAAAAATGGAAAAGATCACTGAGTGAACTTGTCTTTTTCACACTCGTAAGTTGGATTTGAAAAGACGTCTATTTGGCACAAGTTTACTCGTTTTTCACAACAAGTAGACTAAAAGATATAAAAAAGGACATTTTTTGGTGTTAAATTGTGATTGCATCTCATGCCCTTGCTTGCAGTATTGAGCATTTAACCGGTTTTCACTTTGTGTTATAAAACACGGCCCAAGCAGTTTGCATCCTCAACCAAGAAGAGCCTTGTTTATATCCTTCGTAATTTGACACCCTATACCCTTTAAGGAACATCACCCTGAGTGTCCATCTCCTGCATACATTTCCTTGCATTGAGCATAGGTACATTCCATTGCTGGAACTAGTTTTGCTTACTTACGACACTCATTCCCTCCTCTGTATCATAGCATTCACTTGTTATGAAAAAAAAAAAAGAACGGACGAGAAGGGTGTACTATATTATAATTGGCAGCAGTCGTGTCTCCTTTGAACAGAGCAAAAATTTATTGAGTCCTTGCGTCATCATAATTTTGGGTTTAGCATGGCCTTAGGACGTTGATCTCGTTACAAAATTTTCTCTACCGACTGGTTAATATTCCAGACACTATAGAGAACATTATGGATGCCTCCTGCATCTAGTTGTTACATCATTAAGTCTATGCTTTCGGAGTCCACCGTATGTCTCATGATCTTGTTCAAAGTAAGTCTATCAACCTGTGTCAGCCACTCCTTAGAAATATTGACTTTGCATGTTGGCCATACCCTCAGTTTGTCTCAGAATCACATGATACTTTGGTCTTATGATGCACCCTGGCCCTACTTTCATCATTGGTAGGTCACCTTGAACCCAACAAACGACATTTCATCATGGGTCGTTGACTGGTTGGTTGCCCTTATGTTCGATGACAAGACATCTATTCACACTTTGGGATTCATGCAGTGTCTTGGATGCCATTAGCCTTATTGGTGGTTTCCTCGCCTTTGTCAACAATTTTCATCATTGGCTGTTATTCAGAGGGTCATTTTCATGTACCTCTTGCATTTGGCACACATGAAAGACACACAGGGTCATTGGTTCATGAACATGTTCTTTGTCTGATCTCCACCAAATCGTGAATCTCTTGCTTTGTTCCTCATGATGATTGATGCGATATGACTTAATGCTCTCCTTTTAGCGGGTCTCTTTCCATCAACTTCAGCTCATGTATTCTGGATACGAGACCTAGAGTTTTATGAGTACCTTGAGGCTTGCAGTCATTAGTGGCAGGCTCTCTTGCCATTGATAGATGGGAATGCATCAATGTCTCCTGATCAATGGATCTCTCAAGTGTTCGACGCCAGCTCCTTTATTCACATTTGTAGAGATGTGCTCGATTCCTTGATACCTACTTTCATCATTGGTAGGATGTCTCACATTTGTTAACATTAGACCTCAATGACCGGTAATCAAACAATGTCTCATCGTGTTCGACCTCAACTCATTTATTCACATGATGTAGACTTGCACCATTGGCGGATTGTATTGAAGACTTGAAGACATCACTTTGTGGATGCAACTTTCCTGAGCTATTGCTTCCATTTCATTGGACCAATACCTATTTGACTTCAGCGATCATGGGAGATTAGATTGTTTTCCATGGTATACAGATATCTTCAGATTGATTTTGAGACTGGTTTCATTGGGCCTTTTTCATGACTATGACAACTATTGGCATGTAACCGCATTTATACTTGCCTACTCATGGCCATGAACACTCATTGGTATATTTTCCACATGGATCTGCATTGTATTATTGGCAACCATGTATACAAAGTCAGTACATAATGTAATGATCAATTGAGTTCGTCCAGTAGGCTCTCTACCACTCCACTTCTGGGTTATTTATAATGTATTTCGGCCATCGCAGATACTCCTCTGATCTCACACATTAGGGGGCATCTGTAATAGAAATATTTACCTCACCATTGTTATCTTTCACAGAGGGCCTTTTTCCATTTACCTATGCAGACTTATCAACCCCTTTTTGATAAATCCAGAGCCAAAAATATATTTCTCCACATATACGCTCCCTAACTGCTTTGCAAGATGCGTATACGCTTGTTGCTCCACTACAGCTCACGTATATCGAGATTTGTGCCAGAAAATACAAAATGAGGTTGGGTTTCCATGTCATGACAAAATATCTCTGATCTTTGGCCTTCCATATACTGGAAATGTTCTGAATCGTCCCTTCAGTTGCATTCTGGAGGCTATAAGAGCACAATTTCGAGCTATGGAAAAGGAGGAGAAAGCATTCAAATTTCAGAGCAAATTTACTCTGGAGAAATTACTTCATATTGAGTCTGCATCCCTTTGTCCCTCAAGTATGAACACAATGTTCAACCCCCAAGCTCTTTCCTTATTGTCGAGAGGACCTCATTATCTCTTTTCTATGAGCTTGCCTTTGGTGGAGGATTGAAGTGGTGGAGACCCAGTTGGAAGGAACTTGATTTCTTGGTTTCGAACCGTGCCAACACAGAAGTCTGTAATGTTGATACTTCTATTGATCAATTATTAATAGAAATACTCCTTTCCCGTCCTATCAATATCTTGCAAATATATGATTATTATCCATGGGCATGTTTGTAATGTTTATTAATGGATTGTGCTATCTGATGTGCTAACTCATTTTATACATTGTCACTATATACTTTCATCGCTTGTTAGTTGAGAACTTCTTATAGGTGTAAAGATTTGGGTCAAAGTGCTCAATGGTGGAATGACATCAAACAATTGGATCGAGGTAGGCTTCTTCCTCATATTGCACATTTGTTTATATACCACATGTTGGAATTGATTTGATTTCTGCAGACATACCTGTCTATTGTGGTCTACCCTTGGCCATAAAGAGTTTTTCCCTTGTAACAATATCCTAGAATTGATATTCACCAGAAGCTCAACTGGAATTATAGCATTTAGAAAAGGATTATTGTGGGATGTAAATATTTTTATGGGCTTGAAAACAATTGTAAATCCGTTGATCTTTGAAGTTGGGATAAGAAGAAACTCCTCTTTGAGACTCTTGTTACACTTGTTATTATTTATGGTTGTGAAGTATGGGGCTGTAGTATCTCTCGTGAATCCTAGAGAAATATAGAGCAAATACAAAAGAATTGTATAACCTATAATCTCAAAATTAAAGGAAATACGCCATATCCCATCCTCCTCTTAGAAACAAGCCTCTCCGCCATTGAGAGCATGGCTATGACTAGATGCCTAATGTATAGGAACAAGTTAAACAACATGGAAGACAAGAGGCTTCCTAAAATTGCTACAAAATCGAGTTGTAACCACCATCGACTCAAGCGAGGATGACATAAAGATGTTCATTCTTGGCTAAACTATTGGGGAATCATGGAAGACACCATTTTGCAAAATAAAGATATTATTAAAAAAATCGTCAAAACAAAGTTTAAGGAGAAAACGTGGTGTGATAAAGAGTTAGAGGAAAAAATAAAATTAAGGTATTATAAGGATGTAATCAACCGTAATCTAGAATATCAAAATTATCTATTTGTTTTGGCAAGTGTAAAGAAAAAAATAAGCATTGCTAAGATAAGAACAAATTCTCATGAGCTCCATAGTGAAACTGGGCGTTGGTAAATTCCTAAAATGCCATGGGATGAAAGAGTGTGTCACCTTTGTGACACTAAGAAAGTTGAAGATGAAAATCACTTTATCTTAGATTGTCCACTCTATACCCATATTAGATCTCATTTTCAAAATATTTGTCATACTACCAACCTTCCTAACCTCTTAACTAAACAAAACTATGGTGATCTTGGAAAGATTCTCTTAATGTTTTTCAAGCACAGAAACAAAATTCTAAAGAATCACAAGTAATCACTTACCCTATTAAAGTCTGATAGACCAATTCGGTCTTAGTGGACGTTAATCATCATCGTCACCAAAAGTTTATAAAATTGATTATTTTCTTATTATTTTAGGCAGTAAAATCTATTATCACTCACTTATAAATAAGGTAGTTTGTAAAGAAATATACTTTATTATTATATATTCAGTAAAAAAGATTATACATTTTTAGTTATTAGGTTTTTAAAATGGAATATTTTAATTGTTTAGTTATTATGTTTTTACAATGGAATATTTATGATATATATGATTTTTTTTTTTTTATCTTAAATTGATATATATTTTTAATCATATATTAAAAGTGATCATGAGTATTATTTTTCATATTTTTGTTATGATCATAAATATAAAATTGAAAGAAAACATATTAAAATGGCTTGTAATTAGTTTAATAAAACTAATAAAATAAAACAATATTAGTCTTTTTTTTATTCCAACTTAAGAGAAGAAAAAAGAAATGACAATGTTAATGTAATATTGCACTTATAGGATTTCAAGGTTGATTGAATTAGCTTCTAAAGTGATCATGGTAATCAATTAGCGACAAATTTTAATTTCTTCTTAGTGTAATAAACATTTCATGGGCCTTGAAGGATTCCTTATATTGTTTCTTTCCCCATGAACTGAGAATGCATGATGCTCCATTTTGCTCAAATTAAGATTTGCCTATTGTTCTCCATGGTTTTGAACTTATATAGTACATTATAACATGATTTGTGATTTCAATGGCACAAAGAACTAAGTGTCACAAGTGGATATAACTAACATGATAACAAAACCCTTGGTAATTTTGATGAATTCCTTGCAAAGTCATTACGGAAATGCCAATGCACATATTTGGGTATAAATTACACATATAGAAAAACTCATTTATAAAATCAAGAAAATCCTTTTGTACTTTTTTTAAGTGCTTAGTTTAAACTCAAGAAAAAAATTACAACTTTCCCAAAGAGGTTGTGCACAAGCCTGCCTAGTTGTATTGGTGAAATAGCCTTTGGGGTTAAAACTACTAAACACAAACACTTTCTTTATTTAGCTAAGACGTTACAGTAAGAGGGTTTAGTATTCTTTCAAAGACAATCTTATATCAAGAAGTGCTCCTAGCTCCAAATGCTTATTCATGCCTCTAAGGCAATTGAGCCTTGGTGGGTGCTCTCATGTGCCATTTTTTTAATCATTGAGATTTAAACCCCATTGACATAAGAGCATCCTTGATTATTTCCTTTATGGGATATAAACCATTGAAAATGGTTATATATATGTCCAGTGCCAGGCTTTGAAATGGTATATAGTCTACCAATAGTGTTTTTCATTGTGACATTTGAACAATTTCAAACATGCTCAACACTCTATACTTTGATTCATTACAAGTGCTAACTTAGTTCATTATTTTTATACCCCAAGAGATGTATGTTGACATCTTGGTTTTCAAGGATTCATCTATGGAATCATTAGGCTAGTAATTTTTAGTGCTTTGCATCCATCTTAAACTTGAGTTAACACATGATGTGCTCACTAAGATTGGTATCCACCCACTCGTATATTTCATCTATAGTCACATAGTAGATAGTCTACCAATAGTAGATAGTTTACCATTAGTGTTTTTCATTGTGACATTTGAACAATTTCAAACATGCTCAACACTCTATACTTTGATTCATTACATGTGCTAACTTAGTTCATTATTTGTATACCCCAAGAGATGTATGTTGACAATTGGTTTTCAAGGATTCATCTATGGAATCATTAGGCTAGTAATTTTTAGTCCTTTTCATCCCTCTTAAACTTGAGTTAACACATGATGTGCTCTCTAAGATTGGTATCCACCCACTTGTATATTTCATTTATATTTTGGCATTCCTACATTTTCATTATCTTGATTTTGAAATGCTACACCATTGATTTGGTATCATAAATGTTTAATAGAACCTATTATATTCTATTTGAGAAAACATATATCAAGAATTGACCCCCCCCCAAAAAAATGATCATACAATCAAGTACATTTTCATTCTCCTGAATTTTAAAGGTTTGCACCAATGATTTGGTCTCATTGATGTTTAATAGAGCCTATTATATTTATGATGTACTTGATGTATTTGGTTGTATGATCATTTTTTGGTTTATGGCTCAATTTTTTATATATGTTTTCTGGTGAATATTACCCCAAATAAAACAAGAGCCTTTGAATCCATCAAATTATTTTAAACCAAGGGCCTTGCTGACAATTTTTTGGAAGTACCATACCCATCTAAACATGTCATGATTTTCATCTTGAGGTTGCATATCTCAAGTTCCAATGTTCAATATTTTGTCTAGTTGTGTGCACTTAAGATAGGCATCCTAGAGATTTGTATCGTTGTATTGCATATCAGACTTGGGTGTGTCCATATTCACTATACCCAATGTATATAGATTCAATGCAATGTTACACACATGGGAGCACTTGGGTTATATAATGCCTTTATGTTTTCTTGGTGTTATAGCAAGATTTGCCTTACCCTAGGAAAACTTGCATCAGGATTTCCCCATGTAAACTTGAAGTCCCTTTTTTAAACTCATAGAGCTAAAAACATGATTTTTCCACATATATGTGCCCTACCTATATTATAGCATGCGTATACGTAGGTTGCACCACTAAAGCTCGTGTACATCAGGATTTATGCCCAAAATTAAAAAATGGTGTCGGGTTTCCATGTCATGCCATGAAATCAATGATCCTTGACCTTCCATATATTGGAAACATTTTGAATTGGCCCTTCAGTTCCACTTGAAGGCTATAAATGGTCCAAAACCAAGCTATGGAAAAGAGGGAAAAAAATTCAACTTTGAGAGAAAAGTTACTCTGGAGAAATTATTCACTTCACATTGAGTCTGCATCCCTTTGTCCTTTAAGTGTGAACACATTGTTCAACCCCCAAGCTCTTCCCTTATTGATTGAGAATCTCATTGTCTCTCTTATATGAGCTTGCCAGGATTAAAGTGGTGGAGGCCCAGCTAGAAGGAAATTAGTATCTTGGTTATGAATCATGCCGACACGGAAGTTTGTAACTCATTCACTTATGTTAATTACATCTTAATAAACATACTCTTTTCTCGTCCAATTGATATCTTGCGAATATTTTAATTGTTATTCCATGGGTGTATTTGTTATGAATATTGATGTATTATGCTATTGAATGTGATAACATTATGTATTATCACCATATGCTTTCCTTGCTTGGTTGTTGAGGACTAGTTGCAGGTATATTGCTTTGGGTCAAGTGATCAATGATGGACTTCATCGAACATCTCGATGAGGTAGGACTTTTATATTTTCTTGCTAGAATATTTGTTTATATAGCATACTTGAGATTAGAGTTTATTTTTGCAGTCATTTCCGTCTGTTGTGGTTTACCCCTAGCCATAGAGAGATTTTCCTTGTAACAAAATTGGCGATCATACTAGGAAAATAATGTTTTTTTCGGGGTTTGGAGTGTTTTTCTCCTTATATTTCTCTCGTTTTATATTGAGTTTCTTGTCGTATGATTGCATGGAAGACTTTGTTCACTCTAAGTCTGATTTTCTTAGCCTTCTCCTTAGCTTGACTATGTTTTGAAACATATATGTGGGTTTTTTCTTTACAGTTGCGTACATACACGTGTTTTACTTATGTAAGTTATGTACATATGCGCTTTTACCTTGAACAGTCAGGTACATCAACCTTTGTTTCTCGGTTGTTGGTTTTGATTGTTGTTGGGTAGGTTTTGATTATTGTTGAGTCTTTTTGGGTCTTTGTGGTGACTGTTAAGTGTCTTTAGAGTGACAAGAAACCTGTCTTTGGTTGAATTTTTGGGTAGTGCCTTTCTCGTCATCTTCTTCATTCGATTGTCCTTGCATCTTGGGCTGGGTGTTGTGCTTCTTGATATCTTGGTTTGTCTCTATTTACACATAGTAAAATATTTATATCAAGTTGTTGTTCAGTCCTTGCATTTTCATTTTATTATATTGAAAATAAAAAAAATATTAGGCATTTCACATTGATTGGCATTTTGATCTCTTGAGTCTTTTTCATTTATCTTAGTGCATGGAAAGAAAGATTACATTTTATTTGGAATTGCATAATTGAATTGAAAATTGCATTTTTGAAAAACAAATCATTTATTGGAAATTGAAGTTAGGACTTTGCATTGTATTCTTATTCATTTATTTTACTTGTTGAGTCATAACATCACTAGTTTCATGACCGCACCTTTTGAGTAAGCAAGACAATTAAAAGTAACGCTATAATTTAAAATTGATTAGTAAAGATTTTATTTTTCTAGGGTGCACAAACTAGGATTTTGTGAGTAAACTTCTCCAAGGATATTAAATCAACATATGTGTCTGACTAAGGGAGTGGAGAAATCCATTGTATAATTGGTAATATCAGGAGGATTCACTTACACCATAGTTAAGCACGAGGTTGCTTGAGGTTGGTTGAAGGGATATCCCCCCGATACCTTCTTAGCGTCAGATATATTTCTATGGATATATTTGTATATGGGGATCTTGATAGTGCCCTTACCTCCGTGAGAGGCGGTTCTTTCAAGGTTTCGGGATTTGCTAACCTGACCATATGGTGGACCTAACTTACGACTGTTCTCATGTGCATCGGTTATACCATGGTTTCTTAGTTTCTATAGGGGTTATTCTGTAGGTACCCTGGGTCAGATAAGGTTCGGAAAACACACATAATTTATGGAGGATTACCTCTCTGGGGGGATCTGACCGACTGGTTATTAAGCCCATGAGGGCCCCTATAGATGATTTTGTTTCCTCTAATCTTTAGCAGTAGATTCTCAAGCCCCTCTTGGGCAAGGCATGCCTACTTTAGAGAGGGAGGTCCCTTTTAGCCACTTTATCCTGTTTGTGTGCATATTGGCCATTTGATTATTTTTGGTGTGCTCTTTGATTACTAGTTGGCCCTAGGATTTGTTTTTTATATCTTGAGTCTTGAGTCATCGTGGAGCCAGACCAACTTCCCAATAGGTCTCGCCGCTTGTTACAGTTGCCACCACATTTTGAGTCTTTTCCTTATAAAAGGCATAGAGTTATCAAACGTGGTACACACACCTCCACTTATCATAGTTGTGATTATACAAGGATGAGTACTGAACTGAGTCATCAATATATTGGGATTCCTTTGACTCCCACACATACTATAGCTAATGGTACCCCTTCGACTCCTTCAACCACAATGGTTGTTGTGTCAGAGGCACCTATCATCACCGCTTCTCGTCCTATAGTGAATACCCAACCTATAGCCACAAACCCGTTTGGGTCTCTTGGTCACTCACCGAGCTATAATGTTCAGTCCATCCCTATGGCCTCTAGTCCTTTTTCCTATGGTATGCCGAATTTTACATCACAATTTTCAAAATCCATCCCAATAGTTGGCCCTAATGCTATCATTGGACTTAGGGGAACAACTCCTCCTTATACTCCATTTTCATTTGGTGGAACTCATGTCCCTCAAATGACTCATACTGTGGGAGGAACTCCTCCTTTTAATCCAGAGTCTAATCCTGTTTCTTCTGGATGGGGTAACCAACTTGGTGGACAAGCTACTACTCACGTTTTGTACTTTACACCCACCTCCTCAGTGTCGATTCCGACCAACACATTTGGCATGATGAATCCACCTTTATCCACTAGATTCACACCCAGAGGAGGTCATTTTCACTCCTTGGGAAACCCCCAACCCGGGTCCACTCTAGCTGGGGGAAGTTTTTATAAACCTCATCAGAACATTCGTACTAGAATGATGCCCAAAAATTCCCTTATGAATCATCTTGGGGGAGGGCCTTACAATCCTAGACAGGGCCATGGTTCTTACCAAAACCTTGGATGGGTTGTGATTCCCCAACCATAATCTTTCCAGGGAGCTTGGGGCCAGATGTCGCAACCCCATCTCCCTTTTCTGGCGACGCTCAATCTGCCATAATTGTCTAAGCTTATGAGTGATCCTCTATGTCATGATCCTATATTGCCCCCCGTTCCCACCAATCTTCCTTCAGATATTCCAAAATTTGAAGGAAATAATGGCGAGGATCCTGGTGATCACGCTACTACTTTTCACCTTTGGTGCTCTTCGAATTCCCTTAACGACGATTCTATTTGGTTAATATTGTTTCAATGCACCCTCATGGGGGTTGCTAGGAAATGGTATATCGAGCTACCTAGGGGGGCATACAAATCCTTTAGTCAGATGGTTTTAGTCTTCCTTAACCACTTCCAATTGTCGGTTCGTTACTATGCTATCTTAGAAATTCCGTCGACCTTATGCCAGGAAAAATCCACTCATATCTAAGATCACATCTAGGAATAGCGTATACAGAAGAGGTTGATCAAGACCTGCATACCCCCGAAATTCCTGCTAGAGTGGTTCCTTAAGTATATACAACCTTATATTTTGAAGGATGTTTCTACATTCGGGGTTACATTTGAGAAAGAAGCATTTCTCAAATCCTGACAATTAGATCTTATATATGCTCAGTCTGGAATGTTATACAAGATTCTTCCTGACGCACTGAGGTCAAACTATGAACCTAGACAAAATCTTGGGCCTCATGTTGATGGCATTGTAGTCTCCACCAATGTGAAATCTTAAGACTCGGTGACAAGCCATTTAAAAGAGTTATATCTAAACCAGTTTGTTGGAGGGCCAAATTTGTTTGTGTCTTCCAATCCCACTTAGTTGGCGGATGTACATTCCGTGCAATCGTCGACTAGCTCAAATGGTAACTAGCAACCAAGTGGGAATAAGAAGAAAGGATGTAATAATTATCGTAAGGGTGGGGAGAATAATAAACCCAAGGACAATGGTAATAATGAGAATATGAATAATAATGTTGGCGAGGGAAAAAAAGAAAGGCAGAAGGTGAAATTTCCCTGTAAGATTTGCACAGAAGATCACCTTACCCATTTATGCTCCAAACTTGCGGAAGTTGCGAGGCTTTTATCTCTATCGCCCGTTGTGCTAACAAATCCTTTTCCACATAACCAACACATGGTCTCGACCTCCTTGAATTCCAGAAATGTGGTGAATGGGAGTCAAAACCCACCAACATAAGAAGATGACCATTTATGCATCAATATGGTCAAATATGAGGTTAATGTAGCCACTCGATCTCACGATTACATTTCTCTACAAACTATACCTGGTCTAGAGTCTCCTCCTCCTCTAGAGATTCCCCTACAGATCCAAAAACCGAAGCCACCACCTCATATTCCTAAAGGATTACTCAAGCACTCTACCCACAATCCTAATGCTAGATCAGCCCAAAATTACTCTATTGTTTAGGACCTGGGTCAAATCCCTTGTGTGAGGTCAGCCCTAGAGGTACTCTAGATGTGTAATTCATAGAGGAATTCCTTGCTATCTGTGTTAATATCTCTATATCCTTGTGGCTCGAAAGTTATCAATTTTGGTGTCACAGATGTGAAGCCTCACTTGCCTTACCATGTGGCATTCCAAATCCACGTGGGTTAATCAAAGTATACAATCAAGCATACTTTTGTTGATGAAGGTGTTGCAACATGTGTGATATCCCTGGTCTGTTGGAAATCCCTTGGCTCTCCGACTCTTTCTTAGTCTCTGACCATGTTGACTTCTTTTGACGGTTGTTCCTTCCGCCCTCACGATATTATTCCTTCCTTTTCGGTCCAGTTAGGTGGGAAGATGGTAGAGGTGGATTTCGAGGTGGTTGATGCACCCCTCGATTATGAATTGTTACTAGGATGCAATTAGACTTAATATATGAATACCATCGTATCATTTGTCTTTCGTACTCTTCATTTTCCTCATGATGGGAAGATCATGACGATCGATCAGTTGTCCTTTGTGTATGCTAGTCCCAATGCATTTGTTGGACCGTCGATCCCCGTGGTCGACAATTCTCAGCCGACAACTAAGAATATCGGTGTCATAATGTATTCATCCCTTATGGGTACCTTGTTGGGAAAATACTGAGAGGGGGGGTGAATCAGTATTTTGATCTATTAACAATTTTTCACTTTTCTTTCACTGAAAAATATTAGTCTACTTTATAGAGACCAGTTATTGTATATTCTTATGAAAACAGTAGTGCATCCAGGGATTTCTTCATTCATCAGATGTCTTTTAAACAGTAATTCAACAAAATAAACTAACACAAATGAATAGGACACATGAACACCGGGATTTAAGGTGGAAACCCAATTAGGGAGAAAACCACCGCTGTTGTTGTCTCTGTCTTCAATGATTATTATTAAGAAAACATTCTACAACAATGTACTAGTGCAGACTCTTACTAGTACGCAGGCTTCTACCTGCAGAAGGATACAACCTTCTCTCGTTTACCAGCCTTTCCTGGAAGGGAGCTTCAACCCCCTGAAGATAGCACCAGTTTCTACTAGTAGAATGCTACTGCTGAAGGGTTTAACCCTCATACTCACTGCTGACCACATTTCATTAATTTTCACACTGGATCAGGCAGTTTCATCTAGTGGTTATGATAGTCACAGAAATTATCTCAAGAGTAAACACAGATCTACAGAC
>ML779951.1:796939-827942 GCA_009831015.1 Picea engelmannii
TGGCTTAACCTGTCATCATCACTACCAAAAATAATATCATCAACATAAACTTCAATTAATAAAATATTACCTTGACTTACCTTGATGTAGAGGTTGTTGTCTGCACTTCCTTTTTTGAACCCTATCTGCTGCAGATACTTATCCAGTCTAGGGTACCATGCTCTAGGAGCTTATTTTAGACCATACAAGGCCTTCTTTAATTTACATACATAGTTTGTGTTCTATGACAACTGAAATCCTTCTGGTTGTTCAATGTAGACTTCTTCTTCAAGTTCCCCATTCAAAAAAGATAATTTTACGTCCACCTCAGCATGCGCCAACTAATTATCATGAGTGGTACGTATTCAAGGAAGGGATATGCGTCATCCTATCATTTTCTTCGAGAATCTAAATCATGATCAAGGAAAATAATCCCGACAGGTTGGAAGAGCCAAGTTGTGCATTATCACAAGCTGGAGATAAGATCACCATTAAATGCTTGAGGGTAGGAGGGATTTGCATCTAATTCAGATCAGATTTCCATCATTGTAATCTTCCCATTAGACATGTGTTTTGAATGGTGATTAGACACCACTAGCTTAGCTTGGAGGGAAGCTCGTCGAGCCCCTCTTGTATAAACTCTTGCATTGTTTCCAGTAGAGTAAGTTAGAGGGATTAGGAAATAGTTGAAATAGATATGAGACTCAGTTGTAGTCTGGACTCATATTGTTATGACATTCCATCATTAATAGAAAATAAAAGTTTTTCTTGTTTGTCAATTTATGTGTAATGGATGTTCTTTTATGAATGT
Source organism: Picea engelmannii (assembly GCA_009831015.1). Lineage (NCBI taxonomy): Eukaryota > Viridiplantae > Streptophyta > Pinopsida > Pinales > Pinaceae > Picea > Picea engelmannii. The sequence goes on from ML779951.1 coordinate 797,730, forward strand.
CATTTGTATGCATTTGAGTTGTAGATGTATGTTATATATCATCTGTAGGGATAGAGATATAATATTCTATCTGTGAGTGTGTTGGATTAAGTCTGGTTCTCTAGGCTAAGTACAAGGAGTGTGCGACAGAGGGTGGAAACTCTGTGATCTGACGCAAGGAGTGCGTGTCTGAACTTGGTCAAGTCAGAAGAGAAGCTACTAGGAGGGCACACTAGGATAATTCATAGACTTGGGAGGAAATTTCAAGGTGGTTGGATACCTTGGAAAGAAAGACTGTGTAAGAGGAAACATAGTATAGAGTTACTGAATACTCTAAAATAATCTGCCAGGAGGGCATAGAGAAAGTACGAGAGCATACAAGAGCAACACATTCAGAGGTGTTGGAATCCTTGAGAGAATCCTAGGGTTTCTAAACACTCTTAGGAAGCAAGGCTTTGCAAGAGTGCATCGACAAAGGAAAGGAGATGCCTTAATAATTTTTGAAGGGCTCAGGGAGAAGCCATTAAAAATATTAGTCGAGCACAAGGAGTGCACCAAGGATACTGTAAGTTCATCTTACAAGCTCAGGGGGAAGGGCGTTGAGTTGCTAGGAGGGAATGAGAGAAATTCCACTAAAGGATGAGGAGGAACTAGGAACCTTGAAGGTTTTCAAGCTGAACAAAGTCATAGAAGGGTTTGTGCAGAACTCTATAAGGAGTGCAAAAGGAGTTTGAGAACATTCTAAGTCTCGAAACAAGAAATTGCGCTAAGTGTGCAAGAAGGTAGAGGACTTGTCGAAGTCCCGAAGACCATGAAATCGTCCATTGTATGGAAGATACAGGTGGTAGAAGATTGGGAGATCTGGGAGTTGGATCTCTAGGAGGTTTTTCAATAGCAAACAAAGATCTTTGCGAAGTCGCTAAGAGTGATTTGAATCCAGACTATTGGATCTTGACGGGACATGTTGAAGTGATCCACCAATTTGGAGGAAGAGCACTCTAGAAGATATCCGAAAAGGATAGTGAGAGTCTCCCGAAGACCGGAGTCCCAAGAGATCATAATCGTTGATCAGAAGGAGGAATGGGGACTTTTGATCTTCGCATCGTTTGAAGTTTGTCGACTTGGAGATCAAAAACATAAGAGTTGGTTGTCGGAGAAGAGTCAAAGCCCGAAGCCCTAGGACACAACCCAAGGTTGCATAATAGAAAGGGCCTGGAACGAATAGCCGAGTGTCGCCGCTACTTTCTTCAAAGGGTTAGGAGGATCTGCACTTTGGGGAAAGAAGGAACTGTGGAAAAGCACAATTGGTTCCAACAAGGAGCTGAAGAGTCAATCTGAATCAGGTGTTAAGAACGATCCTAGACCAGGAGGTCATCGCATCCCCGAAGGGGGTGGGGGTCTATGCCACACTATAGAATCTGTAGAGTTTTTTGCAAAGGGAGCTATAGAATTGGCTACCAAATTCTCTACAAAATGGCGCTACGAATTGGACCTTGCAGTCAAAGGTTCAAATTCATGATTCCATCTTGATTGTTGATGATGTGGAGAGAAGCAAGGATCACAGGTGGTAGCATGGAAGCATCATATGACCATTGGAGGACACTTGGAACTGAAAAGGAATGTGCCTAAGCTAGGATACATGTCATTTAATTCTTGTTGGAGTGATTGCCAACATAGCTCCTAAATTGTAGCATTTTGTTAAGATATGTTAGCACAGGTGTTAGAATTTTAGTTGTTTTTGAGAATCCTTTGTTAGGAATGCCAACTCGCACCTATAGTTGTTTCCTTTCCTCTTTTTATTATAAATACATCTTCTAAATCATTAGAGAGGTTCGAATGGTTGAGCAGGGCTCCTAGATTGTAATATTTTGACTAAGTAAGTTGTTCTCTGGTTATGTATTGGACTTGATACATTTTGATTAATAGAAGTCAGTTTCCTTTTTATATCACTTTGTTGCCTCTTATACTAAAATACTCATGATTGGATGATCCATATGAGATGTTGTGGTTTTGTTATGATGAATGTTTGATTATAATAATGTTATGAATGTTTTTCAGTGTTCTAAAACTTTAAGTTCAAGAAGTTCTTGTGACTGATTTTTTCTTCCCTTGGTTGCTTGAAGACCTGATGTCAATAGCAGAACTTTACACCGTCCTCACTAAGTCTTCCTCATATTCACTTTTACTCCAAATCACTGACTGAAGTTAATCAAGACCTCATTTTCTTATGCATGCTAGCCTAGATTTCTGAGGTAAAACATCCTTGTTCTGAGTTTTGACAAATATTTTGATGGGTACTGGGCTTATCCTCTTACATTGTGAGAGAAATTCTCAGTGCTAACACTACCTATCACCAGAAATGGCATGACGTGTATTATCCAACTATGATAGTATTACTTGAAAATACATTGTCCTTCATGTATTTATTCCTCAATCAACTGTGGGTTCTATGACCATACCTTCGGGGCTACATGTAGACTTCACCAAATGCATCCAACACATATGATGACATCTGTTGATTTTTTTATATCATATGATGTGTGAGATTAATTTATTATTAAAATGATGATTGTGTCATATATAAAGAACATATGGTGACCATCCATGAAAGGATGCGTCCCTTGGATAATAAATAATTACTTATTTATTATATATATTATTTAATAATTAATAATTATATTATTAATTATTAATCTAGGAGAATGTCTTCTCGATGTTGCCCAAACATCAACACTCCCTCTCAACGAGGGATACATTCTCTTATGGGCTATTCTCCTGTTGTTCAATGATCTTCTTAGACTTCTAGAATATTATTCTCTTTTAAGAAAGGTTGTCTCGAGGAAATCTCCTCCCGCAGCTACCAAAACATCAACACTCCCTCTTAGCTAATGAGGTATCTTTCCAGGATGTCTTCATCAAGTAGTCCACTAACTACTCTGCAATCAACTAGTATCAAACAAATACTACCATGTCATTGGTATCTCAAATCATCCGTCACAATATTTGTGATCAATTAGTACACATCTGATCCCAAGTGATCTGGTAGTCTCCATGGAAATAAACTAGTAGCACACAACTACTATAATTCCATCCAATAGAACAAATACTATCCAAAGACACACAGTCTCTACCAATGGTACATACAGTGTCTCGTGACTACAAGGACCATTCTTTTTTATTAGATTTCCATCTGTGCGACATGAAGAATGTCAATCCTTATAGATGTTGAAATTCACGCCATGAGCTACAGGGACCATTCTTCTAATCAGGTCACTACATGTGCCATAAAAGAATGTCATTCCCAAACCTCTTTCTCTAATCAGGTCACCATATGTGCCATAGAGAAAATTCCAGTCATGTACCAACCTCCCTAATCAGGTCACTGTTGACGATTAAAATCGCAACGATGAGTTCTGCCCGCAAAGGATTTCTAAGATCTATTATTTATTTATGATAATAATATTCAACTAGTAAGTGGGACTCGCTTGTAGACTAGAGGCACAAAGATAGACATGTTACGCTTATATGTTATTGATTTTATGATGTTTCCTACACAGTCCTATATAGTTGATGATGTAGTCTTGGTTTCATTTGATATGACAAATGGGTGGTTGATGCATCGTCGCTAAATGATGTTGATATTCACTTTTGATATAAGGCAGTGCCATGGGTATGCAGATTATGTTGTTTACAAGTGCTATTTTATGTTATGTTATCACATTGATTAATAATCCATACATGATTTATGAAAAAGATAATAAAATGGGAGCTAGCTCAAAACAAAAAGGAAAAACTATGGATAAGTTCTAAATCTATGAAAAAACGATTATATATAAACCTTGTGACAAATGTGAAATGGTGGACCTAGCTACTATACTATGTGTTTTGGTTAAAGGATTATACAATTTTTATTAAAGAGTTATATGGAGGCACATATGGTAATGTTAACGTATGGTGGTGACATGTTTCGGGTGGAGCACTATATAATAGATATGGCATCGAATCTTTACAATGGATATGGCATTGAATTTATGCAAAGGTTATATGGTTGAATTTAATGGTTGATGGATTGGATAGTACATAAAATTTAATAGGGCCAGGTGAGGAAGTGATGTGCATTTACTGCACGTCACTCCAAACCTCCCTTGAGCCTGTCACCCTAGCACAGTTGCATTTTTATCTATTGGTTGTGGAAGCTCCGTTATTTTAGGTTTTGGAAGGGGAAAACTCAAACCATCTCGTCATTGAAGCGATTTTTCACAGGTATGGTTCTTTTCTTTCCATCCATGATGGACTCTCTATATTATGAATCAGATAGTGGCTCATGATTGCATGAGTTATGTGTTTTCTTGATTTTTCGCCTGAGTGTCAATACTATGTTATGGGTTCTCTGTGATTACTGTGAAATGTTGGCATTTTTAAGAGAAGTAATAGGTGTTATTGATTGTAAAGTATGCGCATTGGTTATTGATTCAATCATCTTGGATTTTTATGATGATTCTCTGTGAAAAATGATAACAGTGGTGCAACGATATCTGAGTTTTACTGTTGTGGGGTTTTACCACTAGTCTGGGTATCAATTGTTGTCAACCCTTTTTCCTCTCGGTCATTTTTTTTATTCTTTATCCAGGTTGCAATGCAACTGTCGACAGTGGTGTGGTTCTTTTGGTCGAGCCTGAGCTATTGTTTGTTATGGCTTGTTATTTAATGTCATTATCATTGAAATCATTCCACAGACCAATCTTGTTTTGCCCAGAATGTAAATGGAAGCCTCTGTATGCATTGAATGGCCATGGGTTGTTCTATGTCATTATGTTCACAAGAGTTTTAATACTCTCTCCTCTCATCTATCTTTTAATGGCCGACTGTTATGTCTCTTAGCCTCACTGTCAACTTTCAATTGTATTTCAAGGGTTATTGACCTATTTTGTGTTGAGAAGAGACACAGTCTCTCTGTGTTTGGAGGATTCTTCATTGTTTAAATTAACCCTTGTTTCGTCTCTGCAATAAAGTTTTAGAGGCATCTGTGTGTGCCCGGGTTGTTAAGATCAAATTGTCTTGTTTCTGCTCAAGCATTCTCTTTATGGATCTGTCAAGATAGTGGGGTTATAAGTTGAAAGACAGTGGTTTTTTAAAATAGCATGGCTCTTTGTTCTTCCAAGATTATATTTGTTACTTGTGGTTTCTTCTCGATGGTAAATTCTCGAGGAGGTAAAATATTATGAGCTCTCTATGTTTTCTAAGGTCAAACATCCTTTCATTATCTCTATGTATTTAAATTCTAATATCTCGACTTGGTTTTGTTGAGCCCAACTTGCTTCCACTTTCCTCAAGAACCTTCTGGGTCTGTCAAGATTTTGGTTAACCAGTTTAATGATTGTGGTAATCATAAAGGGAATAGGATCTCTAATTTCAATATATTTCTTGATCGAGTCTCTATGTTTCCTCGTTGTGATTAATTTGTATGGGTTACCTACAACCCGATAGTTTTCCGTTTGATCGAATATGGCTTCTCCACTCATTGTTGTGCTAAATCCTAGCGCAATCATCATTCTATTCAAAGTTTCAAGACACATGTGTGTCGATATGGTTATGTTCTATTCATGCATCTTATGTCTTTGTCTCTTATAAAGTGTTTCTTTCAGAAGAAAGTATGTATATGTTTGATGAATGAAGATCTCAGGTTCAGAGCTACTTGTTTTTGGTTAAGTAATGTTGTTAAATTAATATTGGTATTGATGATTATTTGGTTGAATACCTGTGTGTATGATAGGTTCATTGAACATGCTATCGATTCTGTCCAAATTTAAAAAGGGACCTGGGGGTGATTAAATCAGGCTTGATTTTTGTTTGATGAAAATTGCTTTTTGATTGTTAATCCTGGGTCCATTATTGTTTCATTACCAAGGATGAATATTGGATATAGACAACGAGAATCATTGTGCATATCTTGTTTATTTTAAAAATAAGAGATCAACATTAGAGCATGCAGGACTATGGCTCGAATGGTTATGTTGTTACTGTGGAATTGGAAATGATTTGCATAGTCATTATATAGAATACACAAATTGTTATAAAGTAAAGAATTATGGGAAATTAAATTTTTTTATTGAAGAAAACAAGCAATATGTTTGTAATTGAGGAACAATTAAATGTTTTTGGTCTTGGAAGTGGATGCTTTTTGGATTGAAATTGAAATAGATCTATGATTGATGTTTGATTTAATTTATTTTATGAATAGTATTCATATAATTACCTCTCATTTTCTCACTTTTTCGCTCATTATAAATCCCCTCACGATCCCAAATTAATTTTTCACGCCCCATTCACTAAAATAGAATTAAAACTCTATATGATAGTGATAAAAAATGACACAGAGATAGATAGTGATAAAAAATGACAGTGTTTATCTATCTTTGATAGTCTGTGTAGACTTGTATGTTTATGAATTGAGTTTCATGACCAATAAAGTCAAGTGGGCAACAGTCTGTGGCAAGTTGATCCATATTTTAAAGTTCAGTTTTTACTTCTTGTCAAAGTCCTTTTGTATGGTTTTCATCGAGGATTTCTAGTTTGACCTTGGTCAATGCCCCCATAGGGATTTTTCTAAGAGAAGGATACTTTTGATTTCTTGGAATGAAATAAAGAGATTGATATTCTGTCTCATTTGTGTTAATATGTGACTTGGTATATTTTCTTTTGATCTCCACATTTACTTTTTTCAATCTGTTATGTTCAAAAAATTACATAAAAATGTTATATTTTGCAACAATATTTTTATTTAAAAAATCATCTTAAGCCCTTGTAATTAATGCTTGTGGATTAGGAAATATATTTTGAGGCTATAAACATAGGTTAATATTCCTAACTATCTTTCCTTAGCCAAGCAAGATTAAAAAATGATTGAGTAAGATAAATTCATATCTTTTCCTCAATATTTATTTTGGCGACCATACTGGGGAGATCTTCCATACCTCTCTGGTTGATTATATGCTTGATTATCATTGAATATATTTATATTTATTCTTTTTATCCTTTGACTATTTATTTTCTTAATGACTGTACCGTTTGCAAGGACTCCCAATATTGAGCTCGGTCTTAAAGATCAGACCAACATTGATTTAAACTTGTTTAATACCATCTTAGAGACCGCTAATACCCGGGTTGAGCTTGAACACTCATTGGTAGTGATTGAACAAGACATAAGTGTCCGAGAACGTTGGGAAGATAGGAAAAGACAACCTAGGAATCAACCATAGCTTTTCCTTTTCCTAAAGTTTTGATCTTCTTTTCAAATCCTTAAACCCTCACATCTCTAGGAGAAGAAAAGGTTTATCACCTGAGAGCAACCTTATTGTTGAAATAAGAAGAAAAAACGTTGTTTTGTCAGTCCAACAAAGTAATCTAAGGAGAAATTTGTCTAATTTAGCCAGTTTGTCTCTCTCTCCCCTACCTATCATTCACAAGATGGAATCTAATGGTGGCTCTGGTGGCACTGGAGGTGCTTCTTTATCTCAACCTTCAACATCATCAGTGTTTGGTAGCTTGTATAGTAATCAAGTCCCTATTCAATCTACTACAAACCCCACCAAAGTCATTAAAAAATATGGGTTTTTCAGTTTGAAGAAGATGCTACAACTATTCTGTGGCATGTTTGCTCCCCTCTTAACCTAACACCTACTACTTGTGAATTTTCTAAATTCAAAGAGAATCTCCCTATGTTTTCAGGGAATAACACGATCACTACGAATGAACACTTGGTGGAATTTTCTAATGCCTATCATAACATAGGAGCCAATGACAATGACACTTGTATGTGCTTATTTGTTAATTCCCTTGAAGGGAAGGCAACGACTGATTTCTTTGATCTTCCCCCCAAGATTCTTTCCACTTGGGAGGAGTTAGTCTATTGGTTCAAGTCTACCTATGGGCATTCCTAAAGTCCATCCGAGAAGTTATGGGAGTATAATAACATTTCTTATAAAGATGATGAAACTATAAATTCTTTCAACTTGTGTTTCACCAAATTATATAAAAAAAATCCTGAACTCATTCAGCCTCAGAACTAAGCCTCATTCATGCATTATTATAATGCTCTACCTTCCCCCTATCATCATTGGTTTGAGGAAAAATCCATTGATAACCTTGGTTCTTCTTTGCATACTTGTTTAGAGTATGAAGACCAACTTGAAATAACAGGTCCTCCTAAGGGAGACTCAATTAAACATACATACATGTCCACCCTCTTGCATCTTGTACAATGCAAGAATAATTGAATGATAACATATGAGCGAAAAGAAAATGTCCCCTCACTTACCCCTAGGGCCTCATTATCTTCTTCACCACCCTTTAAGAATCCTAATGAAAATAACTTTCAACCTAAAGCCATCATGCATCGTAGTTGGTGTAAATTTTGTGAGGAACACCATGAGGAAAGTACGTGTGAGGTAAAGAAGAGTGCCAGAGATAAAATATTTGGTAAAAGTCCTGAAACTACTATCGTTGTTCTAGATTTTGCAGAGCCATAGGATGTTATGATCATAAATACTAGGAATAAATCCTATGCTTAGAAAGGTAAATATGATCCTCCTTGCACTTATTCTAGCCCAAGATCATATTCACCAGTTGCTATTGTTCAAGTTTCTAAGGATTTTGACAATCAAGGAACTACTTCCCCTCTTCCCTCTTCCAAATAAAATATTCTCAATCAATTGTATAACATTAAAGATAATGTTACCCTCCTGGACATGGTTGTCGTCCCTAAGCAACAAAAGCGTCTAAAAAATTTCATGGAAGGAAAAGATTCAATTGTAGCCAACCTATCTAAAGAGGTAAGTGAACAGAATTCAACTGTAAATAAAGTAGGTGTACATAATTTTAGACACCCTGTAAAAAAAAACCCCGTTTTTTATTTCTGTAAAGATTATGGACAAAATAGCCCATTGTTGTCTCATTGACGGTGGTTCGGGCCCAAGTGTAATGTCAGAGATTATTATGGAAGAGCTAGGCTTGTATTGTACAAATGAAAATGCTAGGAACATGCTCTCTTATAATAGTTTACAACAAACGACCATAGGTGAAATCAAGGATGTGACCTTGGTTTTGTGTGTGCATCTTGAAATAAGGACAACCCTTAATATTCAGGTAATTGATATGTTAGTGAGTAATTACTTGATCATATTAGGAAGATATTGGCAAGCCCTGATGAGTGGATACCTATCACTCGACGGGACACACTTATCCATTCCTTGGAATGGTAAAAACATCATAGTCCTGACAAAGGGAAGAATATCACCTTATATAGAAATAATTCCACAACCTAATGTAAATTATATTGAGTAGGACCTAGGAGTGTATTCCATATTTGCAGATGAGGACAACACTACCTTGGAACAAATCAACATAGAGGATGGGATGTGGCATGTGCACTTTGATGGTTCATGCTCCAATGAAGGAAACAAATCTCGTATTATCTTGTACTCTCTTATGGGTAAAATTCATAACTTTTCCTATAGGTTAGAGTTTATTAGCTTTTTAACTCAGGAAGTGCTCTGTATGTTTTGTCTTGTATGCAGATGTTACCTTAATATTTACACTACCAGACACTTAACTTTGTAATAGTTTTTATAAAGTTGTTTTAAGTGGTTCTTATATTCAAGTGACTTTTTAATAAAGTGTACCTTCTATTTTTAAAGTGACTTTATTTTCATAAAGCACTTATGTAATAAAGTGAAAATCAATTTAATTTAAATGAGACATTTTGGAGGGAATGGATCATGACCCTTGATCTTGAAAAAGGAAAGATCTAATATTGGCCTTTGGATCTATGGTTGGGGAAGGTGAAAAGACACTTTGGGGGGAAAATGTCATTTTCAGATTATAAAAGAATGTATTGGGTAGTGTGAAAGACATGTCAAATCTTGAGAAGACATCGAGAAGACAAGAGGAGTTGAGTTAGAGAGATTTTTTGAGTATGCTTGAGAGAGGAAAGTGAGCAGCAAAGAGGGCACATTTTCCAAGGAAGGAGGGCATGAATCCCAAGATTTTTTTTTTTGTGAGTTTTGGGCCAAAATATTTTTCTGTTGTGGGAGGCCATACTGTATGGATCTGTACAGTCCGTACAATCCATACAGTCGTACAGATTTGGCATGAAAATCGAGGCATTTTCAGGTGTGATTTTTGAGGTTTTGTTCATTGTTTATGGGTCGTACGAAATAGTCTGTACAACTGACTATGGGCACAAAAAACAAGGTACAAAAGAGTCAATACAACAATATAGTTTTGGCACGAAAAATGAGGTAGATTTTTGTGGGACAGATTTGGTGTTGTGAGGTATTTTCATTGGATGGAAATGTGATATTATGTTGTTTTTTTGTACTTTCCTGAAGCTGAATAATACATCTCTCTCTGTATCATTGGGTTTCCCCACATTGGGGTTTTCCCTAGCATTTGCCTAAATTTTTTAGTGTTATGGGTTGTTGTCCACTGTGTTATTTCCGCTGCGATTTTGCTTAGCAATGTGTATTTTTTATTATGGTAATTTATGAATGTGGGTTTTATGCATTTATAAAGTTCATGCAAGACAATTATATCTAGGTTGCTAAGTGTATGACACAAATTTCATTTGCTATTTTTTTGTCAGTAAAAATCTACATGGTATCATAGCTTTGTCTCTGACAGTGGGCAGTGTGATTTTTTTGGGCAAAAGGGTGTGATTGTTTTCCTTGAGTAGTGACAGGGAATATGGCTACAAGCATTAGATATGAAGATCGGTTGGATGGCATTTCCAACTATTTGCAGTGGAAGGTCTGATTGTCAGTAGTTCTCAAGGAGAAAAATATTTATAACTATGTCAACTCTGTTGTAGTAGCTCCCGCAACAAATCATGTTGCTTTGGAATTGCATGAGACCAAGGAAGCCAAAACTCAGAGGATTATTTTGGATGGGGTGAAGGATCACCTTATCCCACATTTGGATGAGAAAAAGATTTCCAAGGAGATGTGGGATCCACTTAAAAACTTGTTTGAGGTGAAGAACGAGAATCAGAAGATGGCCTTGAAGGCTAAGTTGCATGATACCAAGATGGGTAAGGAGGAGAGTGTCTCTTCTTATCTTACCTGGGTGGCTCAAGTTAAGGATGAGTTGGCAGCTGTTTGAGAGGTCATTATGGATTCTGAGTTGGTGAGAATAGACTTAAATGGCTTCACCAAAGAATGGGAAGTCTTCCTGAAGTGCGTGGTGGGAAGTGAGAATCTACCAGATTGGAGCATACTGTGGGATGATTTCACTCAGGAGGACATCCATGAAATATCTCAGAGAAGTGAATTGAAGAAAGACAGAGCTGATGAGAATGTTTCTCTTGCAGCTAAGAGCAGGAATAAACAAAGTTTTGGAAGGGACTTGAGTAAAGTTAGATGCTATTGTTGTAACTAGTTGGGGCCCCTTGCCTCTCATTGTCCTAAGGGGAAAAAGAAGAAGAAGGAACAGAAGGGCCTGAGACAGTTGCTACAACATCCATGGAGGAATTTGCTTCAAATTTCGATAAGGAATTTTCTTTGGTGACCCTAGTTTCCAGTGTCGACTGCAGAGGATTTGGAGGTGATGTTAGATGGATTATGGATAATAGAGCCTCTAGCCACATGACAAGAATCTGGTGAGTATTCCTAGATTTCATAGAGATTGGTCATGGCTGATAGGTGGTAAATGAAGGTAGTATGGAGAGATTTGTACGTGGAGTTGGGAATGTCAGATTCCAACTTGAGTTTGGGGAACTCTTGGATCTTGATGGAGTTCTCTTTGTTCCAGGGTTGAGGTTTAACTTTCTCTCAGTCTCACCTTGGATGATGTAGTATATTGCATATTGTTCAAGAGGGAACATGTCTTTATCTACAAGCAGGGAGTGGACCTGGTAGAACTGTAGTTGATCGGTAACCGGGTGAACACGTTGTATATGTTGAGAGGACAACCTTCGATGTATGATTCAGCGTCAGATGAGGAGTGTGAGGAGGCTTCTGAGACTACGGTGGTGCCAAGATTTCAGTCTTGCATTCTGAGAGAAGAGAGAGAGTCTCTTTTGAGCACTGACAGGAGGCTTAGCTAGGTTGATCAAACCAATTCTCAAGATGAAGTGAGCTCAGGGTTCCAGGAGGTTTTCAGGAGAAGATATTCTAGTTCAAGTTTTGTGCAGGTGTTGTGGATGGCTCCAAGTTCAGAGGGAGCTTCTATAGAGCACAGTGTGATGGGACCAGATGATGGAGATGGGAGCGAGTACATACCTCGCTAAGAGGGAGTGTTATCATTTTAGCTGGGGAGGTACTCTGCATGTTTTGTCTTGTATGTGGATGTTACCTTAATATTTACACTACCAGGCACTTAACTTTGTAATAGTTTTTATAAAGTTGTTTTAAGTGGTTCTTTTATTAAAGTGACTTTTTAATAAAGTGTACCTTCTATTTTTAAAGTGACTTTATTTTCATAAAGCACTTATGTAATAAAGTGAAAATCACTTTAATTTAAATGAGACATTTTGGAGGGAATGGATCATGACCCTTTATCTTGAAAAAGGCAAGATCTAATCTTGGCCTTTGGATCTAGGGTTGGGGAAGGTGAAAAGACACTTTCGGGGGAAAATGTCATTTTTAGATTATAAAAGAATGTATTGGGTAGTGTGCAAGACATGTCAAATGTTGAGAATACATCAAGAAGACAAGAGGAGTTGAGTTAGAGAGATTTTCTGAGTATGCTTGAGAGAGGAAAGTGAGCAACAAAGAGGGCACATTTTCCAAGGAAGGAGGAAACAAATCCCAAGAAAAACGTTTCTATGAGATTTGGGCCAAAATATTTTTCTTCCATGGGAGGCCATACTGTACAGATCCATACAGTCCGTATGATTCTGTACAATCTGTATAGTCCATACAATTGTACGGATTTGTCACAAAAATCGATGCATTTTTGGGCATTGTTTTCAAGGTTTTGTTCAGTGTTTCTAGGCCATATGGAACAACTGACTGTGGGCATGAAAAATGAGGTATGGAGAAGGCCGTACAACAGTATGGTTTTGGCATGGAAAATGAGGCAGATTTCTGTGGGACAAATTTGGTGCTGTGAGGTATTTTCCTTGGCTGGAAATGTGATATTGTGTTGTTGTTTTGTACTTTCCTGAAGCTGAATAATAGATCTCTCTCTCTCTCTCTCGTTGGGTTTCCCCACATTAGGGTTTTCCCTGGCATTTGCCTAAATTTTTTAGCGTTATGGGTTGTTGTCCACTGTGTTATTTCTGCTGTTATTTTGCTTAGCAATGTGTATTTCTGCTTATGGTAATTTATGAATGTGGTTTTTATGCATTTATGAAGTTCATGCAAGACAATTATCTCTAGGTTGCTAAGTGTATGACAAAAAAGTCATTTGCTGATTTTTTGTTCGTAAAAATCTACAGAGTTTTCTTGCACTAACAACGTCACCGAATTTGAAGCATTACTGCTAGGCATTGAAAATGCCTATAATTTAGGTTGTGGTCACCTTACAGTTTTCGGGGATTCCGAACTTGTTATAAACCTTGTACGCAAGATATATTCTCCTAGAAACAAGTTAATGAAATGTTACACCCAAACTGTTTGGGCACTTATCTCGAACTTGCTATCTTTGAACATCACTCATGTTAAAAGGGAATTGAACTCAATGGATAACAGGTTAGTTGGTTTTGCGACCTCTCAGACTCGACAACTTCTTCCACAAAGACCTGATTACACCTTTAAATATTTGTATCGTCCACATATCTATGACAATGTAGAGTCATGGAAGGTCATCCCTAGTGATGAGAGCATTTGTGCTTTCATTCAAAATGAACCTTATAAGCCTAATGAAATTATATCAATGGAAAATAACAAAATTTCGAAGGGCTTGAATCCTCTAGAAAGTTCATTTTCATCAAGTGATGTAGGAAAAAAAGAAAAACATAAAGAAGAGGAGTCGAAAAGGAAAGTGGGTGAAACCATTTCCTTGAACATTGGAACACCCGAGTGTCCAAAGAATGTTAAAATAGGTGCCCAATGTTATGATGAGAAAAACATTAATTTCACTAAGTTGCTTGGTGAATTTCAAGATGTTTTTGTTTGGTATTATTAGGATCTTCATGGTTTTGATCCTGCTCTTATACAACATGCCATTCCTATCAAGGAGGGCATAAAACTGGTTAGGCAAAAACAAAGACCCATTAACCTTGCACTGGAAGAAACTATTCGAAAGGAGTTGGAAAAACTCTTGAAGGATGGGATAATTTTCCCTATTAAGTATTCTGGGTGAGTTTCTATTTTGGTTCCCGTTCGGAAAGAAACTTGTTAGATTATATTATGCGTTGATTTTCACACATTGAATAGATCCAGTATTAAAGACCATTTTCCTCTCCCTAATATGGAAATGATTTTGTAGCAAGTTGTAGGGTCACAAATAATGTCCTTACTTGACAGTTTTTATGGTTACAATCAAATCAAGGTAAAATGGATAGATAAATATAAAACCACTTTTATTACACGTTGGGACACTTTTTCTTATGAATGTGTGCCTTTTGGCTTATCTAATGCTAGTGCCACTTTTCAAAGAGATATGCAAATATCGTTCGATGATTTGATCAGAAAAATTATTCAGATTTATCTTGATGACTTAACTGTGTATTCTAAAAACCGATAAGATCATTTCGATCATCTTAGAAATATTCTCATGCCTTGCAGGAAATTCGACATTTATTTAGATCTTTCTAAGTCTATTTTTGGCATTGCCAAGGGAAAGCTCCTTGGGCACATTGTCTCTGATTCAGGAATAAGCATAGATCCTGAAAGGATTGTTGTTATCCTAAATCTTCCTGCTCCTACTTACAAAAAGGAGATTCAAGCCTTTATGGGTGTTATCAACATTGTCCATAGGTTTTTTCCTGATTTTGTTGTAATGGTCAATCCAATTCATAATATTCTTAAGCAGGATCGCTCCTTTTCTTGGACAGATGATGTCGAAAATTATTTCGTAGGGATCAAGAAGGCAATCAATTCCGCACCGGTTTTGGTGAAGCCAGATTTTGAGAAATAATTTATGATATATACTAATGCCATAGAGGAGGCATTTTCTGCCATCCTCATTCAATGTGATGACCAAGCTAATGAAAAACCAATGGCTTACATGAGTCAAATCTTGTCAGATGATGAGTTTAAATATTCTTTTATTGAAAATCATGTTTTCTCTCTTGTTAATGTTGTTGAAAAATTTCTCCACTTCATCTTAGGTAAGCACACGCTGATAAAAGTCCCTTTACCTGCTGTCAAGTTTTTACTCTCACAAACTTATCTTTCAGAGAATCTTTCACAATGGCTTGCTAAGATCCAGGAGCATGATATAACCATCATGACTTCTAAGACTATCAAGGGATATGAATTATCCCTTCACTTAGCTCAACATGATGAAACAAGGGAAGAAATTGATGAACAAGATAGCTCTCTATCAACACTATTTTACATTGACAATCAAATCCTTCCGGTATCTGAACATCCTTGGTATAAAGATATGGTTTATTAGTTGAAAAATCAAAGATGTCCAGAGAACTTACATACCCATCAAAGAATAAGGCTTCATCTTGAATCTTCTAGATACGTCATTATAGGATAATTCTTTTTTAGAAGATCTGTTGATGGTATGTTAATTTGTTGTGAGAACAATGAGGAAGCACAAAAATTGTTACAAGAAAATCAAGGTTCTTCAAATTCTGTTATTCATGTAGGAGGTCAGTTTTTTGCTAAAACCATTGCTTTTAATATTATCAGGAAAGGGTACTATTGGCCTTCAATGTTTCGTGATTCTTATAATTTTTCAAGATCTTGTGACAAGTGCCAAAAGTTTGTTGGGAAAGAATGCCTTTCTGCTATGCCTTTACAACCTGGCCTCCCTGAATTTCCTTTTTCAAAATGGTGTTTGGATTTTATTGGTCCTATTAATCCTCCATATTTAGCAGGGCAAGTTTTTATCTTGACAGCCACAAACTATTTTAAAAAATGGACTTAAGTTGTCCCACTTAAGCATTCAAAGGATGAGCAGGTGATTTCTTTCCTTGAGACTAATATTTTTTCAAGATTTTGTCTTCCTTTGGAAATTATTATAGACATTGGTCCCGCTTTAATTTCTGCTAAGCTGACCCAGTTTTTAGCTAAATTGGGGGTTAAACATTTTACCTCATCATCTTATTATCCCCAAGGTAATGGGCAGTCCAAGGCTACCAACAAGAATCTGGTTAGAATTATCAAGAGACTCATTGAAGATAAGCCTCGTCAATGGCACACTCTCCTCACTTATTCCCTTTGGGCAGATCATACTACCACCAAGGTGAGCACTGGTTTCACTCCTTTCCAGATTGTTTATTGTCAAGAAGCCACTTTTCCTACCGAGATAGAACTCTCTTCTCTAAGGTTAATGCTACAGGCTAAAGAATTAAATTATTCCAATGTCTCTCAAAGAATGAATGCACTTTTGGCTTTAGAGGAGCAAAGGAAGTTTTCCTTGGATAATATAAAGAGAAGACAACAAACTGTTAAAAGATATTTCAACAAAAGTGTCAAGGCTGCCAAATTTAAGGTTAATGAGAAGGTCTTGTTGTGGGATTCAACTCGTGCTGATAGAGGAAGTCATTCAAAGTTCCAAAAATTATGGCTAGGTCCTTTTAAGATCACTTTTGTCTTGGGCGCAAATTTCTATATCCTAAAGGACTTGCAAGAGCGATTGTTTTCCTATAGCACTAACGGTTCCCACTTAAAAAACTACGTGGAACCAACTTGAAAGTTTAAATGTTGTATGGAATTTTTTTTGTATTATAGTTTGTTTTATTTGTTTTGATTTTACTTTTCTATTATTTTATTTCTGCTTATTTCAATTCAGTTGTTTCATTTCTGCTATGTCATTTCTTGCTATTTTGTTTCTTTTATTTGACTTCATTTCTTGTCAAAATAAAATGTTGGATCAATTTTTCCACAACGATGCTATTCTACAAAGTATTATTAGTCAATAACAACCATGTTACACAATTTTCATGATGTTCCCCTTGAAAGCATCATTGAAATTGTTATCTGCTTCAATTGTTGTTATACAAGATAGTTGGTTTTATCCCTTTTCTGCTTTCCTTTTCTTCCATCCACTCCGAGATTCAAAAGAGCATACCAGAAAATTTTTCTCCTTGAATTCAAGTACAATTTTACTATGATTAATCAAATGATTATGATTACAGGGATAAACCCCCTCATAGTTAACAATTTCCACGAGTTATTCCCAAAATCCCAGTGATTTTTCCCTTAAATCCACTCACTTCCCCCTGTTGCATAATACTTATGGTGTCTATTTTCTTGATTTGATGTTTACATGTTCCGTGAAACCAAATATTTTGAGTTCTTAATCTGTTGGAAATAGATTTCCCTGTGGATTTTCCAGTTTTTTGACTATTAAAATTGCAACAATGAATTATTCCCGCAAAGGATTTATAAGATCTATTATTTATTTATGATAATAATATTTAACTAGTAGGTGGGACCCCCTTGTAGACTAGAGGCACAAATATATACATGTTACACTTATATGTTGTTGTTGTTATGATGTTGCCTACACTGTCCTATATAGTTGATGATGTAGTCTTGGTTTCATTTGATATGACAAATGGGTGGTTGATGCATTGTCGCTAAATGTTGTTGATATTCACTTGTGATACAAGGCAGTGCCATGGGTATGAGGATTATGTTGTTTACAGGTGTTATATTTTGTTATGTTATAACATTGATTAATAATCCATATATGATTTATGCAAAAGATAATAAAATGGGAGCTAGCTTAGAAAAAAAAGGAAAAACTATGGATAAGTTCTAAAGCTATGGAAAAAAGATTATATATAAACCTTGTGACAAATGTGAAATGGTGGACCTAGCTACTATTGTTACACATCAAAATTACTTACTTCAGTAGTGTCGCAAGTGTCATCATTACAAGTGTTGTAAGTGTTGCATCTTGTCCGCAAGTGTCTCATCTTGACCACAAGTGTCGCAAGTGTCACAAACATCATACTTCCACCTTGCCTATGTCGTGCCTCTAATGACATCATAGGGACACTTAAGACACCTCAAAGACTAGTTTTGAAGAAGAGAAATCAATTGACAAGAAGTACAAGCCTTTTTCCATTGGAAAAACCACTCAAATATGGATTTTGGAGAGGAGCACTCCCCTACCCACTGTTAGGGAGTGCTAGCGCTCCCTGGGCCTCTTTGGGGAAGTTTTTGAGCACTCTGTGCACCCTTTTGGGAGAGCGCTACCCTTTCTAAGTGGGTTTTTGGTTTGTTGAGCCAACTCAGGGAAGAATCCCCTCAATTTATGAAGGTGGTTGGATTCGAATAGAAGGTCAAGGCATGATCTTAGGGAAGATCCTCAACTGAAGGAGAAGAATCCTCAACTTATCCTAAAGATCTATCAAGTGGTTGGGCCTCTCCAAGGTTATATAAGGAGGCCTTCTCATGGTGAAAGGTACATGAAAAAGATTGGAGGTATGAAACCTATGATCTCATAGGAAACATACAGAAAAGAGGTGGAGACTAGAGATTGATACCAAACTTATGATCCTATAAACGGTATTAACATAAAATATTGAATATGTGGAACTTATGATATCATGAGTGAGATGTCATCAAAGCAATCAGTGTAGATTACTTGAGCAAAGGGGTTGGACAAGGAGAACTGGAAGAAGTTGATGCACCTTCATCCAAAGGATTGTAAGTACTTTTACTTATTCTTATCAATATATCAATGCTTGGCTTGTTTCTTTCAAACTTATGCTTGTTCCACATGAGTTTGTCTGCAATAGATGGATCTATATTTGAGCTAATATCAGTAGATTAGGAATTCCATTGTATATTTGTTTGTTCTACATGATCTATCAGGGAGCTCAGGATCGAAGCTCAGCCTGGACTTTGCAAGGAAAAACGTCGTTAATAAGGTACATATCTTTCTTCTTCTCCTTTGTATATTATCTTGATTAGATCTAAAAGGATGTCAGTGTACATGATAAGCACTTTTCTGTCTTGGCCTTAGGAGTCTAGAGACCAAGAGGGAATCCGCTTGTCCGCAGGAGGATTCACCTATAACAACTATACTATGTGTTTTCGTTAAATGATTATGGAATTTTTATTAAAGAGTTATATGGAGGAACATATGGTAATGTTAGCCTATTGTGGTGACATGTTTCAGTTGGCGCACTATACAATAGACATGACATCGAATCTTTACAATGCATATGGCATTGAATTTATGCAATGGTTATATGGTTGAATTTAATGGTTGATGGACTGGATAGTATGTAAAATAGAATAGGGCCAGATGAGGAAGCGATGTGAATTTAATGTACGTCACTCCAAACCTCCCTTGATCTTGTCACACTAGCATAGTTGCATTTTTCTCTGTTGGTTGTGGAAGCTCCATGATTTCAGGTTTTGGAAGGGGAAAAATCAAACTAGTTCGTCATTGAAGCGATTTTTCACAGGTATCGTTCTTTTCTTTCCATCCATGATGGAATCTCTATATTATGAATCAGATAGTGGCTCAGGATTGCATGGGTTTTGTGTTTTCTTGAGTTTTCGACTGAGTGTCAATACTGTGTTATGGGTTCTCTGTGATTACTATGAAATGTTGGCATTTTTAAGATAAGTAATGGGTGTTATTGATTGTAAAGTTTGCACATTGGTTATTGATTCGGTCATGTTGGATTTTATGTGAAAAATGATAACAGTGGTGCAATGAGATCTGAGTTTTATTGTTGTGGGGTTTTACCACTAGTCTGGGTATTAGCTGTTGTCGACCCTTTTTCCTCTTAGTCATTGTTGTGATTCTTTATCCAGGATGCAATGTAACTGTCGACAGTGGTGTGGTTATTTTGGCCGAGCCCGAGCTATTGTTTGTTATGTCTTGTTCTTTAATGTCATTATTGTTGGAAGCATTCCACATACCAATCTTGTTTTTCCTAAAATGTAAATGGAAGCCTTTGTATGCATTGAATGGCCACGGATTATGCTCTGTCATTCTTTTCACAAGATTTGTAATACTCGCTCCTCTCATCTTTGTTTTTATGGCCAACTGTTATGTATGTGAGACTCACTATCAACTATCAATTGTATTTCAAGGGTTATCGATCTCTTGGGAGTTGGGAAGAGACACACTATCTTTGTGTTTTTAGGAATATTCATTGTTTAAATTAACCCTCGTTTCCTCTTTGAAATAAAGTTTTAGAGGCATCTGTGTGTGCTTGCATTTTTAAGATCAAATTGTCTTGTTTTTTCTCATGCATTCTCTTTATGGATCTGTCAAGATAGAGGGGTTCTAAGTTGAAAGATTGTGGTGTTTTAAAAGAGAACGAATCTCTGTTCTTCCAAGATTATATTTGTTACCTGTGGTTGCTTCTCGGTGGTAAATTCTTGAGGAGGTAAAATATTATGAGATGTATGTGTTTTCTAAGGTCAAAAATACATTTTTTTATCTCTTTGCATTTAAATTCTAAAGAGACCGGCTTGGTTCTATTGAGCCCGACTTCCTTCCACTTTCCTCGGGCACCTTCTGGGGTCTGTCAAGATTTGGGTTTACCAGTTTAATGATTGCGGTAATTATAAAGGGAATGAGCTCTCTAATTTCAATACCTTTCTTGATTTAGTCTCTATATTTCCTCATTGTGATTCATTTGTATGGGTTACTTACTATTGTGCCTGTTTCGTCACTTGGGTGAGAAAAACAATGGCACTTGCATGCCTAGTTGGGCCTGCTAGACAAGAGAGAAGTTCATGAGTGGGTTAAACAAGACAAACACATGTAATAAACAAATAAACAAACTAAAACAACTATGGAAATAAAAACTAGAATGCATAAGAAACTTAGAACCATAAACAATCAACCAATGACCAAGATTATGCCACCAATGGATAACTATATTAGTTCGAAAAACACCATAGGGAAAAATGAGGACTTATGGGTCCCCTCTTCCTCCTTAGGAGGGATCTTGAGCTCCCTAATGGAGATCTCTTCTTACAATGGAATAAAAATGGAAAATGATGAAGAAAATCAATGCTTATTCCCTCAAGAGGTGAGTGGAATGGCCTCTTGCAATGATGCTTGAATACTCGAAGGATAAAACATGATTCTCAAGGGAAGATTGAGGAAACATAACAATAATATGAATATCTTGGTTTCTTAGTGCACCCATGGCTTCCTTTTATAGCATTTATTCAAGGAAAAATTCAACTAGTTCTTAGTGCAAAAAAGGGGCCCTTTAGGGCACCCTTTGGTCCTTGACCAACCCCCCATTCAGATTTCACTCAGATATGGAGGTCAAATCAAGTTGGGAGTTGGTCCATAAGTGGTTGGGGGGATGAAAAGAACCATAAATATGTCATTCAAAGGAGTGCATGGATTTTCTCATACACGGTCACGCATTTGGCAGATTGTGTGCTCTATGGGCTTTGTTGGCTCGCACACTGTGCGTGTGCTTCCTTTAGTGAGTTTGCACATGTCAATTTTTTCCCAATTGTATAGTTTTTGCCTTTTGAAATGCATTTTAGTTCTGCAGGTGAAATAATTGTTGTTGGCATTGTTGTATTTCTGTAACCATTTGTGTGCAATGTTGCGAACGAAATTTTAGTGATAACAGATGCCCCATTATGTGTGAGGTTAGGAGCATACGTATAGCTGAAATACATCAATGTTTGTTCTACTAAGAGTGCCATTGTAATGAAGAGAGATGAGAGGAATTGCAAGAGAGATCCATCAGAGGGGGAGGGGAAACTGTGGGACCCAAAACTTTCTCGAGGGAGAAAAAAAAGAAAAATTGTATACAAATGAGGAGGGTATGCCCCATGCTCATGTCATGTAACTCAAAATGTAATACATTAAATGAAGTTGTATGCTGATGTAGATAGCTATAGCACCCTCTGGGGCAGTTTGATAACAACATATGACAATTTTGAATGGTGAACATACTCTTAAAAGAGGCAAGGACGCCTGTAAGAAGTGTTGACGAGTGTAGGCATTGATGGCCTAACAAATTTAGAGGTCTTCAGCTGGTATAAAACAACTGCAATAGTCGCATAGTAAGACCCACTGTAACATGAGATTTTGTTGATGTCAAATGTTATGGGGGTCAATGGAATCAAAGAGAAATGATCATTCTCTCTATGTAGTCTGAGACTCCTCATTGTAAAGGTAATGAGAGTCAAGATATTGTCGCCCCTTTAGAAAATGTGTTGATGTCGACAGAAAGGGAGACACAACTCCAAGAAGCAAAGGGCTTCATTAAATCTGTTATCACATAATCCTATTAGGACCTTGGGGGTATACGTGTTCTACCTATGTCTATAATTTTCTTGTTTTCCCCCCTTCTGCAAACCCGATCGTGGTTGTCTCATCCCTCCCGACATGAATTTTTCTTTCATTCATCATCGTCTTTTCAATCGATCGATTTTTCCCTGTCAATATGCTCGAAAGAGCTCGTTCTTGAATTCCTTTGTCTCTTCTAAATGGTTGATCCCTCCTCCTTCTACCTCCATCACTGAACCTTTTTCTTCTCATGCCTAAGTCTGGTCGGCCAAGTCTCCATTTTCACTATTTGCAGCACCAAGAATGGTTGAACAGTGACACAAATCAAGCGAGCGGGAAAAGATCAGTTTTCATGGCAAGGATCCATCGATGGAACAAATCGATGGCCATCGGGTGACGGTGATCACAAAGTTGCATGAGGAATAGTGTCAGGCAGAGTCCCGATTTCACGAGTCGGGAGAGCAGGGGAGTAGATTCATCAGAACTCGTTAAAATGCAAAGTCCCAAAGCCTAGGAATAAAGGGAGTCATCTGATATAGTGGGACATGTGGCAACCGATTGAGATTTTTTGGGAGTCAACATTTCAGGGTTCTCGTCAACAAATGCAACACGAGCCCGAAGACCCGAAACACAAAACTACGGAACCCTGAGGGATTGGGCCCACAGTCCTAGCCCCTAGTCATAGTCGGTGACCATATGGATGAGAGATAATGGAGGTGATAACATAAGTTAATCCCCATCACGATTGCAATAGTTGAGAGTTTGAAGGACAAGGTGTTGAATCCTTCCCATTGTCGATACCCGAAATTCACGAAGGGCCTTTGGTTTTAGGGAGAGGTCATAGCCCTGGGTTACTTTGAGGGTGGAGCCAGAAGAAAAGGAGGCTAGCCTCCGAGCCTTGGAGAGAATGCACATGGTCATCTCCTGTGCCTCTAGTCTCATCCACTCTCCATGAAAGAAAGCAGTTAATGAAAGTTGAGCAGGTGTTTGAAACTTCAGCTCAATCCATAAATGGGAGGTGTGGGAGTTCTCAAGCGATCATCCCGTGGTACCCCTGTGTGAAGGTTCCCCTGCAAGATCCATGCCGATATGATTTTTTCATCATAAAAGAAGAGACTTCTCACGCTAACTTGGAATTTTATGGCTCAACAACTCTCCTGCTGTCAGTGGCGAGTTTCTGTGAGTATATATTCATTTTTTATGTTTTTGTAAAGAGGGATGGTTGAGTTAGGCTCCTGATTATAAAAGTTTAATGAAGCACTATTTTTCTTGGTTATGCATTTGTATCTGAGACTTCTTGTTTAAGGAAAGTCATATTCTTTCCGTTTCTCTGTAAACACTTATTTAAGACACTCGGAATTGGAAGATCCAGTCGAGGGTGATTGTGTTGTTGTGGTGTATGTTTGATCATGACAGTATTTTTTACCAGTTTTAAATCCGTTCTTGTGTTATCTTTTCCTTCTCACACTGATTAACTTGGAATTGGAGGATCTGGTCAAGTTGTTACAACAACATTGTGATGTATGTTTGATCACCGCATTGTTGTAATTATGTCATCCAAGAACATTTCAATGTTTTGTTCTTTCTTCTCTAAGCTGTTGGAAGGCCTGATGACCATAGAAGTCTTGCTCATCTTTCTCACCAAGTATTCTCTCTGCTCATTTTAAGCTCAACTTACTGACAAAAGTTGGATCAAGACCTCACTTGCACATGCATATCCTAGTCTGAGATTCTGAGTTAAAACGATATTATCTTGGGTCTGAGCCCATTTGACCATCCCAATTTATTCATTTGTGACATATTAAACTGATGGGTATCAGGCTTACCTCTGCTGTAATCTAGAGGTGACTTATGGTGCTAACATTTCTGGTGTCGTTGTTGGGGAAAAAGTTTAATACTTTTCCTGGGATTGAACGACAAAGTTTACTAGTTCTGAAGGTGCATCAGAACTTAGTACACCAAAGATTTCTACTATGCACCTGGCGACTCCAATGGTGTGTCTCTATGGAGGAGAATCCATTGGAAACTCCATTGTTTCAGTTGTGGCTTAGAGAGGTAGACATATGCGGTCTACTCCCCAGCTTCCTTTAGCAACACCGAAAGTTGATCCAGAGAAATTTATCAGAAAGGAAAAGACCCCTCGAGCAGGAGCTCCTGCTGCTGAACTAGGTATTTCTGATGATTTTCATGGTCCTTTTTTAGAAACTCCATTTACTGCTTCTTATTCCCCTATCATACCTTCTGTTGGAGTTTCTCGAACTTTAAATTTTGGGAGTGTTCCTATTGAGTTTTTCCCCCTTGGTTTGGGATTAGAGGGAGAAATACTTGTCACTCCTCTCTCCCTTGAAATTTTATTGTGGTTTAGACCCAACACCTCAAGAGATTTCCCTACTCTGGGTTTTTCCACCCCTCCTCCTATTATTGTTGCTACTGCATGAAGAGAAGATTCTTCTCCCTCAATCCCTGTAGACTTTTCTTTAAATCCTTCGTTGTTCGCCTTTCCTCCCGGAAGCTCAACTCCAGTCTCTCCTATTCGAACTTTTTCCCCTCCTAGTTCTCCTCCACCTATTGTCCATATGGCGGGAGAAAATCCCCCTATGACTATAATGGAGGCTATTATAGCTACTAGGTATGCCCCTCTTGTTTTTCCTTAGCCCTTTAATGCCCTCCCAGTGGATGGCTACCTTAAGCGGTTACCCAAGTTCACAGGTGAAGGAGACATAACTGCAGAAGAACACATTGAAGCCTTTTACAGTTTTATAGATCATCATGTCATCATGCATGCAGACGTATGGATGAGGATTTTTTTCCATAGCCTTGAAGGCGAGGCTAGGAAATGGTTTGGGGCCTTGCCCCCTGGATCTATCGATGGAATTGAGGCTTTGGATAGTGTCTTCTTGAGACAATGGGAGGATAAAAAGGATTTCATGTATTATATCACAGAGTTTGGGTCCCTAAAGAGAAAAGAGGGAGAATATGTCTCTGACTTCTCTAAAAGGTTCAACAAGATGTACAATAAGATTCTTGCTGAGATAAAGCCTACAAAGGCTTCATCCAAAACTACTTATGCTAGTGCTTTTGACCCCAATTTTTGCCTCCCGTTGAGGGAAAGAAGAGCCACTTCCCTAGCTCAGATGCAAGATGCGACTGTGGAAGTGGAGTCTAATATATTGGCTATTGACCGACTCAGAAATAAGACTGATAGAGATATACCCAGGAAGAGACCTGAAGCCTCCACATCCAGTTCCTCTACCCTCCCCCCTCAAATGGATGAAGTAACCAAGATACTAAAATAACTTTTGGCTAGGATGGAAAGGTTGAAGCTAGAAGGGAAGACGATGTATATAAATCCCCAAAATGTTGACAACAGAGGCAATTTTAGGAGGCCGAATAACAATGTGCCTCAAATTATTCCAAGGGAACAAAGGAACATAGGTAAGGATGATCAGAGGATTCAAAACCCTCTCCAAAATAACCTGGTTGACGATGAGGAGAGGGAAGAAGTAGAGCTTAGCCTTGAAATTCATTGTATTGGAGACATCTTCCCTTTTCCCCATTTAACTCAGTCTGGCTACGAGGAGTTCCTTACGAACAGTCAAGTAAATGAGTTGTGTAAGGGGGAGAAAGAAAATAATAGCAGCCCCAATAAATATAACCTCGGGGAAAAGAAGAAAGAAGGGAAGTCTGACACCCATGATCAACCCCTCATAACAAAAAAGACTGCTAAAAATGAAACGAATTGTAGCAAGGAAAGGAAAGCTCAGAGTCTCTCGCCAATAGCCAAAGGCCCTGTCTCAGAGGTAAGGGAAATTCATAAGTCTCCTTCCTCCTTTAACTTTGAACATGAAATTCAGAAAATCAGAATTCCTGTGCCCATTTTAGAGCTAGTCAAACATGAAGATTTCAAAAGGTCCCTCTCTAAGCTACTTTAGTATAAACCATCCCACCATTCCATATAATTAGTAAATCTCCAAGATGAAAATCTAGTGGTCATCCTAGGTCCTATGGTAGAAGACATAGATGATTCATCCCCACCCTTCTACACATCCCTGAACATACATGATAAGGTGTTGCATAACTGTCTGATGGATTCTGGGGCATATCATAATATCATGCCCAAAACTGTCATGGAAGAATTGGGACTAGAATTCAAAAAGGCTTACCATGATTTGTATTCCTTTGGCTCTAGGAGGGTGCAATGTCTTGGGGTTATCAAAGATTTGGTTGTAACCTTGTTTCAGTTGCCCATGAAAAGTGTGGCCATGGACGTTGTGGTAGTTGATGTTCCCCCCAAGTTCATCCTGTTGTTGTCAATATTATGGATAAAGAGACTTGGGGGAACCTTACAAATGGACCTCACATATGCTACTGTTTCGGTGTTCAGTGGTGAGCAGAGGAGACTGTACAAAGAAGCTCATTTGTCCTACATCATCAGCGATGAAGCTGATCCTACCAATCATCCCATATTTTCCCTTGATGCTGATTTGATATCCATCTTGTTGCAACTTACCAACACCCCTGAGGCTCCTCTTCAAATAAAAAAACAACCCGTTCCCTTTCAGGAAGTACCTCCCCCAACTACTGTTTTGTGGAAAATGTTCTTCGACGGAGCTTCTTCTAGAGAAGATGTTGGTGTTGGATTAGTCTGTGTTTCCCTTTCTCATGAAACTATATATCTATCCTACAAATTAGAATTTTAAGCTACCAATAATGTGGTAGAGTATGAAGCTCTTGTTTTGGGCTTAAGGGCTGCAAAGGACATGGGGATTAAAGAGATAGTTGTGTTTGGAGATGCTGAGCTGATTACCCAGTAGATCAGAAATATTTATCAGACCAAACACCCTTGGCTTAGGAGGTATAGAAATGAAGCATGGGACCTCATCGACAGTTTTTTCCCAACTTTCAATATTTCATTTATTCCAAGAGAAGAAAACATTGTGGCTGATTCTCTAGCTATTTCAGTGAGCAATTTCAGATTTCCTCTGCCACCCAAACTCAGGTATGATACAGAAGTGAAATACATGCCCTCCATACCTGACAATGTCAAGCATTGGAAGGTTTTTGAGGATAATCTTGAAATCAAAAGATTCCTAGAGACTGTCGAGGAGTTTTCAACATTGCACATTGATCAAGACCCTACTTCTGAAGCCAATACTTATGTTGGTGACCTTCTGAAAAACATTGTTGATCATCATACTATTCAAATACCTAGCAATCACATTCCAAAGGGACTGGTTCCTTTAGAAAGGCTTTTCGATAGAAATTATGTGGCGGTAAAGGGGAAAATTTCAAATGATGATGTTGATGCAACTGAGTGTAACATTGGCATCGAGGGGTAGCCAAAGTTTGTTAGATTGTCAAGCAGCTTGACAAGAGAGCAGAGGGCTGAGTATGTTGAGTTATTAAGGGAATTTTCTGATGTATTTGCATGGACCTATTGTTGGTGTACAAATATGTTCAATATATATCTTACACTCATTTAAATGTCAATCCGGGATTCGTAATCAAAAGAGTTGTTACACTATATGTGTCAAGAACAGGTAACCTACCTAAGTCTATTGCATATAGGAAATAATTAATAACATAAAAACTCTGTTTCTAAGATTTCTAAAGACTTCAAACACCCTTCAACTTAGAAGAGGAAAACTGATAATGAAACTTCTTCACACAAACAACCAATCAAAAAGTTATATCCTAGAGAAACAAGTCCATTCATTCCAGGCTCATGAATTAAAGAGCTGAATTTGAGAAGCTTGTCTCCTGTAGTAATCAAAACAGTGAATAACAATCAACTCCAATCACTCTTGAAATCAAAATCAATTCCAGCTTCATGCAATTCAAACAAACCAGTACAAGGAATAGTCAACATAACTGAGAGACTTCATTATGGAGCATGAAGATGAGATATAAAGTCTTCTGGTTCCTGCACATACTGAAAATACTACAAATATAAACTCAAAATGTCATTTGCTTAACAATCCCATACATCAAACGGTTAAATGGCAACTTGCAATATTAGAAAAGGAAAATATCTATTCGATATAGTATCTAATTGTTCACACCAACTCAGAAACAAATAACTCAATGTTGAACTCTTTGAGATGGATTAAAAATCATTAACAACATACTATTGTAAAACACTCACACAAATATAATCACATTCACATAATAATTACAAATGAGCTTACCTTGGTTGGATCGGTGAGCCCTTGTCATGCCAACAAGGAAGCTCAAAGAAACTTATAGAACAGTAAACTTTACAAAACACATGGAATTGATGAATTTAACTTCATATTGATTCTTCAGCAAGTATGTTTACAGAGATAATATGTTCAGAAATCCAATCTGCAACATAACAATTCCTCTCCCTTTTGGCTTACCCATCACTCAATTTATATAATTTTTACATTACAATTTTGGATCTAGACAATCCAATCCATTTTCCATCAATGGAGGTTGAGTTCAACCATTAGCTAATCAAGAAAATACAGTTCCCACAAATCTGGGCATGATCTTAGAATTTCTGGAAAATTGGCAAAGATTGAGGATGGATCATTCCCCCTGAGCTAGAGGTCCACACATGTGTGATCTGTCTATTATGGTCCATGCGTCTGAATGAAAACACGGATCTGGAAAAAACCCATGTCCCCAAATTTTGAGCTCCATCGTCATGGGCCCAAAAATCGAGGTGAAAAACGAGTACCAAAATGCTGGTACCAAAATCATGTAGGTAGTTGTTTAGTACCGAAATACACACAGTCATAATCCTGAGTACCGGATTAGGCACATGGGAAGTATCATAATAGCGCAGAGTGTGATAGTACCAGATCAAAACTTCATAAGAGTCAAAAAATTAGGATCATGCAAAAATCAAACATTTAATCAAAATTAACTCAAGAAAAAAAATAAACAAATCATGCCTTAATCATAATTTACCCCTTATGCGCATGAACCAGGTCATTGGGTATGTGTTTGGGAGGAAATAGTCAAGTATAGGATTATGACATAGGAAAAAAGGATAAGATACAAGGTAATATAGGGAATTATATGTTGATTAAGGTTGGTTGTCATTGATGTCAACCCTTGAAGAAAGCCCCGTAGCACAAAGGTTTAGGTAATGGACCCAATATTGTTTGATATAAATATGAATCATTATTTTTTTCTCATGGTTGATAAGAAGTAAATATGGATGAACTCCAAAGTGGTCCCCTTATGGTGAAATCCCTCAGGGGAAGACGCTTTGTGGAGTAACAGAACCCATGCTTAATTGTGGAATAATGAGATGAAGGAAAGTGAATTTGTCAGGGAAAATATCCTAGATGGATAGTTCTTTTCATTTCATTTCCGGTGGTATGTGGAACGCCACATAATTCCTCATGGTTAGAGAGTTATGGCCATGAGAAGTTGGAGACCCGAGGTTTGGGTAATGGACCCAAGTTTGTTTGATGGGTAATGGTATGAGTTATGATATATTTTCAGAAAATACTATTGTATATGGATAGTTCATGTCATGCCATTTATGGTGGTATGTAGAACATCACATAACTCCTTGTTTATGGATAAATTCGTGAGTGCGGACATAGACCAATCTCCCCAAGATCCACCTGGATCTGGAACAAACCGTAACAGAATACTACTCTTTCCCTAGATCTAACTATTGAATGAACTAAGAGAAATGGATAGTGTTCATACCTTGTAAACGCTCTCCTTTAATCTCTGGTGTTCCTCACTCTGCTCCGATGCTCTTGTGTCGTCCAATCACAACAACACAAACCAATCATAGCAAAGGCATTAATATATTCAATAACTAGTCTATACATGTGATCAAGGAATCATGTAATAAGATGACATCATCATTATGGGAAAGGGACA
>ML779951.1:879601-909744 GCA_009831015.1 Picea engelmannii
TGAAAATTTCAAGATCTACAAGGAAATGGTTGAAAATGAGATGGATTCAAGAATCAAATGCTTAAGATCGGATAATGGAGGAGAATTCACCTCAAAGGAATTTATGGACTATTGCAACAATCATGGAATAAAAAGGAAATTCTCCGTCGCTAGGACACCTTAACAGAATGGAGTTGTTGAAAGAAAGAATAGGACAACACAAGAAATGACTTGAACAATGATAATGGATTCAAATTTGACAGATATTTTTTGGACACAGGCAGTGCATACTACAATTCACATTCAAAACAAAGTAATGCTCAGAAACAACACTGATAAAACTCCCTATGAGCTATGGAAAGGAAGACCAGCAAATGTGAAGCACTTCAAAGTTTTTGGAAGCAAATGCTACATCAAAAGAGAAGATGGAAAAATGGGAAAGTTTGACTCTCGTGTGGACAAATGAATACTTGTTGGTTGCTCAAGTACAAGGAAATCATACAAGTGTTACAATCTAAGATTAAACAAATTTGTGGAAAGCATCAACATAACAATTGATGAAACAGGGAGACCATAATCAAAGGAAGAAGAAAAAAAATCAATGAAACAACTTTTTGAAGAAGAAGATGAAAAAGAAGAAGAAGAGGAAGATGAAGATGAAGATAATCTGACATAAGTAGAAGAGAAAGTTCAACAAGTATCTCCAAAGACACCTAGCAAACGAGTATAGAAGAATCATCCTTTAGATTAGATTATTGGAAACAAAGATGCAGGAGTTGAGACTAGAAGAAAAATCCATTCACCAGAACAAACACACCTAGCACTCTTATCTACAATTGAACCAAATTGTTTTGAAGAAGCCAGGAAGGATGAATTTTGGAATAAGGCCATGGATGAAGAATTTGATCAAATAGAAAAAAATGACACTTGGGAATTGGTTCCAAGACCAAAGAATAAGAATGTGAGCATAACAAAATGGGTTTTTAGGAATAAATTGAATGAAGATGGACATGTTACAAGGAACAAAGCTAGATTGGTATGTAAAGGATATGCACAGATTGAAGGAATCGACTTTGAAGAGACATTTTCCCCAGTTGCTAGGATGGAAGAAATCCATTTTCTTTTAGCTTATGCATGCTCCAAAAATGTTAAAGTATATTAGATGGATGTAAAATCATCTTTTCTGAATGGGGAACTTGAAGAAGAAGTCTACATTGAACAACTAGAAGGATTTTAGTTGTCAGAGAACACAGACTATGTGTGTAAATTAAAGAAGGCCTTGTATGGTCTAAAATAGGCTCCTAGAGCATGGTACTCTAGACTGGATAAGTATCTGCAGCAGGCAGGGTTCAGAAAAGGAATTGCAGACAACAACCTCTACATCAAGGTAAGTCAAAGTAATATTTTATTAATTGAAGTTTATGTTGATGATATTATTTTTGGTAGTGATGATGACATGTTAAACCAA
Organism: Picea engelmannii; assembly: GCA_009831015.1. Classification (NCBI taxonomy): domain Eukaryota; kingdom Viridiplantae; phylum Streptophyta; class Pinopsida; order Pinales; family Pinaceae; genus Picea; species Picea engelmannii. The sequence continues at coordinate 881,049 of ML779951.1, forward strand.
AAATTTGCAAAAGACATGCAGAATGAATTTGAAATTTCGTTACTTGGAGAACCATCCTTCTTTCTGGGACTTCAGATATGTCAAAGCAACCAAGGAATTTTTATTTCTCAAACCAAGTATATCAGAGAAATTCTAAAGAGGTTCGGAATGGAATATTGCAAACCATTTATCACTCCCATGCAAACCAATTGTAAGTTGAACAAAGATGATGATTCAAAGTATACAGGTCAGAGGAAATATAGGTCAATGATTGGCAACCTACTATATGTGAAAACATCTAGACTAGATGTAATGCAGGTAGTTGGATAGGTGGCATGATTTCAGGCAGCACCAAAGGAATCACATGTATGAGCAGTAAAGAGGTGTTGTAGGAAAATCTCCCTTCGGACAGGTAGACCTCCTCTTGAGAGCTAGACCCTTAACTCTAATACAGAAGGTGATTAACATGGACACTGACTTCCTTTTAGATCTAATCAAGATGATGAACAAAAGAGAAAGAGGAATGTGTGTACCTTATGAACGTCATTTGTCCCTGCAAGGTCCAGGATGAGCTTCGATCTTGAGCTCCTTGGTAGGTCCTACAAGACAAACAAAAGTACAAAAGACTTACTACTCTACTAAGATTATCTAAAACATATATCCATCTACTGCAGACAAACTTATATGGAACAACTACAAGTTTGAAAGAAACAAGCCAAGCATTGATTGTATTAATGATAACAACAATGAAGAAAAATTACAACCATAGATGTGAGTGCAGCAGCTTCATCAAGCTCTCCTTGTCCAACCCTTTCTCAAAATCTCCACGATCAGAATGACAATACTTTCACTGATTATTCTCCTCCACTTCTCATGAGATCATAATATTGGTATCTCTAAACTCCTCTGTCCCCCTCCTCCATGGAAACCCCTCATTATATATGATTTGGAGATTTAACCACCATGGAGAGGATCTCTCATCAGATACACTAAGAAAGGGATCTCTAATATATTTAGGGAGAAAATATCTCTTAAGGATTTTGGGGAGGAAATATCTTTCAAGGATTTTAAGGAGGAAATATTTCAACCATCCATGAGATCCTCCACCTTCCCTAAAAAATAGGAAACCAAATGTGTGATGGATTCTCACACTTAATTACTTTATTTTTCATGAATATTAATAATAATTCATGTGCACTTGATTCTCACACTTAATCAATTTCTTTTCTATGAATATTAATAATAATTCATGTATACTTGGTATTTTGGCTTTGATGTAATATATCCCTCCTCCACATTGACTAGGGATTGTGACATAGGTTATTCCATGGTGTCAAGGGTGTATGAGACACTTATATGACAATTTACGACACTTAGGGCGAAGTACCTAGGTGTGAAAATTTCATGTGTAACAGAATGCCCCCTAAAGTGTGAGGTCAGAAGAGAGAACGATGGCCAAAACACTTTACAAATATTTAAAGAAAGCGTATAGACGTAGAGAACTTAATAGAAGCTGCACATGTTTCAAACCCAAGGCAGGCATACCTATGCTTGGGTGATAGATACTTTCAAGGTATGGCCGCCATAAATACACTGCGGATCCATAATTATATTGATAAAAGGTATAGCCACCGAGGATACAGTGTGAATCTATACTCCCATGACCTGAACTGATCGTAGCTGTTAGCACTTGGTAAATTTCCTAGAGGTTGAAAGAGAAGAAATCTACAAAGGTAACCTTATCCAACCGCTTTTAAAGCTGGGATCTAGCCCTTCCAGCTTCAGAGAGGGATCTCTCTATATGATTTATCTTTGTTTTTAATTTCAGGTATTAGGCTAGGTAAAGAAACTATTGTTTTTGTTGTCAAAGAGTTTTTTAGATTGGTTGAGACAGTCTACACATCCATTGGGCTATGGGGTTTGTGTTAATCCGATAATAGATACAACCAGGAATGCTAAAGAAGAACTTCACAAGGCGAGATAATACACTCACTGGATCTTTAGTAATTAAAGTGATGGACAGAAGAAAAGATAAGAAAAATAACTTCAACTAACAAGCAGTTAAGAATTTCTTAATTGAAGGTTTTAGAAGATAAAAATTAAAACCCTTAGAATCGGAAACAGGGTATTAAAGATAAATCTTGCAACATTACGCTATTCATAAAGATTAGTTCCAGAAAACAAAATGATTACAGAGAAAGAAAAACATTCAACTTAGAAATTCAACATCACTAGTGAACATACGCAAGAATCCTGTAAAATGCCTCTTCTTTATTAATGGCCGATCTCTTCAAAAATAGTAATAGGGTGTGTGAATCAACAACCCCCAATACTTCGAAAGATGAAGTATTTATAATTCAAAATACAAACGTTCCTGTCATAACTGATCAGGACGTGCTCATTGTATTTTTAGTCTAACTAATTTAACTAATCAAAACTGCTTGATGACTCGATACAACTGTATGCGGAATTTATGGGGTAGGTCGTTGGCGAGGTTCCTTCGCAACCTCTTCTGACTGGACAGATGACTGGATGGTGACAGCTCATCTGCTAATCTAATAGATCACAAAGTTCTTCCCATCTGAGATGACTTGGCACTGTGACTTTAAGTAATCTCCGATAAACTTCATCCATGTTTGTATACTTAGCAAAAGTAGGCTTGATGATGAATATGTGTTTAATATCATGTTGGATACTAATATCCAACTGCAGGACATCCATGAATGCTTTGCCTGTGATGCTCCCTTGTATCCATGCAAACTTAGAACTGTCCTTAGACACTTCAGTCAACCTCTTCTTGTAATCAGGGAGTGTCATTAGTTTGTCATTAATGACCTTCAGACCAGGTAGGCCTTTCTTTTGGAGAACATCTATCTTATTGAAAAACTTCTGTACTCCTTGATCCATGACTTGAACTTTTTCCTCAAGATGAAGCATTAGACTTCTCTTGGTTAAAACCCTTTTAACCTCCAATATAGTTTCTGTTCTGTCCTCAATCTTTAGTTCTTCTAGTTCCTCTCTGGTCTTGGAATTCAGGAACCTGATGATCTCATTTCCTTGTACTAGCATGTCTCCCAGCTCTACTCTGATTTTCTCAACTGCCTATTTTCTCCTCTGAAGCAACTCATTTTGTTCAAACATGATTTGAATCATTGGCCAGATTTCATTTATGGACTTGGTAATATCTGTCCATACAATCTCTTTGACCTCAGCCAAAGTTTTCCCTGCCATTGTCTGCTTTTGGAGCTGCTGTAACTCCTTCCTGATATGCTCATTTACCTGCTTTTCTTTGGATAGGATTGTCTAGAAGGAAGTCTTGAGCTCTTGGAGATTCTCCACTTCTTTCTTAAGCATGCTGATTTCTGTCTCTTGCAGGTTCATCTTCTCCATGGACTTGGCAAGGTCTATTGTTCCTTCTGGTAGTGACATTGGTGTTGCAGATGGTATTGTTTTCACTGTTGTTGTGCTCAATCCTGCAATTGGGATAGAACTCAATGGAATTCCTTCCATTGGCTTCATCTACTCTTTATCCTTTAGCAGTCTCTCCATCTCAGCCTCCATCTCTTTGAGCTGAGAATTCTGCTCCATGAGTAACTTTATCATCTCATCCTTCTCACCTTCCTTTTCTGCTATCTCCTTTTCCTGTGAGTCCTCTGTGGGTGGGAGATTCAGTTGTTTTCTTAAGGATGCGATGTCAGCATTTTTATTTTTAATCATCTCTTCAGTAGCCTTGACGTTCGTAGGGTCATAACCAATCTTGAGGACCATCTCCTCCAACATCTTGATTCTGTTGTCTTTCGCGAAAGATGATATTTTCTCCAGCTTGAGTTGTGTCTGAGCATTGTTCAAAGACAACTGAAACTTTGCTGCAGAAGCTGAAGCATGGGACAATGTGCGAAAAACCATCTCCCATGTTTGTTTGTGCAGATCCATCTGATCTGCTAGATGCACGTCCTTCGCCTGGAACTCGAAAGTGGCCCTTTTGTAATCTGAGATCACCTTGGGATCTGACACCTGTGCTTGGAGATAAGCCATATGCATCCTACCCTTTTCTGTGTCAAATGCCGAAAGAAGCCTATGCTGAGCTGTGGACGACTGTTTTCGAAACTGGGCATAAGTACTGCTAGTGAGTGTATGGTTCTTCTTCTTGATTAGTTCATACTTTTCGAAAATGCCCAACTTGGGACCAGTTTTACTTGGCTGAGTATCTAGGGGAGAATCTGTGGATTTCTTCAGTATTGTTGTTGTGATTTCCTTATGCTGGCTCGAACCGAAAGGTAGAATGGCTGGCTTGACCCCTGTGGTAGTCGGGACTTCTTGTTCTACTGTTGCGCCAGACGTTGAAACTGTCTTTGGCCTCTTGGTGTGCATCTTGAACTCCTCTGATGACACCTCTGTTACAGGAGGAGATGACTCCTGTCGGGGCCTCTTCTCCTTGGGGACCTGAGGTGTGGTAGTGGGTTGCACACTAGTTGAGGGAACCTAATGTTCCACTTCAACTTGTTGTTCCACGTCCATCAAAGTGTCAGGCACCCATACTGTCTGATTTGCAAATTTCTCGATCTCTGGCTTGGACTCATGAGCATACGGGACATTCTTATTTTTAACCCTCATTTCCGAAATGATCTCGCATGGATCATAGTGCCAGGTGAAACTCGTAAAGAATTTCATCTCCTTCAACATTATATCCGCTTCTTCCCCTGCCCCTCGACTATTGCAGATGAAAGACCCAATCTGCCCCTTGATTCGCAATTGTTGCTTCTTCTTCAGGGAAACAAAATAAATGTCATCTGAATTCATTATCTACCTAATATATTCTAATGCAAAAATTCTTACCGGTACATATTTTGGTAGCTTGTAGGGTGCCAATTCACACCCAAAAACTCTGATATCAGTGTGATTCTGATATAGGAACCAATCTCTTGTCTTTGCGTTGTCCGAGAGGTGTAGAATTCTCTGGACTTCTTCATTTATTCATGGCTCAGGCCTATCGCTCAGCATGCTTACCACTGGGTGATAGAATAGATCAATGAAAACCTTGAAGCTATACTCTGTGGAGTTATGCTTCGGGAGAGAAGTCCATGCAGTGACTTGCTGGGGCCTTGTGTCTGCATCCATCTTCTGCATGGAGAAACTGAATCTGTCAGCTTGAAAATAAACGAACATGTACGCCAGTATAGAAGAATATCTGAACATCCCCTCTGTGCCAAAATTTACGAATTGTTCGTGAATATTATCGGCGAAGAAGGTGTTGTAGTGGAACTGCGTTGTGGGCTTTTCATCGTTTGAGAAAATGGACAGAAAACCCAGGATGGGCTCATCTACCCATTGGTCAGAATAGTAACCAAGCAGGGAACACAGGGAAGAAATGATTTGATTTCCTTTGGTGGAGAACATGGAAGAAGGGTAAGGGGGGTTGGTGGAAGGGAGTTGAGTAGAAGTGGGGAGGAAAAGCTCAAATATCTGAGCTCTCTGAGGAAAGGTAATTTTCTGATATAACTTAGTGAGGATTTCTAAATTGAATGGGGACGTAGATTCAGTACGAGGTATTTGCATCATCTAGTCAATATCTTCAGGAGTGATGAAGAAAAGGACGTCTCTAGATGAAGAGACGATGGCCTTCTGTTCGGGGACGTAATGGGCTTGGCATTTGAGGGAGAATTCAGGGAAATGATGAATCTGGGGAAAGACATACAGGGGAAAATTGGAATCCCAGAGTCCAATTTCGTCGCGCTGGTCCAGGAACACCTCCCGGAGCCATGACCGAAGATCCGAAAAGTCGAAGTCGCAAATGGTATCTGCGATCAATCGATCTTTATCGACCAAGGGAATTTTGTCCAGGTCAACAGGGGGAGGAAGAAAAGGATTCTCTTCTCCTTCCGCTTGTCTTGGCTTTGACACCATTTCAGCAACTGTACCTACAATAAACACGATGTTAGTGGGGTAGACTGACTGTAGATGAAGGTGGCGAAAAAACAATGGAGACGTAAGACTAAAATTTTCTGGTGCGATGGATGAATAGTGCATGAAGAGGGAAAACGAGAGTTTTATTTAAAAATGGGGTCGGTTGGACGCGGGAAAACGGTCAACATGACAACGGGTATATTATCTAGTTATTAATGGAAAACGGGCCACTTGGGGGTGATATGGCAGGTGACCGTGGCCAAAACATACGGATGGTTGACGTGGCTGCTAGGGATTGGAGGTGATGGGAAGTGAAAGTCGCCATAAGGGGCTGATCATGAGTGGAAAGGGTAAAGGACTGACAGCAGGGACTGGCAGCAGTTATGGGATGGGACATGACCCCAGAAACAAGTGGGACAAGTGGACTCAGTGGAGGATGACGTCCATGAGTGACGGGGATGTCAGATAGCATGTGTGGGACGGGACTTGAGGACAAATAGGCTAACGCCATGCATGACCAGGGGCCCGCCGAAGGGAAATATCCATTTCTCCCCCCCCCCCCCCCTCAGTTAAATGTAGGACACCAGGGGGGGTCCGAAATCCATTTTGATCCATTGATCTGCGCGCTTGTTTCCTAGCCGCAGATCTGAGCACGCTCTTTAATATCCATTCCGGACCCTCCCCCCTCCATTAAAGGCAGAATGGAAGGGGGGATCTGGAATCCAATGTGGACCGTAGATTTAAGTGCTCCATTCTGGGCCGTCTAGATGTGCGCCCATGTTATTACCAATTCCGGACCCCCCCGGTTAAAAGCAGAATGGTCGGGGGGGTCCAGAATGCACTGTGAGCCGTAGATCTGAGCGTCGTGATCAAGACCATTGATAAGTGCAAGAAACATAGATCAGGAGTGAATGACGCATGCACTTGGGGAAAACTTAGGATAAATCCATTTTATGGGTTTTTCTTCAATTTTACAAGGAACACCACCATGGGACTTTGAACGACTTAGTTTTTAAGCATTTGGAACATGGTGTAATCTTGATTTCAAGCTGGTTTTAATGGACTTGAATAATAAAGTAGCTGACCTACATGCTAACTTATCTTCCTAGGACAATTAACCCAGATTAAATTGTTGGGTTAAGAAATTACTCTACCTAAGGGGTATCTGACCAGGATTAGACAGTCTGGTCAAATTTATTCACTAATCCTAACAACATTAAATTTAAAAAGAACTTGGCCATGCTTGAAAGGTATGGCCAAGTTACTATTATTGCATGGGGCTTTTCTTTCAATTCTTTTATGCCCTCTTTTCTTTTTCTTTTCTTTTTCTTTTTCTTTTTCTTTTTCTTTTTTCTTTTTCTTTTTCACTTTTTTCAAATTATTTGCAGAATGAAAAATTAATTGCCAATAAAAGCACATATTACATATAATATCCATAATATCCAAGTCATCAGTTGATTCCCATAATTTATGGGGTGATAACATCGTCTCCACCTGGGGATGGTACTTGCCCTGTTAAGTGCCAAGAATCTAGTTTCATGTCATTCTGAACATATTTGCCTAGTGGCCTTCGTTGGTCTTATTCTCAAGAAAAATTTGAAAAAAAATGATCAACAACTTAGGGCCTTCTCTTCGGGCTTCAACCAACTGACTAACGTTCTTCACTCGAAAAATGCAAGTAAAAACTGAAAATTAAAACTGATATGTACAATGGAGAGTGAGTTCTTCAAATCTTTTACTGAGTTGGGACATAATGTTTCAGTATTCTTCCATTCACAGGTGCTCCTGGAAGATCTGACCCATCAACATTGTTTAGCAAAAAGGCATTGTTTCCTCTGAAAGCTTGGATCATGTATGGCCCTACCCACAGATTTTCAAATTTCCCATGCTTTCCCTTGTCCTCGTTATGGGCATCCCATCTTAACACCAGATCTCCTAGCTCAAAGTCATCCTCCTTGGTTCGTTTGTCAAAGATCTTCTTGATGTTCTCTTGGACGACTTGTTTTTTGTTGAAAACATCTTCTCTGGTCTGCTGCAAATGAATCATCTGATTTATTCTTCTCTGGGAGTCATTTGGCTCAACTTGTATCTCCTGAAGTAACTTCATGACAGGGACTCCCAAAGAAGTTGGGAAAACAGCCTCAGTACCATAAACCAGCTGGTATGGTGACATACCAATTGACCTTTTGGTGGTCAGTCTATCTGCCCATAAAGCAAATACCAACTTATCATGCCATGACTTTTTGTTTTCCTGCAATGTTTTCTTGATGATATTCACCAAAGTTTTGTTTGAGGACTCTACCAACCCATTCCCCTGAGGGTAATAGGCCATGGAATTCCCCAAGCCAATGTGGTAACGGTTGAAGAAATCTATGAACTTCTTCAACCGAAAGGTAGCTGCATTGTCAGTAATGAACTTTCTAGGACAACCAAAACGAGACAAAATATTATTTTCAAGAAATTTGATAATAACAGAGTCAGTTGCTTGCCTGCTTGGTACAACCTCGATCCATTTGGTAAAATAATCAGTGGCAGTAAGAATCCACCTATGTTGGCCTGAAGACGGAGGGTGTATTTCTCCAATGAAGTCGAGTCCCCATTTCTGGAAAGGAGCCTCAACTGAAATTGGTTTAAGAGGTATAGGAAGGAGTTTCCTTTTACCCTCAAATAGTTGACATTGGTGACAGGCTGTTACTTTCTGATGTACATCTGCAACCAGGGTGGGCCAGTAAAATCCAGCTCTGAGTATTTTTTTGGCTGTAACCTTCCAGTTCAAATGGCCACCACATTCTCCTGCATTAAACTCCTGCAATACTTTATCAGCCTTATCTTTCAGTAAACAATTTAAAGGAATGACTGCAGGGTCTTTCCAATACAAATTTCCTTCTAGAATATAGAATTTCAATGCCTTCAACTTTAAAAATCTAGATTTAGTCTTAGTTAAACCAGGGGGAGCTTGTAAATTTTGTAGCACGTATATAAGATCTGCATACCATGGAGAGTTGAGAAATACCTCTCTAACGTTTGGAGTCGCCATCTCACTCTATTCATCTACCACATCTAGAAAATTAATGTCAAGAGCCTGGAAGTTAGATTCAGCCATCAGTTTGGCAAGGCCTTGGCCTTTGATCAGTTTTGTGGGCTTAATATCTATGTCATATTCTAGAATAACTGTAATCCATTTTCCCCTTCTCCCATCAGGGTTGTCTTGTGTCAAGATTTATTTTACTACCACATTTGGAACATAAGCTATGGTGTGGGAATGAAGAATATAGACCCTGAAGTCCTTTATAGCCTTTACCAAAGCAAAATCTTGCTTCTCCATGATATTGTAATTCAATGCAGTGTCTCTTAAAGATTTGTTGAAGAAAGCTATGGGTTGTTCATACCCTTCAATGTTCTTCTGCAGTAAAACCGCTGCTATAGTATGTTCAGAGGCGATAGAAAAAAGATAGAAATCTTTAGTGAAGTCGGGACTGATCAAAACTGGGGCTTCTGTGAGTGATCGTTTTACTTGTTTGAAGTATTGTCTATACTCAGAGTCCCATTTTATGTTTACGTCCTTTTTTATCATGCTTGTAATGTTTCAGAGGTGCTCAGCCAGATTAGGAATGAATCTTCAAAGAAAGTTAATTTGCCCTATAAAATATTGTAGTTCTTTGAGGTTTATTGGGTGTTCTAACTTTAGTATGGCCTCGATTCTACTGGGGTCAATTCTGATTCCCTCTTTAGAGATGATGTGTCCAAGCAGTTTGCCTTCTTCTAACCCAAAAATACACTTCTTGGGATTTAAAGAAATCCCGAATCTCCTACACTTTTCGAAAACTCATCTAAGGTGCCGCAGGTGTTCATCATCAGATTGGGAAAACACAGTCACATCATCTAGATAAATGAAAATAAACTTACCTAATTCTTCTACGAAGGTGATATCCATTGCCCTCTGGAAGGTGGCTCCTGTGTTCATCAAACCAAAAGGCATCTTCACATACATAAAAGTGCCACATGGTGTGGTGAAAGTGGTTTTTTCTTGGTCGTCTGGGTGAACTAAGACCTGGTTGTAGCCCGAGAAACCATCTAATAGAGAAATTCGACTAGACCCGACCACTCTTTGCAGGAGGTGATCCATTTTAGGCAAGGGGTAATTATCCTTCAGGGATGCTTTGTTCAGATTTCAGAAATCTATGCAGAGTCTGATTTCCCCGGTTTTCTTACGAGTAGGGACTAAATTAGAAACCCACTTAGAGAAACGTAGTGGGACTATGATCTTGGCATCGTACATTTTCTTGATCTCTTTTTCTATCAGGGGGAGAAACTTGGGATTTATCCTCCTAAGTTTCTTCCTAAACGGTTTCTGGTCTTCCTTTATGGGAATCCTATGTTTTATGATGCTCGTGTCATAGGCTTTCAAATCTTCATAGCCCCAGGCAAAAACGTCTGAATATTATTTGCATAGTTCAATGTATTTTAGCTTTTGTTCTGGGGGTAATGATTTGGATAGTTTGACCAGCCTAGGCTTCTCTTCAGTCCCTATATTGCAGTCCTCTACCTCTTGTCCATGAGCTTCTATTTTTGGTTTCTTAGCTACATCGTTACTGTCAAACAGATCTTCTAAAGGGACAAGCCCTCTAGGTAAAACATTGCCTTTCAATTGTAAAACATCGGCATCCATTTCTTCATCTCCTAACTCTCCTGAATCTACTGTATCTACTGTATCTTCAGTATTCACACTATCTATTTCAAACTCAGAATTATTTACATTCTCGTTTTCATTTTCTAAATCTATGTTGGTACATTTAAAATCGTTCTTGCATTGCAGAAAGTCCTCTATCTGATCGTCATTTCCAAACACTTTCCAGTACCTGATATTATCAGGAACCATCGGTCTGCATTTCACTTCGACAGTAAATGGGTGAGTTTGGCGGAAAGGAATCTTGTAGGAAGTTGCTGACGTAGCCAATCTGTCGGCCAAAATATTCTATCCTCTCGGCATTACCTGCAAGTCAACCTCATTAAAAAACTTCAAAGCATCAAGAACAACATTCTTGTAGGCTCTAAGGTGTGGGTGTTTAGCAGCATATTCCCCTTTAATTTTCTTAATTATTAATTCAAAGTCACCCCTTACCATTATCTGCTTAGCACCAACTTTTTTCAACAGCTTCAGACCCAGCATTAAAGCTTCATACTCGGAAACATTGTTAGTGCACTATAAATTTAATTTGTAGGAATGATTTTCTGAATACCTTTTCTGATGATTATGCAACCAGACTCCAGCTCCTGCTCCTTCTTTACTCACGGCTCCATCAAAATCCATACTCTAGAAATCAGCTTGGAAATCTTCAGTGATTACATTTTTCATCTTTGCTGCCTCACCGCTTTCTGGACATTCATCTTGACTAGCTACATCTTCCATCAGTTGAGTATCTTGCTCTTCCGTATCACCACATTGTACAAGATGAACGAATATAAATCTGAATGAGTAGATTAAAGGGGGTAATTATGAGGTTTCTCTTGACTACTGACCATATACTTCATCAGTGTTTCTCTGTATAACCTCCTCTGTTGTCCAAACACTGGGATAGTGGCGTAAGACATATCCAGCTGCAGGGTTCCTTTCAACTTAGCTCCCCAAGACCGGGATAGAAACATACCATACTTTGGCGAGATGTCTGCAACCACCACATCCATTACCATGCTTTTTGAAGGGATTTGAACCAGGGTGATGCACAAATCTTTAATCAAACCAATACATTTGACTTTGCTGGAGTCAAACGAGTGTAGATCCTTGTACGGCCTAGTGACCTCCAATCCCAGTTTTTCCATTACTACTTTAGGCATCAGATTATGTGAGGCACATGAATCCAGCATAGCGTTATGCAATATCAAATCGTCTATGTTCAAACTGATGTAAAAGGGAGCTACATCACCGGTATCGTCTCGACCATCCACTTCAGGTCCGAAAAGGAGTTCGGGGTGATCGTCAGTAAGGTTCACATTGCCTGAATGAGTCACTGATCCAATAGTCAAGGCCTTAGTACCTATGTCAGGTTCAATGGCCATTGCTTTTATTACCTGTGAACGATAACCACCTCTGTTCATCAACTCTGTAAGTGGGATAGGAATTTTTATTTTGGCCAATTCTCCCTCTAGGCTAAAAGGTGCAGGAGCTCGGGCCCGACTCATTGATTCTTGTTGGTCCACCATATTCTTCCGCTCAGAAGTACTGGGTGGATTAATAGGTGAAACTTCAGGATGTGATAGTCTTTTCAGTATTCCCCGGAGCGTCGACTTTACCCTTCTCAGAAGACTTTTCAGCAGTGGTCTTCTCAGGAGTTTTCTCAGCAGTATTCGGCTCAAGGGTTTTCTTAGTTTCAGCTACCTTCTGCGTTTCGATCGTCTTTTTCAAGGAATTTCCTTCTGTCTTCTTATTTCGCAAATTGTATTGACAATGCACCTCTAAAATAGCGTTTTCAAAGGCCTGTTGTTCTGCATCTTCGGCCTCCTCACTTACCTTTGTTTGATTTAGCAGAAATATTTCCTGCTCTTCTTGAGTAAGGAAAATGGCCTCGTTGTCGTGAATGCCCATGAGGTTGACATGAGTGTCCTCCAATTCCTCAATTACTTCCCCCCCTTCATCAGCATAGTTTTCTTGCAGGGGAGGCCTGATCGGCTGATCAGGACCTCTCTGATCCCTTTGATCTCTTTGATCTCTTTGATCTCTTTGATCTCTTTGCCTGATTTGAGGAGGGTTTCTTCTAAAATCGGGGTTTCGAATATGAGGGGAAGGTGTGTTGTCTCTCGGAGGATTTCTGTCTGAAATACTCATTCTTTCTATCAATAGTTCCAAGGTTCTGACCACAGAATGCAATTTGGAATCAGTGGTTGACGTGGAAGGTTCTTCTTTGATCATGACTCTCCTTTCTGACCTTTGACGAGCCTGTTTCGCCAACAGACTAGCCTCTACACTTATAACACTTTTCTGCATATCTGCCAAGGTGGTAGAGTTTCTTTCTCTTAATTGGTATGACATATCCGCATCAAACCCGTCGGGGAATTTTATCAACTCTATCCCCTGTGCAGGTTTAATTTCAGCCGGAATAGCATTTTACAAATTATTAAAATGGGTGCAGTAATCCTGTACTAACTCACCTTGATTTCTTCTTATAGTCTCGTATTCTGACAGTATATGGAGAGGGTTTTTCTTTACCTCCCATCTGTCAAGAAAACTTCTATGGAACGCAACAAGGTCAGGAATTGAGGCGGCGGGTAGAGCTTTGAACCATTTCTTTACTTCTCCTATCAGACTTTGGGCGAACAACCTCATTTGGATGTCAACTTCGTCTACTTCTTGCAAATCGAAGTAGTCATTCATTTTGTCCACATGTTGTTGGGTGTTTAGAGGTCCGGTTGCTTCGAACTGTGGAAGTCGTGTTTGGTAATCTTGGGGCATGGCATGTAGCGGCGCAGCCAACACTAGTGGAGCATATTGAGCTGCCATGATGAGTGGAGGAGGTGGAACGACAACCTGGATGGTCGGAGAGGTAACGACTGAAGACGAGGAAGAGGAGGGACTGAGCAGTACTGAGGTAGTGATTTGTAGTTTAGTCGTGGGGGATAAGACTTTGGGGGTTCGGGGCAGTAACATAGTTGGGTCAAAAACAAGTCCAGTCACAAAAGTTTCAGACCATGTTCTAACCAGGCTTCGAGGTAGAAAAGTATCAAGATCAAGGTTTTGAGAGATATCTGGTTCTCCAGAAAAGGAGGGAGACTTTTGCAGGGAAGTATGACTTACTGAATTGACTGCTGAGGTCTTTCGCCTAAGCAACTTCTCGGGGTTATCTAACACTATCGCATGTTCTGGGTTTGGATGAGATCGAGTATGAACTTTCTTGGAAGCCAGAACTCTTTTTGGTTTTTATATATATTTATTTTTTAATTTTGTGAGTATAAAAAAGATATATACAAAGTTTAATCAACCTCTAACATTACTTTCTTCTCAGAATCAAACGTTCTTTTAGGGGAAAGAAAACGTGATATTGTCAGTTTTAGTTCTTCCCTAGCGGAGTCACCAATTATGTTAGCACTTGGTAAATTTCCTAGAGGTTGAAAGAGAAGAAATCTACAAAGGTAACCTTATCCAACCGCTTTTAAAGCTGGGATCTAGCCCTTCCAACTTTAGAGAGGGATCTCTCTATATGATTTAGCTTTGTTTTTAATTTTAGGTATTAGGCTAGGTAAAGAAACTGTTGGTTTTGTTGTCAAAGATTTTTTTAGATTTGTTGAGACAGTCTACACATCCATTGGGCTATGGGGTCTGTGTTAATCCGATAATAGATACAACCAGAAATGCCAAAGAAGAACTTCACAAGGTGAGATAATACACTCACTGGATCTTTAGTAATTAAAGTGATGGACATAAGAAAAGATAAGAAAAATAACTTCAACTAACAAGCAGTTAAGAATTTCTTAATTGAAGGTATTAGAAGATAAACATTAAAACCCTTAGAATCGGAAACAGGGTATCAAAGATAAATCTTGCAAAATTACGCTATTCATAAAGATTAGTTCCAGAAAACAAAATGATTACAGAGAAAGAAAAAAATTCAACATCACCAGTGAACATACACAAGAATCCTGTAAAATGCCTCTTCTTTATTAATGGCTGATCTCTTCAAAAATAGTACAGATTGATAACAATAGGGTGTGTGAATCAACAACCCCCAATACTTCGAAAGATGAAGTATTTATATTTCAAAATACAAATGTTCCTATCATAACTGATCAGGATGTGCTCATTCTATTTTTATTCTAACTAATTTAACTAATCAAAACTGCTTGATGACTCGATACAACTGTATGCGGAATTTCTAGGGTAGGTCGTTGGCGAGGTGCCTTCGCAACCTCTTCTGACTGGATGGATGACTGGATGGTGACAGCTCATCTACTAATCTAATAGATCACAAAGTTCTTCCCATCTGAGATGACTTGGCACTGTGACTTTAAGTAATCTTCGATACACTTCATCCATGTCTGTATACTTAACAAAAGTAGGCTTGATGATGAATATGTGTTTAATCTCGTGTTGGATACTAATATCCAATTGCAGGGCATCCATGAATGCTTTGCCTGTGATGCTCCCTTGTATCTTTGCAAACTTAGAACTGTCCTTAGACACTTCAATCAACCTCTTCTTGTAATCAGGGAGTGTCATTAGTTTGTCATTAATGACCTTCAGACCAGGTAGGCCTTTCTTTTGGAGAACATCTATGTTATTGAAAAACTTCTGTACTCCTTGATCCATGACTTGAACTTTTTCCTCAAGCTGAAGCATTAGACTTCTCTTGGTTAAAACCCTTTTAACCTCCAATATAGTTTATGTTCCATCCTCAATCTTTAGTTCTTCTAGTTCCTCTCTAGTCTTGGAATTTAGGAACCTGATGATCTCATTTGCTTGTACTGGCATGTCTCCCAGCTCTACTCTGATTCTCTCAACCGCCTATTTGCTCCTCTGAATCAACTCATTTTGTTCAAACATGATTTGAATCATTGGCTAGATTTCATTTATGGACTTGGTAATATCTGTCCATACAATCTCTTTGACCTCAGCCAAAGTTTTCCCTGCCATTGTCTACTTTTGGAGCTGCTGTAACTCCTTCCTGATATGCTCATTTACCTACTTTTCTTTGGATAGGATTGTCTGGAAGGAAGTCTTGAGCTATTGGAGGTTCTCCACTTCTTTCTTAAGCCTGCTGATTTTTGTCTCTTGCAGGTTCATCTTCTCCATGGACTTGGCAAGGTCTGTTGTTCCTTCTGGTAGTGACATTGGTGTTGCAGATGGTATCATTGTCACTGCTGCTGTGCTCAATCCTGCAATTGGGATAGCACTCAATGGAATGCCTTCCATTGGCTTCATCTGATCTTTCTCCTTTAGCAGTCTCTCCATCTCATCCTCCATATCTTTGAGCTGAGCATTCTGCTCCATCAGTAACTTTAGCATCTCATCCTTCTCACCTTCCTTTTCTGCTATCTCCTTTGCCTGTGAGTCCTCTATGGGAGGGAGCTTTAGCTATTTTCTTAAGGATGCGATGTCAACATTTTTCTTTTTAATCATCTCTTCAGCATCCTTGATGTTCGTAGGGTCATAACCGATCTTGAGGACCAGCTCCTCCAAAGTCTTGATTTTGTTGTCTTTCGCAAAAGATGATATTTTCTCCAGCTTGAGTTGTGTCTAAGAATTGTTCAAAGACACCTGAAACTTTGCTGCATAAGCTTAAGCATGGGAAAATGTGTGAAAAACCATCTCCCCTGTTTGTTTGTGTAGATCCATCTAATCTGTTGGATGCACATCCTTCGCCTGGAACTCGAAAGTGGCCCTTTTGTAATCTGAGATCACCTTGGCATCTGACACCTGTGCTTGGAGATAAGCCATATGCATCCTACCCTATTTTATGTCAAATGCCGAAAGAAGCCTATGCTAAGTTGTGGACGACTGTTTCCGAAACTAGGCATAAGTACTGCTAGTGAGTGTCTGGTTCTTCTTCTTGATCAGTTCATACTTTTCGAAAATGCCCAACTTGGGACCAGTTTTACTTGGTTGAGTTTACAGGGGAGAATCTGTGGATTTCTTCAGTATTGTTGTTGTGATTTCCTTATGCTGGCTCGAACCGAAAGGTAGAATGGCTGGCTTGACCCTTGTGGTAGCTACTGTGGTAGTCGGGACTTCTTGTTCTACTGTCGCGCCAGGCATTGAAACTGTCTTTTGCCTCTTGGTGTGCATCTTGAACTCCTCTGATGACACCTTTGTTACAGGAAGAGACGACTCCTTTCGGGGCCTCTTCTCCTTGGGGACCTGAGGTGTGGTAGTGGGTGGCACACTTGTCGAGGGCACCTGATGTTCCACTTCAACTTGTTGTTCCACGTCCATCAAAGTGTCAGGCACCCATACTGTCTGATTTGCAAATTTCTCGATCTCTGGCTTGGACTCATGAGCATACGGGACATTCTTATTTTTCACCCTCATTTCTGAAATGATCCCGTATGGATCATAGTGCTAGGTGAAACTCGTAAAGAATTTCATCTCCTTCAACATTCTATCCACTTCTTCCCCTGCACCTCGACTATTGCAGATGAAAGAACCAATCTGCCCCTTGATTCGCAATTGTTGCTTCTTCTTCAGGGAAACAAAGTGAATGTCATCTGAATTCATTATCTGCCTAATATATTCTAATGAAAAAATTATTTCCGGTACACATTTTGGCAGCTTGTAGGGTGCCAATTCGCACCCGAAAACTCTGATCTCAGTGTGATTCTGATACAGGAACCAGTCTCCTGTCTTTGCATTGTCCGAGAGGTGTAGAATTCTCTGGACTTCTTCATTTATCCGTGGCTTAGGCCTGCCGCTCAGCATGCTTACCACCGAGTGATAGAACAGATCAATGAAAACCTTGAAGCTATACTCTGTGGAGTTATTATTCAGGAGAAAAGTCCATGTAGTGACTGGTTGGGGCCTTCCGTCTGCGTCCATCTTCTGCATGGAGAAACTGAATCTGTCAACTTGAAAATAAACGAACATGTACACTAGTATAGAAGAATATATGAACATCCCCTCTGTGGAAAAATTTATGAATTGTTCGTGAATATTATCGGCCAAGAAGGTGCTGTAGTCGAACTGCATTGTGGGCTTTTCATCGTTTGAGAAAATGGACAGAAAACCTAGGATGGGCTCATCTACCCATTGGTCAGAATAGTAACCAAGAAGGGCACACAGGGAAGAAATGATTTGATTTCCTTTGGTGGAGAACATGGAAGAAGGGTAAGGGGGGTTGGTGGAAGGGAGTTGAGCAGAAGTGGGGAGGAAAAGCTCAAATATCTGAGCTCTATGAGGAAAGGTCATTTTCTGATATAAATCAGTGAGGATTTATGTTTCCACCCAATTCATCACTGTGTGAGCAAAAAGTGAGTGCTTACATGCCCAGTTGGGCTCTGCTAGGCATGACAGCTGTGAGGTAAAAGTTAGAAAGAGAAACAACTAAGTTATAAACAGAAATCAAACTAAAACTAATTAAAACTAAGAGCATGTGAAAAAAAATGAAAAACAAATGTAAATGGACCAATATCACCAATGTATTAGCTGATCTGATTGATAAAATCCAAAGATACACAATGGAGAAAGAGGACTTGGGTCCCTTCCCTCTCCAATGGAAGGCTCTTGAGGCCCTCAACTGATTTCTCTCCTTACAAAGAAAAGGTGGAAATGTGGGTGAAAGAACTCCAAGCTTATTCACTCAAATGAGGGGTGAATAGCTTATGAAATGTTGCCTACAATGTGTGTTGCCAAAGAATGAGTCCTTAGCAATCTCAGCAGCATAACAATACAAAGAATTCCTTGAGAAAATGGTGGTCATTCATGGATTTTTATAGCCAAGCATTGGGTTATTTTGTGGCCTCTTTTGAATGTGAAAAGGGGCTCTTTAGGGCACATTTAGGTCTTTGACCAACCCACCATGAGGATCGAGCTCGGATTTGGCGTCAAATCAACTTGGGAGCTGATCCATTAGTGGTTGGGAGGCTGACCAATTTCAATAAATGCGCTGTTTAGCAGGCGCGCGGGTTTTTAGCCCAACAGCCGCGCCTTTTTCACATATGCGCGCTTTGTACGATTCTATTGCGCGCATATGCGCACGCACTCAGATGATGTAAAGCGCCCTTCAATTTTTTGGCCATTTTGTATAGTTTTGACCTCTTTTTGCAATGCTGTGGCATTAATCTTGTGCCATGAATGACTCCAATCCTGTTTTGATGATGTGGAGTTCTTGTTGCCGCATGCGGACGAAATTTCAGTGATAACAGATGCCCCCTGATGGATGAGGTTAGGAGCAAAACGTATAGCCGAAATCCATCAATGTTTCTTTTACAGATAATGGTGGTGTAAGGGAGAGCAATAGTGAGACCGTGTAGAGTAGCCCATTGGAGAAGAAAGGAACCTGGAGTTCCTGACCTTCTACAAGGTGTGTAATAATATACAAGTGTGTACAAACGAGGCAGGCATGCCCCATGCTCGTGTGATGTAACTCTGAAGAAGAAAATGTCTGAAGTGCTGGTGTAGACAACTGCAGTGCCCTCGGGGGCGGAATGATAAAGGCGGAAGAAAATTCTGCAACGGAACATACTCTGAACCAGTGGTAATGGTCGCGGAAGTAAACAACGACGATGATAGGGGAATTGGTGGCCCGACCATGTTTAGAGGTCTTCGGCAACTGATAAGAAAAACTGCAATAGTCGCAAAGTAAGACCCACCGCAACATGAGAAAGTGTTGGCGTCGAATGTTATGGGGGTCAACGACATCAGGGGGAAATGGGGTTCCCCCTGTGTCATCCGAGATCTCTCATTAAATGGGAAATGAGAATCAAGATATGGTCGCCCTTTTGGAAAAGTGTGTTGATGTCGACAAAAGGAGGACGCGACTTCTAGAAGCAGAGGGCTCCGTGGAATCTACTGAGGTGAGGAGATGGCAGAGGTACATAGACGAAGTCAAGAAGTGGGAAGACTCAAGACTTCCCTTGGTTGGAGGGTGCATGATATAAGGCGTGGCTGTAACCGGTTGGAAGAGATCGAGTGTCGTGGGGAAGACAAGATCCGGGATAAGTTGTGCCAGAGGCGAGACAAGGTGAACAAACTCAGAGGATAAAGGTAAAGGACTTGGGTAATACTCTGAAGATATGGACGATGCCGAAAATGGAAAGTGAGAAGAAATGCTCCAACCAAGGGTGACATGGGTTGCGTGTGGCCACAAGACAAGCAGGTTGCCAACGGTGACAACAAAAAAGCAAGAACAGGTGAAATAAAAGGCTTTTGTACAACAAAGAATGAATAAATGTGGGAAAGATGTACAAAATACAGAAACGGGTGCCCCAGTGTGGAATGACTGCCCCAGGGAGGGCATAACTTTCTGGGAAAACTGGTGAAGGGTGGGGGCCCCATTGGCGAGTTTCTGTATGAGATAGGTGAGATGAAGAGAGGTTTGCAGATGGGAAAACTGATGGTGGATGAAAATGGAAGGTTCATGATCCTGCAGATGTGCAGGTAAAAAGAACTGAAGCATAAAGCGATGATCTGGGAGTCCATGTGGGAAAGCCAGCAAAAATGAGAAGAAGGAAAATGTGGTTGATCTTCAACATGATAATAGACTAATGGGACTCCCATCCCTAAAGGGAAAGAACAGCATGAGTGTCATAAGTGAAAAAAGGTGCTATGAATGGGACAACTCATGTGGGTAAGAATGCTACTGGGTGACAGTACTGAAGATGCAACTGGAGGGGTGAGTACTGCAGAGCCGGGAATGGGTATCCTAAAGGCTAATATCAGAGGGTGTGACTGGAGTGTAAATGCAATATAGTGGGAGAGACTACATGCCAGTGCTGAGTATATACCTGAAGGAAAGCTGTGGAGAGATGATGACCAAGTACCTGCACACAGAACAACCAAATACCCAAAGTGAACAATATCTGAAGATAAGACTAAATATGAACATGTATTAGATAAATGTGACAATGTGTGTGCATACCTGGCCCTGATGTGAAAAAAAGGTGCCCCAGGGGCATAGGGTAAAAAGTGGCCCAGGACAGTCATGATGTAGGCGGCAGGACGTTGATCCCGTGGCTGAAGACGGTTCGTAAAATGGACGCCGTGGGCTCCCGGAATGGTGAGTGGAATTTTGGCAAAAGGCCTATATATAGCTGTAGGGCCCACATTGCCACCTCATTTGTACCTACTGCTACAGTGAGTTCCAGATCAGATCGAGAGGAGATTGAGCGATTTCGAGAGCACGAGGCATCTGTTTCCTGGTGTGCGAGTTTCAGGTTAGTGGTCTGAACATCCTGCATAGCTATAGGGTTCAAATTTTTTGGCAGGGTAGGTACAGGGGGTCGTACGGGAGATTTAGTGGGTTTTTTTCTAGGGGGTGGGCCCAAATGCACGAGCGAATCAGGGAAAGGCACGCGTGCGTGCGCGCCTGTTCACTAAATAAACACGCATGAACGCGCGTGAGGGGGGAAAACAGGCGCGCATAGGTGCGCGCCTGTGGGGTGGACAGGCGCTCATGAGTGCGCACTTGTAGGCTGAACATGCACGCTTTCAAGCGCGCCTGTGGGTATGACAGGCGCGCCTTAGAGCGCGTTTGTGGGTAAGACACGCGCGCTCTAGCGCGCGCCTGTATGGTGAACAGGCGCGCATGTGTGCGCACCTGTGGGGGTAAAAACCGCGCCTTGGAGGCAAGGTTTCAAGGTGAAAAAAGTAGTTTATTTGATGTATTGGATGATTGTCTAAGCTAATATAGGATTTTGGGTTGTGTGCAGGTGACGATTAGTGATCATGGATGTGTGATGGCGTGAGCGGGATTGGGAGCCGCTGTGGGAGGAGGTGGCCGAGGCGAGGCCGGAAGTTCGGGCGTCTTTAGAAGCCAGTGGGTTGCTAAAGTTTTTTGAGTGCCCTCTGATACGGGCCCAGGAGTATTTTCTCCAGTTTCTGATTGAGATGTGGAGCCCCGCACAACACTGCTTCCCCGTGCGAGGAGAGTAGATTACCTTCACTGCGGTGGAGGATGTCTACTTCTTGACTGGGCTCCCCTTCTGGGGGACACCATTGTCGGTAGATCTTGTGCTGCCGAGAGATACTCCTCTACAGGAGGTCGCCGAGCGATACTGCTCAGGCGAGCACTATATGACTGGGTCATCAATGCGCATCAGTGCGATAGATGTGCTACTGCATCGTTGCATAGCAGCGATGATAGTGCAAGTATACGGGACTCGAGTGCCCCACCAGATTAGTGGTGGTGAGCTGATGCTGATGGAGAGGGTGGTGGTGGGACGTGAGCGGTTCGCCTGGGGTCTGATGCTACATGCGCACATGATTGCGCAGCTGGACCGTTGTCGGTCTACAGGAAGGGGGGAGTTTGCTTTTGGCTCCATCCTGGTGGCCTTCTTCTTGGAGAGGGTGTCGATGTTGCATCCGAGGGTGGTGCTGGAGGTACCAGGGGTACGAGAGCCGCGCATGAGGCGGTGGTCCTAGATTTTGGTTCGCCACGGCGGTGGCGAAGGTGGACATTATTTTACTGAGGAGGCAGCTCAGATATGGCGGTAGATGCCGCAGTTTATACTTCAGTTCCCCTATGCTGGGGTGGACTTCCAGGGGGACCCGAATATGGTACTGCCTCCTGGGGAGGTTTTTGACCACAGAGGTATGTTGGGTATTTGTATGTTGTGATTTTGATATACCAGTTCATATGTTTGATGTTTAGATACTGATACCATTTGTTGTTGCTTGTTTGGTGCATGTGCAGATTTGGCACCTCGCGGGCGTGAGGTGGATGTGTTCGGAGCACCAGCGCAGCGAGAGAAGGAGAGACCGCCACGTGCAGGGAGGCGTCCGAGGGATGAGGCTGCTGGAGGACCAGCAGGGCCCGAGAAACCAGTGCAGAGGCGCCGCTTTGATGACCCTGGTGTGGGGCCATATCATGCTCCTCCGGCGGCAACCGGAGTAGATGATGAGGATATAGTCCGTCGGTTCAAGACGGTGTTGCGAGACGTACCTGAGGGCATGTGGATCTGTATCCAGGATGAGGAGTTCCTGGAGTAGTGTATCGGGCTACCGCCACCATGGCGGTCTATTATGCGGTGAGCAGCTGTGCTCGCGGCGATGACGAGCGAACGCCTGCCGCCTGGGCAGGGTGGTACTGCAGATGTGCCACCACCACCACCTGGGGTAGGTGAGGGCGGGCCACCACCTCCTCTTGAGGGAGGGGCAGCTGGGGGTGCGCTAGAGGCCCCCTGATTTGTATGATATATTTTGTATACCTTTATGATAGGCTGGTGAGCCAGTTTTTGTACCATGATGTGGCACAGGCTTGAGGGCCAATGTATTTTTGTGTATGTCAACATTCGGGTGGCCTGAGGGGCCCACATATATATAGATGAGTATACATGTTTTTTGGATCCAAATGTGTTGTACATGTGTTTTTGTGTTGATGTTGATGCTACCTATATGTTGTGACAGGATCTATGAGACGTTTTATGTATGTGTATTTTGATGTGAGATATGCCAATCTAACACCATGTTAGCTATTTCATCTATTATTTGATTCAATTCTCTTGGAATATGTGTAAATGTAATGGAATCAAAATGTCGAGTCAATAATCTAACCTGCAGGTACTTGCGAAAGAGGCACGGATCGCGTACATGGTACACATTGTTGAGTTGAAGAATGACCAGTTGAGAGTCGAGGAAAACGCTAAGGTGACGAATATGATGATGCTGGGTGTCGGTCAGGAGGCCAATGACAGCAGTGTATTCGGCTTGGTTATTGGTTGCTAGTCCTAAATAGATGCCGCTGGAATGTAGCATTTCATGTGAAGTGGTGTAGAGAGCCCAAGTAGCCGAAGCGAGATTTTGTGTCCAACGGCTGGCACCGTTGGCGTACCCAATGTGGTAAGATGGTGAAGGAGTCATCTATCAATAGCACAAAGGATAGTTTAGATGAGGGAGAAAAAAATATTTAAAAAACGCTAGAAAAGAAAAAATAACCTAAAGTAGCGTGACTACGTTTAAGCATAAAATTTCTTGAGGTATAACCCATTGACGGGTTCTTTGAGCGTGAGGCCTTCGGGGGAGGCCAGGATGTAAGCACCTTTGGTAAGGCAATGTTGGATGATGTAAGGGCCATGCCATAGTGATTCAAATTTGCCATGGCCAAAGGTATCATGGGCGATATCATAGGCTAGGACAAGGTCGCCTTCGCGAAACGATCGAAGGTTGACATGGCAATCGAAGGTAGCCTTGGATCATTTTTTAGCTGCCTCGTTGTTCTGTAATGAGGATCGACGATCCTCATCCAACGAATCCAAGGTCAGCAAGCGCTGCTCCATGGGAGCAGTGTCAGGTAATAGCTCGATGGCGGTACGAAGGGTGGGAATTTCGCACTCGATGGGAAGAGTTTCCTCGACCCCATGGACTAAGTGAAATGGCGTGAAACCTATGGCGGTCTTCACTGCCGTACGATAAGCCCATAGCATGGAAAATAACATATGATGCCAATTGGTTTTGTGTTTATTAACCGTGCGTTGTAACATGGTCTTGAGGACTTTGTTTACTACCTCGACCTGTCCGTTGGACTGGGGGTAGTATGGTGAGGCGAACTCGTGAGAGAAGCCTAACCGAGATGGGAGTTCGACGAAGATCTCATTCTCAAAATGTTTCCCATGATCGGAGACTAGCTGGAGTGGTACTCCAAAACGGGATATGACGTGGTTGAAGAAAAAACGCGCTGCAGTGTCAGCGGTGTTGTTGAAGGTGGGCATAGCTTCAGCCCATTTGGTGAAGTAATTGATAGCGACAACAATGTATTTGTGACCATTGCTGGAGGGGGGATTACAAGTCATAAAGTCAATGCCCCATTTACAAAAGGGCCCTGCAGTAATGACAGGGTGAAGAAGAGCAGGGGGAGCGCGGGCTTTGTTGGCATAGAGCTGACATTGCTCACAACGTCTCACAGCATGAATGCAATCATGAAACAGGGTAGGCCAAAATTAACCGGCCCAGATAATCTTTTGAGCTGTAGAGATGCCCAAAAGATGGCCCCCACAGGCACCACTGTGGCAGTCATTTAAGACTCTGTCGGCCTCGTCAATAGTCAGGCACCGACGCAGAATGGTGTCGACGCCCCACTGATATAGGATGTCTCCGATGAGGAGATAGCGGGGGCCCTGATGGCGAATGCACCGACGATCATCTCGTGATAGGTGGTTACCGAACTTTTGAGTTCGTAGGTAGATGAGGAGGTCGCCATACCAAGGATCATTAGAAGCGATGTAAAAGAGATGTTCGTCAGGAAAGTCCGTATTGACGGGTGCACTAGGTGTGTCAGAGGGAAGGGCCATGACAAGTTCGGCAAGAACGAGGGCCTTCTTCCTCTTTGGTGTCGAGAACTCGAGGTCGTATTCCTGAAGGATAATGATCCATCGAGCAAACTTGCCGTTAACTTGGTGACGGCTGAGCAAATATTGCATAGGGTTGGAATCTGCGACGACCTTGGTGGTGCGAAGCAGAATGTAATGGCGCAGTTTCTGGACTGTGAGGACAACTGCAAGAGCTAGATTCTCTTCATGTTTGTACTTTAGGGGTGGTCCTGAGAGGTTCTTACTGACGTAGTAAATGACGTGTTCATGATTGTCATCTCCGAGCTAGACAAGGACACCGGCTACTGATACAGCTGATGCTGATACGTAGAGGATGTAGTCGCGGTTGTAGTCAGGTGCACTAATCAGAGGTGCGGTGGAAAGTGCTTCTTTAAGATCGTCAAATGATTGTTGGGCGTAGTCGTCCCAATGAAAAGGGATGTCGTGACGCAGTAAGCGAAGGAAACCATGTGCGCGTATGGCGTAATCAGGAACAAAGCACCTAAGAAAGTTGGCTTTGCCCTGTAGACTCTGTAGCTGGCACAAATTCTGAGGAGGTGGAATTTCGGTGATGGCTTGGACCTTGAGGGGGTCTACGGTGATACCACTTTATGAAACAATAAAACCGAGAAGGCTCCCTGCGGTGACGTAGAACACACACTTGAGAGGATTCAAGCGAATGTTGTACTGACGACACCGTTGAAAGATGATTCATAAATCATCGAGGTGTTGGGTGCGTTTCTTGGAGCGAGCAGTGAGGTCATCCAAGTAGGCTAAGATAATTGCGGCCAGATCATGAAAGATGTATGTCATGGCCTGCTGGAAAGTGGCGCCGACGTTTTTGAGGCCGAAGGGCATGACACGATATGCAAACATCCCCCACGGGGTAATGAATGCGGTTTTATACTGATCGGCCGGGTGAATTTGAATTTGGTTATAGCCAGAGAATCTGTCCATGAAGGAGAGAGCCTCGTGGTTGGCACAATCATCAATGATCTGATCGATGAAGGGTGTTGGGAAGTTTTCTTTGGGACATGCGTTGTTGAGATCGCGAAAGTCGGTGCAGATGCAAATAGAGCCCTGTTTTTTGTCGACGGGTACAGGGTTGGAAACCCAAGACGTATAAGCGATAGGGTAAATGAATCTGGCCGTACGCAATTTGTCAATTTCGGATTTGATAGCCGCGGCCTTGGATGGGTGTAGCGGTCATTGTTTCTGGCGAACTGGTGTGATGTCAGGCCAGGTGTCGATGCGATGTTCGACGATAGAGGGGTCGATGCCAGGCATCTCCGTGTATGACCAGGCGAAGATATCCCTAAATTCCTGGAAGAGGGCTTTGTATGCAGTGATTTCCTCAGGAGTACAAGCAGCTCCTATGATGAGTTCTTCAATGATGCCCGATTTAATGGAAATGTCGATTTTGATGGTGGGGGAAATGTTAGCTAGATTCCCTTCTTCAAAAGCATCGGGTGCAGGGATAGGATTGTTGAACCAATCGACAGTCCCTGATGGGATAAAGTATTTGGTTTCGACCACGTAAATGGGATGGTGGCTAGGAGGCATGAGGGCTTCCTAAGGATGGAAGAGGGCACGATGATGTAGTGCATCCCAAGGAGAATCCGGGTTGTGTAGTTCTTCCAGTATTTCCTCGTCGCATTGGAAACGACGGGAATACAATGAATCATGAGGAGTGATCTTCGTGACAGTGTGGTTGCCCCCTGCTGTAGCAACAGAGGATGAAATGATAGGAGAGGGTGAGGGTTCGCTCGACATAAACCATATATTGAGGTACTAAGGGGTACCCGTGGTAGTGGGATGGATAGTCTCCGTCGAGGAATGAGCAGGAGAGTTGGGTGGGTTACGAGGTAAATCCTCAGATATGTTATCTAAGAACCATGGAGGTGTAGGGAGTGCCTCGGGCTCAGGAGAGATGACATGAAGATCCGCCAGTGGCGAAGTAAGGTCAATTACCTCTGTTGTGGGTCAGTGTAGCGGGGCCAATTGATGTTGCCGATATGCAATGATCATCGGACATTGGTATGTAAAGTGAGCCAATGAGTCGCAAAGAGAGCAAGGGCATCTCATGTGTTCATTGACTGAAGTCGTGACATAGCGAATGTCAGTGATAGGTGTTGTGGATGACGTCGTCGGGCGTGGGTTTTTCTGAAAGTCTCGGCTTACGATAGCTAATGCCTGCCGAAAACGAGGCAGTGTGGGACAATGGTGAGTGTAATGACCATACTCAGAACAAATGGCACATGCGAATTTGGTCTTCAACCCTTTACTACTGGAAGGTTGAGTGGTAACAGTAGTGGTGAGTTGTGTGGGGGTTGGATTGGGGGGAATCAAATTCCGTAACTCCGGTAGTGATGGGAAATTGTTGGTATGGTGACCCTCTTTGTCACACAGTGTGCAAGGTGGTGAGATGCGCGGAGGAAGTGGAGTTGTGGGCTCCTTCTTCTGTCGCCTGCCCCCGACTGTAGCAGGGGGGGTAGGGAGGATGGGGTTAGTGGGGGTAGTGGGTGTGATGACAGGAATCGTC
The DNA here is from genome assembly GCA_009831015.1 of Picea engelmannii. Taxonomy (NCBI): domain Eukaryota; kingdom Viridiplantae; phylum Streptophyta; class Pinopsida; order Pinales; family Pinaceae; genus Picea; species Picea engelmannii. The sequence continues at coordinate 908,419 of ML779951.1, forward strand.
ATGGGAAGTTTTGCCTGTGGGCGAGGGACCATCTCAGGTGGATGTAAGTACCACACTGGGATTGCTAACACCATATTGGGTAGTGTGAGCGTTGCGGCTACCTGGAAGGCTTCGATACCGGGTGGAGGGTAAAAGAAGGGAATTTGAGTGAGGGGTCGGGGAACTGTTTCCCAAACGGGATTAGGTCCTAGAGGAGGTTTTGATTCGTGGACTGTAGGTGTCGACGAATGCACAGGAGGCTCCTGTGGGAGTGGTGTTGTGACTGTTGAGACGTCAGGAATGACTGAAGCCTCCTGAGGAGGACTAACATCCTCCTGGGTAGTTTATTTAGAGGAAACAATGCATACTTGGCTAGGGGGAAGGAGTGGTGGTGCTCCATGGTACGTCCCTAACAAGGATGGGTCTTTGAAAATACCAGGACCCATCTCAATGAGTGGATATACATATTTGTTTGAATGGATGAGAGGAAGGATGTTATTGAGATTGGCCGATGGGTTAGGTTCATAATGTGTGACTTGGTCGACGGTCACTATCTTCCCGTTGTGGGGGAACATAATTGTCCGAAAGATGGATGATGCTACTGCTTTCATAGCATACATGTAGGTACGGCCAAACAAGATATTGTAATCAAGTGGAGCGTCGATAACTTCAATGGCAATCAGAATGGTTTTGCCCCCGAGTTCTACAGGGACATTTTGAAACAGCCCTTCAAGAGATGATGGTTGGCTGTCATAGGCTCGCAATGTGATGGCGGAGGGTAAGAGTTCTGGGGAACCAAGCTTTTGCCATACTGTTTTGGACATGATGCATGTGGATGCCCCTTCGTCGATGATACACCGATGGACGGTGATGTTCCGTATCTTGACTGGTATTTGAATAGCCACTGCGGCGGGAAGGCGCGGTTCACAGCTATCAAGGTCAAATGTGATGAGTCGAGTATCGGCAGGGTCGACGACGCCCATGGCGGAAAGTAGTGATTTCCACTAAGTAGGAAAAGTTTGGAGGACTTCCAAAACTGACATGGCAGCCGGGGATTGTGCTAAGTCATCTACCAAGCTGTAGTTGTGAGCGGCCCTATCCTGAGGGTTGTGGACATTCCTGCGTAATGGGATGCGAGGGATGCACAATGGGGGTTCGATAGAAGGGCGAGGGATTATCAACGGAGGTCCCGTTGATGTAGGGGTTTTTTCTGAAGATGTGGGAGTAGATTCAGTTGTTGGAGGATACTGACGATTGCGTGTTTGCAAAAGAATTTCTTCCTCACTGGTGAGGAGAATTGTTCGTTCCACCGGATTGTTGGGATTATGGTATTGGCCCACCTGAGGT
>ML779951.1:913509-938207 GCA_009831015.1 Picea engelmannii
CCTTGAGAAAATGGTGGTCATTCATGGCTTTTTATAGCCAAGCATTGGGTTATTATGTGGCCTCTTTTGAATGTGAAAAGGGGCTCTTTAGGGCACATTTAGGTCTTTGACCAGCCCACCATGAGGATTGAGCTCGGATTTGGCGTCAAATCGACTTGGGAGCTGATCCATTAGTGGTTGGGAGGCCGACCAATTTCAATAAATGCATCGTTTAGCAGGCGCGCGGGTTTTTATCCCAACAGCCGCGCCTTTTGCACATATGTGCGCTTTGTACGATTCTATTGCGCGCATACGCGCGCGCACTCAGATGATGTAAAGCGCCCTTCAAGTTTTTGTCCATTTTGTATAGTTTTGACCTCTTTTTGCAATGTTGTGGCATTAATCTTGTGCCATGAATGACTCCAATCCTATTTTGATGATGTGGAGTTTTTGTTGCCGCATGCAGATGAAATTTCAGTGATAACAATTTCTAAATTGAATGGGGACGTAGATTCAACACGGGGTATTTGCATCATCTGGTCAATATCTTCAGGAGTGATGAAGAAAAGGACGTCTCCAAATGAAGAGACGATGGCCTTATGGTCGGGGACGTAATGGGCTTGGCATTTGAGGGCGAATTCAAGGAAATGATGAATCTGGGGAAAGATATACAGGGGCAAATTGGACTCCCAGAGTCCAATTTCATCGCTCTGGTCCAGGAACACCTCCCAGAGCCATGACTGAAGATCCGAAAAGTCGAAATCGCAAATGATATCTAAGATCAATCGATCTTTATCAACCAAGGGAATTTTGTCTAGGTCAAGAGGGGGAGGAAGAAAAGGATTCTCTTCTCCTTCCGCTTGTCTTGGCTTTGACACAATTTCAGCAACTGTACCTGCAATAAACACGATGTTAGTGGGGTATACTGATTGTAGATGAAGGTGGCGAAAAAGAAATGGAGACATAAGAGTAAAATTTTCTGGTGCAATGGACAAATAGTGCATGAAGAGGGAAAATGAGAGTTTTATTTAAAACTGGGGTCGGTTGGATGCGGGAAAACGGTCAGCATGACAACGGGTATATTATCCAGTTATTAATGGACAACGGGCCACTTGGGGGTGATATGGCAGGTGACGGTGGCCAAAACATATGGATGGTTGACGTGGCTGCTAGGGATTGGAGGTGATGGGAAGTGAAAGTCGCCATAAGGGGCAGATCATGAGTGGAAAGGGTAAAGGACTAACAACAGCGACTGACAACAGTTATGGGATGGGACACGACCCCGGAAACAAGTGGGACAAGTGGACTCAGTGGAGGATGACATCCATGAGTGACGCGGTTGTAATATATCATGTGTGGGACAGGACTTGAGGACCAATAGGCTGACGCCACGCATGACCAGGGGCCCAGCGAAGGGAAATATCCATTCCGGACCCCCCCCCTGGTTAAAAGCAGGACACCAGGGGGGGTCCAAAATCCATTGTGATCCATTGATCTGTGCGTTTGTTTCCTGGCCGCAGATCTGAGCGTGCTATTTAATATCCATTCTGGACCCCCTCCCCTCCATTAAAGGTATAATGGAAGGGGGGGTCCGGAATCCAATGTGGATCGTAGATTTAAGCGCTCCATTCTGGGTCGTCTAGATGTTCGCCCATGTTATTACCAATTCCGGACCCCCCCTCGGTTAAAAGCAGAATGGTCGATGGGGTCCGGAATGCACTGTGAGCCGTAGATCTGAGCGCCATGATCGAGACCGTTGATAAGTGCAAGAAACATAGATCAGGAGCGAATGACACATGCACTTGGGGAAAACTTAGGATAAATCCATTTTATGGGTTTCTCTTCAATTTTACAAGGAACACCACCATGGGACTTTGAACGACTTATTTTTTAAGCATTTGGAACATGGTGTAATCTTGATTTCAAGCTGGTTTTAATGGACTTGAACAATAAAGTAGCTGACCTACATGATAACTTATCTTCCTAGGACAATTAACCCAGATTAAACTGTTGGGTTAAGAAATTACTCTACCTAAGGGCTATCTGACTAGGATTAGACAGTCTGGTCAAATTTATTCACTAATCTAACCTAAGGGCTATCTGACCAGGATTAGACATTCTGGTCATATTTATTCACTTATCCTAACAACATTAAATTTAAAAAGAACTTGGCCATGCTTGAAAGGTATGGCCAAGTTACTATTATTGCATGGGGCTTTTCTTTCAATTCTTTTATGCCCTCTTTTCTTTTTCTTTTTTCTTTTTCTTTTTCTCTTTTTTCAAATTATTTGCAGAATGAAAAATCAATTGCCAATAAAAGAACATATTACAGATAATATCCATAATATCCAAGTCATCAGTTGATTCCCATAATTTATGGGGTGATAAAAGCGGCTCCACCTAGGGATGGTACTTGCCCTGTTAAGTGCCAAGAATCTAGTTTCCTGTCATTCTGAACATATCTGCCTAGTAGCCTTCATTGGTCTTATTCTCAAGAAAAATTTGAAAAACAGTGATCAACAGCTTAGGGCCTTCTCTTTGGGCTTCAACCAACTGACTAACGTTCTTCACTCGGAAAATGCAAGTAAAAACTGAAAATTAAAACTGATATGTACAATGGAGAGTGAGTTCTTCAAATGTTTTACTGAGGTGGGACATAATGTTTCAGCATTCTTCCATTCATAGGTGCTCCTGGTAGATCTATCCCATCAGCATTGTTTAGCAAAAATGCATTGTTTCCTCTGAAAGCTTGGATCATGTATGGCCCTGTCCACAGATTGTCAAATTTCCCATGCTTTCCCTTGTCCTCGTTCCGGGCATCCCATCTCAACACCAGATCTCCCAGCTCAAATTCATCCTCCTTGGTTCGTTTGTCAAATATCTTCTTGATGTTCTCTTGGACGACTTGTGTTTTGTTGAAAACATCTTCTCTGGTCTGCTGCAAATGAATCATCTGATTTATTCTTCTCTGGGAGTCATTTGGCTCATCTTGTATCTCCTGAAGTAACTTCATGACAGGGACTCCCAAAGAAGTTGGGAAAATAGCCTCAATACCATAGACCAGCTGGTATGGTGACATACCAATTGACCTTTTGGTGGTCAGTCTATCTGCCCATAAAGCAAATACCAACTTATCATGCCATGAATTTTTGTTTTCCTGCAATGTTTTCTTGATGATATTCACCAAAGTTTTGTTTGAGGACTCTGCCAACCCATTCCCCTAAGGGTAATAGGCCGTGGAATGCCCCAAGCCAATGTGGTAACAGTTGCAGAAATCTATGAGCTTCTTCGACCGAAAGGCAGCTGCATTTTCAGTAATGATCTTTCTAGGACAACCAAAACGAGACAAAATATTATTTTCAAGAAATTTGATAATAACAGAGTCAGTTACTTTCTTGCTTGGTACAACCTCGATCCATTTGGTAAAATAATCAGTGGCAGTAAGAATCCACCTATGTTGGCCTGAAGACGGAGGGTGTATTTCTCCAATGAAGTCGAGTCCCCATTGCTGGAAAGGAGCCTCAACTAAAATTGGTTTAATAGGTAGAGGAAGGAGTTTCCTTTTACCCTCAAATAATTGACACTGGTGACAGGCTGTTACTTTCTAATGTACATCTGCAAACAAGGTGGGCCAGTAAAATCCAACTCTGAGTATTTTGTTGGCTGTAACCTTCCAGTTCAAATGGCCACCACATTCTTCTGCATGAAACTCCTGCAATACTTTATCAACCTTATCTTTCAGTAAAGAATTTAAAAGAATGTCTGCAGGGTCTTTCCAATACAAATTTCCTTCTAGAATACAGAATTTCAATGCCTTCAACTTTAAAAATCTAGATTTAGTCTTAGTTAAACCAGGGGGAGCTTGTAAATTTTGTAGCACGAATATAAGATCTGCATACCATGGAGAGTTGAGAAATACCTCTCTAATGTTTGGAGTCGCCATCTCACCCTGTTCATCTGCAAAATCTAGAAAATTAATTTCAAGAGCCTGGAAGTTAGATTCAACCATCAAGGTTGTCTTGTGTTAAGATATCTTTTACTACCGCATTTGGAACATAAGCTATGGTGTGGGAATTAAGAATATAGGCCCTGGAGTCCTTTATAGACTTTACCAAAGCAAAAGCTTGCTTCTACATGATATTGTAATTCAATGCAGCGTCTCTTAAAGCTTTGCTGAAGAAAGATATGGGTTGCTCATACCCTTCACTGTTCTTCTACAGTAAAACCGCTGCTATAGTATGTTTAGAGGCGAAAGAAAAAAGATAGAAATATTTAGTGAAGTCGGGACTAATCAAAACTGGGGCTTCTGTGAGTGCTCGTTTTACTTGTTCGAAGGATTGTCTGGAGTCAAAGTCCCATTTTATTTTTACATCCTTTTTTAGCATGTTTGTAATGTTTCAGAGGAGCTCGGCCAGATTAGGAATGAATCTTCGAAGAAAGTTAATTTGCCCTATAAAAGACTGTAGTTCTTTGAGGTTTCTTGGGTGTTCTAACTTTAGTATGGCCTCGATTCTGCTGGGGTCAATTCTGATTCCCTCTTTAGAGATTATGTGTCCAAGTAGTTTGCCTTCTTCTAACCCAAAAAGACACTTCTTGTATTTAAAGAAATCTCGAATGTCCTACACTTTTCGAAAACTCGTCTAAGGTGCCGTAGGTGTTCATCATCAGATTGGGAAAACACAGTCACATCATCTAGATAAACGAAAATAAACTTACTTGATTCTTCTACGAAGGCAATATCCATTGCCCTCTGGAAGGTGGCTTCTGCGTTCATCAAACCAAAAGGCATCTTCACATACATAAAAGTGCCCCATGGTGTGGTGAAAGTGGTTTTTTCTTGGTCGTCTGGGTGAACTAAGACCTGGTTGTAGCCCGAGAAACCATCTAACAGAGAAATTTGACTGGACCCTACCACTCTTTGCAGGAGGTGATCCATTTTAGGCAAGGGGTAATTATCCTTCAGGGATGCTTTGTTCAGATTTCGGAAATCTATGCAGAGTCTGATTTCCCCAGTTTTCTTACGAGTAGGGACTAAATTAGAAACCCACTTAGAGAAACGTAGTGGGACTATGATCTTGGCATCGTACATTTTCTTGATCTCTTTTTCTATCAGGGGGAGCAACTTGGGATTTATCCTCCTAAGTTTCTCCCTAAACGGTTTCTGGTCTTCCTTTATGTGAATCCTGTGTTTTATGATGCTGGTGTCATAGGATTTCAAATCTTCATAGCCCCAAGCAAAAACGTCTGAATATTCTTTGAATAGTTCAATGTATTTAAGCTTTTTTTCTGGGGGTAATGATTTGGACAGTTTGACCATCCTAGGCTTCTCTTCAGTCCCTATATTGCAGTCCTCTACCTCTTGTCCATGAGCTTCTATTTTTGGTTTCTTAGCTACATCGTTACTGTCAAACAGATCTTCTAAAGGGACAAGCCCTCTAGGTAAAACATTGTCTTTCAATTGTAAAACATCGGAATCCATTTCGTCATCTCCTAAATCTCCTGAATCTACTGTATCTACTGTATCTACAGTATTCACACTATCTATTTCAAACTCAGAATTATTTACATTCTCGTTTTCATTTTCTAAATCTATGTTGGTACATTCAAAATCGTTCTTGCATTGCAGAAAGTCCTCTATCTGATCGTCATTTCCAAACACTTGTCAGTACCTAATATTATCGGGAACCGTCAGTCTGCATTTCACTTCGACAGTATATGGGCGAGTTTGGCGGAAAGGAATCTTGCAGGAAGCTGCTGACGTAGCCAATCCGTCGACCAGAATATTTTGTCCTCTCGGCATTACCTACAAGTCAACCTCATTAAAACACTTCAAAGCATCAAGAACAACATTCCTGTAGGCTCTAAGGCGTGGGTTTTTAGCAACATATTCCCCTTTAATTTGCTTAATTATTAATTCAGAGTCACCCCTTACCATTATCTTCTTAGCACCAACTTTTTTCAATAGCTTCAGACCGAGCATTAAAGCTTCGTACTCGACAACATTGTTAGTGCACTGGAAATTTAATTTTTAGGAATGATTTTCTGAATACCTTTTCCGATGATTATGCAACCAGACTCCAGCTCATACTCCTTCTTTACTCACGGCTCCATCAAAATCCATACTCCAGAAATCAGCTGGGAAATATTCAGTGATTACATTTTTCATATTTGTTGCCTCACCGCTTTCTGGACATTCATCTTGACTAGCTACATCTTCCATCAGCTGAGTATCTTTCTCTTCCGTATCACCATCATTGTACAAGATGAACGAATCTAAATCTGAATGAGCAGAGTAAAGGGGGTAATTATGAGGTTTCTCTTGACTACTGACCATATACTTCATCAGTGTTTCTCTGTATAACCTCCTCTGTTGTCCAAACACTGGGATAGTGGCGTAAGACATATCCAGCTGCAGGGTTCCTTTCAACTTAGCTCCCCAAGACCGGGATAGAAACATACCATACTTTGGCGGGATGTCTACAACCACCACATCCATTACCATGCTTTTTGAAGGGATTTGAACCAGGGTGATGCACAAATCTTTAATCAAACCAATACATTTGACTTTGCTGGAGTCAAACGAGTGTAGATATTTGTACGGCCTAGTGACCTCCAATCCCAGTTTTTCCATTACTGCTTTAGGCATCAGATTATGTGAGGCACTTGAATCCAGCATAGCGTTATGAAATATCAAATCATGTATGTTCAAACTGATGTAAAATGGAGCTACATCACCGGTATCGTCTCGACCATCCACTTCAGGTCCGAAAAGGAGTTCGGGGTGATCGTCAGTAAGGTTCACAGTGTCTGAATGAGTCACTGATCCAATATTCAAGGCCTTAGCACCTATGTCAGGTTCAATGGCCAGTGCTTTTATTACTTGTGAACGATAACCACCTCTGTTCATCAACTCTGTAAGTGGGATAGGAATTTTTATTTTGGCCAATTCTCCCTCTAGGTTAAAAGGTGCAGGAGCTCGGGCCTGACTCATTGATTCTTGTTGGTCCACCATATTCTTTCACTCAGAAGTATTGGGTGGATTAATAGGTGAAACTTAGGGATGTGTTGGTCTTTTCAGTATCGTGATGTTTTTCTTCCCCAGAGCGTCGGATTTACCCTTCTCAGAAGACTTTTCAGCAGTGGTCTTCTCAGGAGTTTTCTCAGCAGTAGTTGGCTCAAGGCTTTTCTCAATTTCAGCTACCTTCTGCATTTCCGTCGTCTTTTTCGAGGAATTTCCTTATGTCTTCTTACTTCGCAAATTGTATTGACGGTGCACCTCCAAAATAGCGTTTTCAAAGGCCTTTTGTTCTGCATCTTCAGCCTCGTCACTTACCTTTGTTTGATTTAGCAGAAATATTTCCTGCTCTTCTTGAGTAAGGAAAATGGCCTCGTTGTCGTGAATGCCCATGAGGTTGATATGAGTGTCCTCCAATTCCTCAATTACTTCCCCCCCTTCATCAACATAGTTTTCCTGCAAGGGAGGCCTGATCGGTTGATCAGGACGTCTCTGATCCCTTTTATCTCTTTGATCTCTTTGCCTGATTTGAGGAGGGTTTCTTCTAAAATTGGGGTTTCGAATCTGAGGGGCAGGTGTGTTGTCTCTCGGAGGATTTATGTCTGAAATACTCATTCTTTCTATCAATAGTTCCAAGGTTCTGACCACAGAATCCAATTTGGAATTAGTGGTTGACGTGGAAGGTTCTTCTTTGATTGTGACTCTCCTTTCTGACCTTTGACGGGCCCGTTTCGCCAACAGATTGGCCTCTACACTTATAGCACTGTTCTGCATATCTGCCAAGGTGGTAGAGTTTCTTTCTCTTAATTGGTATGACATATCTGCATCAAACCCATTAGGGAATTTTATCAACACCAGCCCCTGTGGAGGTTTAATTTTAGCCGGAATAGCATTGTACAAGTTATTAAAATGGGTGAAATAATCCTGTACTAACTCACCTTGATTTCTTCTTATAGTCTTGTATTCTGACAGTATCTGGAGAGGGTTTTTCTTTACCTCCCATCTGTCAAGAAAACTTCTATGGAATGCAACAAGGTCGGGAATTGAGGCGGAAGGTAGAGCTTTGAACCATTTCTTTACTTCTCCTGTCAGACTTTGGGTGAACAACCTCATTTGGATGTCAACTTCATCTACTTCTTGCAAATCGAAGTAGTCATTCATTTTGTCCACATGTTGTTGGGCATTTAGAGGTCCGGTTGCTTCGAACTGTGGAAGTCATGTTTGGTAATCTTGGGGCACGACATGTAGTGGCGCAGCCAACACCAGAGGAGCATATCGAGCTGCCATGATGAGTGGAGGAGGTGGAATGACAACCTGGATGGTCGGAGAGGTAGCGACTGAAGACGAGGAAGAGGAGGGACTGAGTGGTAATGAGGTAGTGATTTGTAGTTACGTCATGGGAGATAAGACTTTGGGGCTTCGGGGCAGTAACATAGTTGGGTCAAAAACGAGTCCAGTCACAAAAGTTTCAGACCGTGTTCTAACCAGGCTTCGAGGTAGAAAAGTATCAAGATCAAGGTTTTGAGAGATATCTGGTTCTCCGGAAAAGGAGGGAGACTTATGCAGGGAAGTATGAATTACTGAATCCACTGCTGAGGTATTTCGCCTGAGCAACTGCTCGGGGTTATCTAACACTATCGCGTGTTCTGGGTTTGGATGAGATCGAGTATGAACTTTCTTGGAAGCCAAAACTCTTTTTGGTTTTTATATATATTTATTTTCTAATTTTGTGAGTATAAAAAAGACATGTACAAAGTTTAATCAACCTCTAACATTACTTTCTTCTCATAATCAAACGTTCTTTTAGGGGAAAGAAAACATGAGATTTTCAGTTTTAGTTCTTCCCCAGCGGAGTCGCCAATTATGTTAACACTTGGTAAATTTCCTAGAGGTTGAAAGAGAAGAAATCTACAAAGGTAACCTTATCCAACCGCTTTTAAAGATGGGATCTAGGCCTTCCAGCTTCAGAGAGGGATCTCTCTATATGATTTAGATTTGTTTTTAATTTCAAGTATTAGGCTAGGTAAAGAAACTATTGGTTTTGTTGTCAAAGAGTTTTTTAGATTGGTTGAGACAGTCTACACATCCATTGGGCTATGGGGTCTGTGTTAATCCGATAATAGATACAACCAGAAATTCCAAAGAAGAACTTCACAAGGCGAGATAATACACTCACTAGATATTTAGTAATTAAAGTGATGGATAGAAGAAAAGATAAGAAAAATAACTTCAACTAACAAGAAGTTAAGAATTTCTTAATTGAAGGTATTAGAAGATAAACATTAAAACCCTTAGAATCGAAAATAGGGTATCAAAGATAAATCCTACAACATTACACTATTCATAAATATTAGTTCCTGAAAACAAAATGATTACAGAGAAAGAAAAACATTCAACTTAGAAATTCAACATCACCAGTGAACATACACAAGAATCCTATAAAATGCCTCTTCTTTATTAATGCCCGATCTCTTCAAAAATAGTACAGTTTGATAGCAATAGGGTGTGTGAATCAACAACCCCCAATACTTCGAAAGATGAAGTATTTATAATTAAAAATACAAAGGTTCCTGTCATAACTGATCAGTACATGCTCATTTTATTTTTAGTCTAACTAATTTAACTAATCAAAACTGCTTGATGACTCGATACAACTGTATGTGGAATTTCTGGGGTAGGTCATTGGCAAGGTGCCTTCGCAACCTCTTATGACTGGACGGATTACTAGATGGTGACAGCTCATCTGCTAATCTAATAGATCACAAAGTTCTTCCCATCTGAGATGACTTGGCACTGTGACTTTAAGTAATCTCCGATACACTTCATCCATGTCTGTATACTTAGCAAAAGTAGGCTTGATGATGAATATGTGTTTAATCTCGTGTTGGATACTAATATCCAACTGCAGGGCATCCATGAATGCTTTGCCTGTGATGCTCCCTTGTATCCCTGCAAACTTAGAACCGTCCTTAGACACTTCAGTCAACCTCTTCTTGTAATTAGGGAGTGTCATTAGTTTGTCATTAATGACCTTCAGACCAGGTAGGCCTTTCTTTTGGAGAACATCTATCTTATTGAAAAACTTTTGTACTCCTTGATCCATGACTTGAACTTTTTCCTCAAGCTAAAGCATTAGACTTCTCTTGGTTAAAACCATTTTAACCTCCAATATAGTTTATGTTCTGTCCTCAATCTTTATTTTTTCTAGTTCCTCTCTAGTCTTGGAATTCAGGAACCTAATGATCTCATTTGCTTGTACTGGCATGTCTCCCATCTCTACTTTGATTTTCTCAACCGCCTGTTTACTCCTCTGAAGCAACTCATTTTGTTCAAACATGATTTGAATCATTGGACAGATTTCATTTATGGACTTGGTAATATCTGCCCATACAATCTCTTTGACCTCGGCCAAAGTTTTCCCTGCCATTGTCTGCTTTTGGAGATATTGTAACTCCTTCCTGATATGCTCATTTACTTGTTTTTCTTTGGATAGGCTTGTCTGGAAGGAAGTCTTGAGCTCTTGGAGGTTCTCCAATTCTTTCTTAATCCTGTTGATTTATGTCTCTTACAGGTTCATCTTATCCATGGACTTGGCAAGGTCTGTTGTTCCTTCTGGTAGTGACATTGGTGTTGCAGATGGTATCGTTGTCACTGTTGTTGTGCTCAATCCTACAATTGGGATAGAACTCAATGGAATGCCTTCCATTGGCTTCATCTGCTCTTTCTCCTTTAGCAATCTCTCCATCTCATCCTCCATCTCTTTGAGCTGAGCATTCTGCTCCATGAGTAACTTTAGCATCTCATCCTTCTCACCTTCCTTTTCTCCTATCTCCTTTGCCTGTGAGTCCTCTGTGGGCGGGAGCTTCAGCTGTTTTATTAAGGATACGATGTCATCATTTTTATTTTTAATCATCTCTTCAGTAGCCTTGACGTTTGCAGGGTCATAGCCGATCTTGAGGACCAGCTCCTCCAACATCTTGATTCTGTTGTCTTTCGGGAAAGATGATATTTTCTCCATATTGAGTTGTGTCTAAGCATTGTTCAAAGACACCTGAAACTTTGCTGCAGAAGCTGAAGCATGGGCCAATGTGTGAAAAACCATCTCCCTTGTTTGTTTGTGCATATCCATCTGATCTGCTGGATGCACGTCCTTCATCTGGAACTCGAAAGTGGCCCTTTTGTAATCTAAGATCACCTTGGGATACGACACCTGTGCTTGGAGATGAGCCATATGCATCCTACCCTTTTCTGTGTCAAATGCCGAAAGAAGCCTATGCTGAGCTGTGGATGATTGTTTCTGAAACTGGGCATAAGTACTGCTAGTGAATGTCTGGTTCTTCTTCTTGATCAGTTCATACTTTTCGAAAATGCCCAACTTGGGACTAGTTTTACTTGGCTGAGTATCCAGGGGAGAATCTGTGGATTTCTTCGGTATTACTGTTGTGATTTCCTTATGCTATCTTGAACCGAAAGGTAGAATGGCTGGCTTGACCTTTGTGGTAGCTAGTATGGTAGTCGGGACTTCTTGTACTACTGTCGCGCCAGGCGTTGAAACTGTCTTTGGCCTCTTGGTGTGCATCTTGAACTCCTATGATGACACCTCTGTTACAGGAGGAGACGACTCCTATCAAGGCCTCTTCTCCTTGGGGATATGAGGTGTGGTAGTGGGTGGCACACTCGTCGAGGGCACCTGATGTTCCACGTCCATCAAAGTGTCAGGCACCCATACTATCTGATTTGAAAATTTCTCGATCTCTAGCTTGGACTCATGAGCATACGGGACATTCTTATTTTTCACCCTCATTTCTGAAATGATCCTGCATGGATCATAGTGCTAGGTGAAAATCGTAAAGAATTTCATCTCCTTCAACATTCTATCCACTTCTTCCCCTGCACCTCGACTATTGCATATGAAAGAACCAATATGCCCCTTGATTCACAATTGTTGCTTCTTCTTCAGGGAAACAAAGTGAATGTCATCTGAATTCATTATCTGCCTAATATATTCTAATGCAAAAGTTCTTGCTGGTACATATTTTGGCAGCTTGTAGGGTGCCAATTCGCACCTGAAAACTCTGATCTCAGTGTGATTCTGATACAGGAACCAGTCTCCTGTCTTTGCATTGTCCGATAGGTGTAGAATTCTATGGACTTCTTCATTTATTCATGGCTCAGGCCTATCGCTCAGCATGCTTACCACCGGGTGATAGAACAGATCAATGAAAACCTTGAAGCTATACTCTGCGGAGTTATGTTTTAGGAGAGAAGTCCATGCAGTGACTGGCTGGGGCCTTCCATCTGCGTCCATCTTTTGCATGGAGAAACTAAATCTATCAGCTTGAAAATAAACGAACATGTACGCCAGTATAGAAGAATATCTGAACATCCCCTCTGTGCCAAAATTTACGAATTGTTCATGAATATTATCGGCCAAGAAGGTGATGTAGTCGAACTGCGTTGTGGGCTTTTCATCGTTTGTGAAAATGGAAAGAAAACCCAGGATGGGCTCATCTACCCATTGGTCAGAATGGTAACCAAGCAAGGCACACGGGGAAGACATGATTTGATTTCCTTTGGTGGAGAACATGGAAGAAGGTTAAGGGGGGTTGGTGGAAGGGAGTTGAGCAGAAGTGGGGAGGAAAAGCTCAAATATCTAAGCTCTCTGAGGAAAGGTCATTTTCTGATATAACTTAGTGAGGATTTCTAAATTGAATGGGGATGTAGATTCAATATGGGGTATTTGCATCATCTGGTCAATATCTTCATGAGTGATGAAGAAAAGGACGTCTCTAGATGAAGAGACGATGGCCTTCTGGTTGGGGACATAATGGGCTTGGCATTTGAGGGAAAATTCGGGGAAATGATGAATCTGGGGAAAGAGATACAGGGGCAAATTGGGCTCCCAGAGTCCAATTTTGTCACTCTGGTCTAGGAACACCTCTCGGAGCCATGACTGAAGATCCGAAAAGTCGAAGTCGCAAATGGTATCTGCGATCAATCGATCTTTATCGACCAAGGGAATTTTGTCCAGGTCAACAGGGGAAGGAAGAAAAGGATTCTCTTCTCCTTCCACTTGGCTTGGCTTTGACACCATTTCAGCAACTGTACCTGCAATAAACACGATGTTAGTGGGGTAGAATGACTGTAGATGAAGGTGGCGAAAAAGAAATGGAGACGTAAGAGTAAAATTTTCTGGTGCAATGGACGAATAGTGCATGAAGAGGGAAAACGAGAGTTTTATTTAAAACTGGGGTTGGTTGGACGCGGGAAAATGGTCATCATGACAACGGGTATATTATCCAGTTATTAATGGACAACGGGCCACTTGGGGGTGATATGGCAGGTGACGGTGGCCAAAACATACGGATGGTTGATGTGGATGCTAGGGATTGGAGGTGATGGGAAGTGAAAGTCACCATAAGGGGTTGATCATGAGTGGAAAGGGTAAAGGACTGACAGCAGGGACTGACAGCAGTTATGGGATGGGACACGACCCCAGAAATAAGTGGGACAAGTGGACTCAGTGGAGGATGACATCCATGAGTGACGGGGTTGTCAGATAGCATGTGTGGGATGGGACTTGAGGACCAATAGGCTGATGCCACGCATGACCAGGGGCCCGTCGAAGGGAAATATCCATTCCAGACCCCCCCCCTCGGTTAAAAGCAGGACACCAGGGGGGGTCCGAAATCCATTGTGATCCATTGATCTGCGCGCTTGTTTCCTGGTCGCAGATCTGAGCGCGCTCTTTAATATCCATTTCGGACCCCCCCCCCTCCATTAAAGGAAGAATGGAAGGGGGGGTCTGGAATCCAATGTGGACCGTAGATTTAAGCGCTCCATTTTGGGCCGTCTAGATGTGCGCCCATGTTATTACCAATTCTGGACCCCCCGGTTAAAAGCAGAATGGTCGGGGGGGTCCGAAATGCACTGTGAGCCGTAGATATGAGCGTCGTGATCGAGACCGTTGATAAGTGCAAGAAACATAGATCAGGAGCGAATTATGCATGCACTTGGGGAAAACTTAGGATAAAGCCATTTTATGGGTTTTTCTTCAATTTTACAAGGAACACCACCATGGGACTTTGAACAACTTATTTTTTAAGCATTTGGAACATGGTGTAATCTTGATTTCAAGATGGTTTTAATGGACTTGAACAATAAAGCAGTTGACCTACATGCTAACTTATCTTCCTAGGAAAATTAATCCAGATTAAACTATTGGGTTAAGAAATTACTCTACCTAAGGGCTATCTGACCAGGATTAGACAGTCTGGTCAAATTTATTCACTAATCTAACCTAAGGGCTATCTGACCAGTATTAGATAGTCTGGTCAGATTTATTCACTAATCCTAACAACATTAAATTAAAAAGAACTTGGCCATGCTTGAAAGGTATGGCCAAGTTACTATTATTGCATGGGGCTTTTCTTTCAATTCTTTTATGCCCTCTTTTGTTTTTCTTTTGTTTTTGTTTTTCTTTTTTCTTTTTCTTTTTCTCTTTTTTCAAATTATTTGTAGAATGAAAAATCAATTGCCAATAAAATCACATATTACAGATAATATCCATAATATCCAAGTCATCAGTTGATTCCCATAATTTATGGGGTGATAACAGTAGCCACGAAGAATACACAGTGGATCTATGAGATGACAAGACATAACCACAACCAATACAAAGTGGATCTATGTGACATCATATGTGTCAATGTTCAAGAGAAGCTTCGTCACAACCTGGGCAAAGTACTTATCAGAGTGATCACTCAACCCAATGTCTTCATAGCAATCCCGATGTAGTATGAATCTAACCATGTGAATAAATGTCCAGATGTTGAACATGGCAGAAACCACTTGATTACCGGTCAATGATGTAAACCGTTAACAAGCGCGAGGGAGGTCACCATTGATGTCAATGATTCCTAAGGTACTCTAGTACATTCCAATGAATGTGAATGGATGAGATGAAGTTGAACATCCATGGAATCATCTGATCAGAGGTCAATGATGTAAACCCATTGTCGAACGTGAGGAGGCCTGCCATTGAGGCATGCAGGTCCCGAAGTGCTAACTGGTTTCTAACTCTAGTTCCTGGATAATGTGTTGAAGTCGACACGAATAGACTCGTTGAAGGAGGGCCTTGATGTATCCCCCATCAATGACATGAAACAGACACAGAGATGTAATTTGGTAGATCAAATGAACATGGACTGACACGGGTATTGAGACAAGGTATTTTTGATGGTTGACTCTTGAGGCGGATACTTCCCTTGAACACTGAGGAACAACAACAAAAACATGACATGGACCAAAACATGATGATGCAGTGGATACTGTGACTTTCATCGGGTGACCCAAAGAAGTAAGAAACTCAGAGGATTGGTTCAGTGCAGAGGTTCAGCAGATTAATATATGCACACAGACAAAGTGTCGTGTTCAAGGGTGACTCTAAGAGTTACTAGTAACATTCTCAAAAAATTCTTGGCTTGATTCCTTCAATTTTTCCCCCATCCAGATAGACGAGTACCTCTTTTTAATTTAACGAGCTTGAGGAGGATAACACATGCTTGATATGACTCACCTTCGGTAAGTTCCTCTTCCTTTGTTTAACGAACTAGAAGAAGTAAGAGTTCGGTCCCATATGGGCCCTTCAATGTATAATTGTTTAGCGAGTCCAGAGAAGGTAAACTCGGTGGTTTTTCATATTTAGAGAGTCTGAAAATGACTTAAAGGTGACTCCAATGTTGTCCTTTTTCGTAATGTTAGTCTCGCAAGGCTGAAAAAGAGATAAACTACCACTCAAAATATGCCCTTTAAAACCTTTTAATGAGTGGGAAAGGAAGAAAGATCATTCGACAATCTTTTCATGTTTAGAAAGTCTGAAAAGAGCTTAAAGACGACTCCAAGGGGTTCCTTTTTCGTGTATCCATATAGGTCTGAAAAAGAGATAAAATTTTACTCGGATGCATTCTCATGTATTTACGAGCACGAGAAAGAACAAAGACTAAGCTCGGTATGCCCCCAGGTTGAAAGCTAGTGGCTTAACTCCAGAATGATCATCAACGGCTGGAGACATGCCCTCCAAGCTTCAATTCATTCACCGACTTTGAGGTTGTCACCAATTTCTCTACTAGACGAGAAAAAGGAGAAGGGTGGATGAAAAGAAGGTTCATGAGAGGTGACTATTTCATTTTTTAACGAGCTTGACACAGGAAAAGAACTATGCTCATGGTTCCAGGTTCGATCCCTAGATTGTTGTTTCATTTTTTAATGAGCTTGCTATAGAGAGGAAAACTATGCTCGTGAACTCTGCTTGATCATGGCTTCCAAGAGAGTAACTCTCTGGAAGGATACCATGTGAAGGGACAAAACTTGGTCATGGATTCCAAGAGATCTTTGCTAGATGGAAGATAATCACTCTGGAAGGAACACATGTCGAGGGCCGCGACAGGGGTAAGGAGATTAGGCTCCAATAGCCCTACTAAAGAAATCACCATGTCAACTACTGGATCCAAATCATTAGAAGTCGAAGGCATGGGAGACGATAGAAAATCAACATCAGGAGGGGAGATAGAATGTATATCTACCTGAAATTCTTCACAAGGTGGAAGAAAAGAGGATTGATGATGGTTATCATCCCGAGGTAGCTCGTCAATGCTCAACATTTCCATGATAGATTCATCCGATGGAAAATTTGGGGAAATGTAATCGATCACAAACGGAAAGGAACTCAACCATGATTACATCGAGGAACCATCAGGTGCCAATAGATGTTGGTCATATAACAAGGGAGAAGCAGATTGGATAGAAACGTATGATGTTTCGACTAGACTAAGTGGCACGGTGTCACCGAGTGCATCGAATTCCAACATACTAGGTACAATCCAAGGGTCAGATGATTCCAAAGATTGATAAGCTGTGGTCGAAATCATATCGATGGTAGCAATGTGATGTGTAGTTGGTGGAAGTGGTGTAGGGAAGGTACCCATGAGGCTAGAATCTTTCAGTAAGCCAACACCAACACTTTCATACATGATCTTGTGGTCTCCCAAGAAAGGAATATTGTTGGTAGCGGGAGCGCGAACATCAATCGTGCAGAAATCCAACTGATCAACAATGACAATTTTGCCCTGATGAGGAAATTGTACACATCGAAAGACCGACAAGGAAACGACAGTCATATCATAAAACCAACTTCTTCCAAGTAACAAATTGTAATCAAGGGGAGCATCAACCACCTCGACATCAACAGTAACAGTTTTGCCACCCAATTGGATGGGAAGGGACTGTAAAATCTCGTGGGGATGAAAACCTTGCCCATCGAAGGCGTGTAACATTGTTGGGGATTTTTTAAGTGTGGGTGATTTTAAACCTTTCCAACATGATAAATACATGACACAAGTTGAGGCTCCCTCATCCAGAATAGTTCAGTGGATTTGTTGATTGTGAACAACAACATCAACTTGGAAAGCAAGTTGGTGGGAGAGTTAAGATGAATAATTGTCCAGGTTAAACATGATATGGTTGGATGACTCAGGATCAACAACGCCAATAGCAACCAAGAGCGTTCTATGTTGACTGGGGCAGTGTTGTAGAACTTCTAATGCAGACATAGCACAGGGTGATTGAGACAAATCTTCAACAATGTTGTAGTTCTGGGTGGCACGTGAACTAGGATTAAAGGTAGCTTTACATATAGTTCTCTTAGGAGGGCGTAATATAGAGTCGAACGTGGGTTTCTCAATCTGAAGTGGTCCAGACGGAGGATTAACCAATGGAAGACTAACGGAGGACAGTGATGGATCCGATAAAGTACTGGTACCATTAGTGTCTTTTCCTTTGTCAGGATTACCTAGTGTGTAGTATGTCTTAGAGTGAGTGGTCAAATTAATCCCATTAAACATATAAATATGTGCACTCGACGAGGCCTCATCATGAGGATGTCTAGAACTTCCCCCAGGAGAGGGGGTTTGAGCAACCATGGATTGCTGCTGTGGAAAAGGCTGAGTAAGAACAACGGGTTGTGAATTTCCTTGGAAAAGTTTGGCCACTTCATTGCGATGTGGAAAGTCTCAAGTTTAGTGATCGTCACCACAAATGATACACAAGAATTTCAGTTTCTGTTGTGGTTTCTTTTCGGTAGCAGGTGTTTGAGCTTGATTTTTTGGTTGTTCATTGTTATTTTTTGATTTATTCTTTGTCTTCTTCTTACCTCCAGATTGTTGTGAAGGGGAATATTGAACTGCATTCACCTCAAAGATCTGAGTTTGGGGGGAGATAGAGGAGAGTGTGTTCGATTGGGAAGTAGATTGAGTTTTTATGGAACCAATAACACCATCCGCATGAGATGAGGATGACGGCTTAGATGGATCGGTATTAGCTCGAGCAACATTCGGAAGCAAATCATACAAAGTACCAGATTGTGAATAAACCAAATCTAAGTACTGAGCCTGAGCAATGGATTCTTCCTCAGTGACTGCGCCACCCATAGCGACATCGCGAGCGATCGGGGATAAAAGTGATTTAGTAAACCATTTCGCCAATAATATGTCAGGAATGATTACCTTGATCATCCTTCGCTGTCATCTCCACTCATGAATATGGTCAGAGATATGCATAGAGTCAGTTTGATGAAGGGAGGTCAAGAGTTCAGTACCCGTCTCGTAGAGAATAGGTAGTTGACAGTGCGTGAGGAAAGACATTTCAAGGGAATTGAAATTATGAAAAGAAGCACGTGGTAGTTCAATATACCACTTTGCTACCAAGACTATAAGTGTTTACTGGAAAAGATGCAAATGTACAGAATCATCCATGAGGGAGTTTGATGAACACCACAAATGGAAATTCATCACATGGTTGTTTGGATCTTCGCTAGATTTTTCGTCAAATTTTGGAATATCAGAAGGAAGTTTAGTTGGAATGACTAGCCAAGCCGGTGAATGAAAAATTGGATCATTAGTTAACCGAGACAAGTCGGGGAGATCTAGAGTTCCAAGGAAAGGTAGATGTCAATTAATTTGCAGATGATACTGGTGCGACATAGGAACACCAATAGGACCATAAAATGGGTTAGTTGGATAGTTGTAACCAGTAGGTCCTCCTACATATGGTTGTTTCTGGCCAGGATAAGCAGGATTCGATGATGGATGAGAAACATTTGCATAACCCGGTGGGTTCTGAGCATTATAGGCCGGGTGATTTGATTTCCCATGAGGAGGATAAACATTTTTCCCTTGAGGATGGTAAGGAGTAGATCCCATAGGTGAATACACACTAGACCCATGAGGAGGATAAGACTGTTGTCCCGGAGAACTCCAGGTGGTGTTTGATATGCCTCCCAAATAAGGTTGTCTATAAGATGTTCCGGAAGGAACAGGATTTGATACTCCTCCTAGTGGGTTATGATATGAGTGCCCCCCAACATGAGGTTGAATAAAAGTGCCTCCTGAATATACTCCCCAAGATTGTGAAGAGTTTCTAGCAAACGAAGGTTGCCCCCCTGCCAATGGTGGATTAATGACCGGGATATGACTGGCAAACAGAGGTTTCCCTCCAGGAGGAGCATGAAAAGGGGGTTGTCCCCCGGGAGGGGTAGGCCCACCATAGAATGGTAGTCCTCCATGAGGGAAAGTTTCATTAGATGGTGGTTTCCCTCCAGCCGATTGTGTTTGGCTAACAGGGGTCTACATTCTTGGGTGAAAAGATGTCCCAACAGGATCGTGTGGAACATGTGGAGTTGTAGAGGAAAATCTTGTTAAAATAGGGTAGGGATTGAAGTTCCTTAGAGATGAGTAGAGGTGATGAGTCCAGCATTAGGATGGACTTGTGCTAATGTAACAATAGGGTTAATGACCTGATCGACTGGGTGATTCATTGTTTGACCGGATGGTCCTATTTCACCAAGAGGGTCATGAGGATGAAAGGGTTGTCGAAAGGATTCAAAATTCTCATAGAGATCGCTTCCTGATGAAGTCCTCCATATAGAATTCGAAGGTGTGGGATTGGTATCTATTGTGGTGCTAGGATGAATAGGAGTCCTATACTCATCACCAAAGATTGGTTATGTGGATCCCATATATGTTTCGGTAAAGATTCTCTTTGGTAATCGTGTGACCTCTTCATCTATGATGTTCCCAAGGGAGTCTAAACGAAGCAAAATTGGTTTGAGAGGGGTTACCGACACATATGTAGTGTAAGGAGTGGGATTTTCAACCGTAACCAAAGCGCCTTCTGAGTTATCTAATGGAGGAGCAATAACACTTCCAGTGTCGGATTGATTTTCTACCTCTCTACGGTAGTTGTCTTCTGGAGGGTTAGGAGGTAAGGGTTGATAGCCTTCCGGAGGTAGCCCTTGCATCCTACGTGATCGACGAAGACCTTTATCGTCTACCGGATCAATTTTGGAGGATAACAGAACACACTAAAAATCTAGGGCCAACTAACAAAAAGAAACAACATATGCTAATAAAATCTAGGAATCAACCAAGCAAAAAAAAACTTCTCTCGATGATCGTACTAGTTGGTGATGAAATCCAACGTCACGTGATCAAGGCAAGAAGGGGATAGGATATGGTGGAATAGTTACAATGGCGACCTACTTAACGAACTTTCACCTTGGTGCAAGCTTCCACGTAGTGATTGTGGATTTACCCTCCAAGGAGCCCGAGTGAGTTTGACCAATGTTTGTTCCAGGTACAGTGAGACTTCCCTTCACCGTCACCTTGTGTAAGTACCTAAATATTATGGGAACTAAAGACACCAATTCGTAGTTAGTCCCTAGGCAGGTACACTCGACAGTCTGATCCGAACGTATGGGCAGGATAACAAGTCTGAAATCAACCTGAGAGGCTCCCACACATAATCGTGGGTATACCTTCAAGTGACCCCCAATATACGATCCGACCACTACAAATAGTTGAACCATGGAGGGATAATATCCATAATTTGCTCGAATGCGACCTTGTGCGTAACCCCTGTGTGAGAGGGGGATCCCAGAAAACCTATACAACAATTGGATTTGACTCTCCCTAACTCATGATGCTAATGTTTTTTTTGAAAACTTTGGAGAGTTGTACTCATAGCCTAATCCAAAGTGCTAATCCTAGTCTAATGTTGGTGGAAGATCCTAAAAATAAAAAATGTTCTAGATAATTTTTTAATTAGCATTCGTTTTACAACTGTTCTTTACTCAAAGGGTTTATGAAAGTGAAATTGATGGAACGATGACTCAGTTCCCAAAACATGCATAAAATATGATAAGAAATTGTTTCTTTTCAATGAATGCCTATTTAAGGGAAAGAGAAAGAGTTGTTTTCACTATCAAACACTAATATGGAATGTCCTCAGTCAATTTGTTCTCAATCAAATCCAATGTAATGTTGAAACATTTCAGAAATGCCTTCTAATATGCAAACCAATCACTAATATGTATCTTTGTTGTTTGTATGTGAATGATGATTAATTCAATGCAAAACTTCTCCTGCCAACTAACAAGGAGATTCGGACAAGCATAAGGATATTTCACACAAACAACACACCCTCTTGCTATGATTGAAACAATAAGAAAAAAGAAAACAAAAGATAACAAAGAAAATAAAAAAATTCACACAAAAGAGAGATGCTTAAGAAAAATGACCTCAAAGAACCAAATGAGATGATTCACAGATTTCTGATGTCCTTCACCACAGTTTTCACTCAGTCAGATAAGAGAGGAAAACGAAAAATTGCCTCCAAATCGTAAAGGACAAATTGCAAAGTAAGGACAAATGTCAAAAAATCAAAACAAAAGAGGATGAATCCTTAGAAAATAGGGTATTGAAGGCCAATACCAAGATGGACTGAAAGTATGAGACCCTGAGAAAATGTACAAAGTAGAAACTGAACCCAAAAATTTGGAAAACTAGAAGATTTTCCACAAAACAAATGGGAGCGCTTTGGTGTAAGGGGCACTCGAGAATTATAATGCTATGTGTAATACCTTTAGGGAGCGTTGGCACTCTGATAACAAGGCAGGGGAGCACCCTATCAAAAAGCTCAGGAAAAATTCCAGAAACTCAAAAAATCAAGAAAATTCAACCAATCAGGGTGATCATGATGACATAAAGAGGCAATCAAACCATTCTAAGAATAAAAAATTCAATGGAGAAGATCAAATGAGTGGGAAAAGGGCCAATACAAGATCTAGGAAAGGAAACAAAAATTAGATTTCCTCCCCAGTGGAGTCGCCAATTTCTGTTGTAGGAAAATCTCCTTGCGGACGAGTAGACCTCCTCTTGAGACCTAGACCCTTAACTCTAAGACATAAGGTGCTTAACATGGACATTGACTTCCTTTTAGATATTATCAAGTTGATGAACAAAAGAGAAGGAGGAATGTGTGTACCTTATGAACGTCGTTTGTCCCTGCAAGGTCCAGGATGAGCTTCAATCTTGAGCTCCTTGGTAGGTCCTGCAAGACAAAAAAAGTACAAAAGACTTCCTACTCTATTGAGATTAGATAAAACATATATCCATATATTGCAGACAAACTTATATGGAACAAGTACAAGTTTGAAAGAAACAGGCCAAGCATTGATTGTATTAATGAGAACAACAATGAAGAAAACTTACAACTATAGATGTGAGTGCAGCAACTTCATCAAGCTCTCCTTGGCCAACCCTTGCTCAAAATATCCACGATTAGAATGACAATACTTTCACTGATTATTCTCCTCCACTTCTCATCAGATCATAAGTTTGGTATCTCTAAACTCCTCTCTCCCCCTCCTCCATGGAAACCCCTCATTATATAGGATTTGGTGGTTTAACCACCATGGAGAGGATCTCTCATCAAATCCACTAAGAAAGGGATCTCTAAGGTATTTAGGGAGAAAATATCTCTTAAGGATTTTGGGGAGGAAATATCTCTCAAGGATTTTAAGGAGGAAATATTTCAACCATCAATGAGATCCTCCACCTTCCCTAAAAAATAGGAAACCAAATGTGAGATGGATTCTCACACTTAATTACTTCTTTTTCATGAATATTAATAATAATTCATGTGCACTTGATTCTCACACTTAATCAATTTATTTTCCATGAATATTAATAATAATTCATGTGTACTTGGTATTTTGTCCTTCATGTAATATATCCCTCCTCCACATTGACTAGGGATTGTGACATAGGTTATTCCATGGTTTCAAGGGTGTATGAGACACTTATATGACACTTTACGACACTTAGGGAGAAGTACCTAGGTGTGCAAATTTCATGTGTAACAAGAGGATCTCCAGATATCTCAAAGGAACAGAAGAGTTTGGATTATGGTATCCAAAAGGAAAATATCTATCACTTATTGCCTACACAGATGCAGATTGGGCAGGTTGTATTGATGACCGACGAACCACCAGTGGAGCAATTTTATACTTAGGTGAGTGTTTGGTATCATGTCTAAGAAAGAAACAATCATCGATATCTCTATCTACAGTCGAGGCAGAGTATATTGCAGCAACAACTTTTTGTACACAGGTTCTTTGGATGAAACAAAATTTGACAGATATACAGGTTGAGTATGATGAGTCCATTCCTGTATATTGTGATAATATAAGTGCCATCAATATCTCAAACAACCTGGTGATGCACTCTAAGATGAAGCACATTCCAATCAAGTATCACTTTCTACGGGAACAAGTCGCAGAAAAGAACATCAGAGTTGAGTATGTGGGCACAAAAGAGCAAGTGGCAGACAACTTTACAAAACCACTTCCACCGGAAGCCTTTGAATATCATTGCCAAAGACTTGGAGTTATTTCTACTCCAAAAATGAATGCTTTTTGAATGCTTATCTTATATGTCTTATATGTACATGAGGAAGCACCATAAGAGGATATTCTATCAGGGGGAGCAGCCCCAAATGGAAAGATACCTCTGCCATTGATGACACAGGGCGAGAGATTTATCAGATGCAGAGGATAGAGGCATGGTTCCAGGGGGAGTAGATTTATCATATGTAGAGGACAGAGGCATGGTTCCAGGGGGAGAAAATTTATCATATGCAGAGGACAAAGGCATGGTTCTAGGGGGAGCATGAGTGATATGATTTCACTATTGCATCAGAGTGTTGCCATCAATGCCAAAGGGGGAGATTGTTGATTAAGGTTGGTTGTCATTGATGTCAACCCTTGAAGAAAGCCCCGTAGCACAAAGGTTTAGGTAATGGAACCAATATTGTTTGATGTAAATATGACTCATTATTGTTTTTTCATGGTTGATAAGAAATAAATATGGATGAACTCCAAAGTGGTCCCCTTATGGTGAAATCCCTCACGGGAAGACGCTTTGTGGAGTAAGAGAACCTATGCTTAATTGTGGAATAATGAGATGAAGGAAAGTTAATTTGTTAGGGAAAATATCCTATATGGATAGTTCTTGTCATTTCATTTCCAGTGGTATGTGGAACGTCACATAATTCCTCACAACTATAGAGTTATGGCCATGAGAAGTTGGAGACCCCAGGTTTGGGTAATGGACCCAAGTTTTTTTGATGGGTAAGGGTATGAGTTATGATATATTTTTAGATACTAATATTATATATGGATAGTACATGTCATTCCATTTCTGGTGGTATGTAGAACATCACATAACTCCTCACGGTTTGAGAGTTATGGCCTTACGAAGTTGGAGGACCCTCATATGTCATCTAGAAGCCCCAAAAGGTCAAAGTAGTC
>ML779951.1:949394-962980 GCA_009831015.1 Picea engelmannii
ACCTTTTGTTTAATTGGCCTATGAAAACTATTATTTGTAGAACTATAACAGATGTACTGAAATGTTGGTTGACTTTATTGTAGTAGTCTAGTAGATGTAGTGAATGTTGATGTTGGTTGACTTTATTGTAGCAGATGTAGTGATTGTTGACAATGTTGTGAACTCCATTTGTAGATTGAAACACATTTTGCAATTGGCCTATACAAAATTCTCTTTGTCAATTTTGGTCGACTTTAATGTAGTAGATGTGGTGAAATGTTGTGTGAATTCCATTTGTTTACCCAACACCACTCGCCAATATTTTACAAGATTTTATAATTCAGTGAAAGATTCGCCAATATTTTACAAGATTTTATAATTCAGTGAAATGTTCGCCAATATTTTACAAGATTATATAATTGACTAAAATATTCGCCAAAAAATTATATATACATTTTATATTATTGATAAAATAGCCCTCAATTTTTCCTATGTATCATGGGGATTCGCCCATTTATTATACATATAAAATTAGGGGGGGTTCTTAAAATCACCCATGGTCTGGTGTGCAATAGTTTATGGAACATTATTATGGTTTCTTTTACATTCTAACCAATGCTCCTAATCAATTGGCTTGATGTAGTGTTGGGAATATAGCCTCAAATAAATGGCAGAGTGTGGTCCAAGTAGTTGGAAATGTCACAGTTGCGGATATGGATATGTTTGATAAGCACTTGGTGTTAGTTCTTCATAAGGGAGGAATTCTAGTAATTTTTCCATTTCCTATGCCTCTACAACTTGAATTGAATGATGGAATGCAGCTTGAACACCTTACTCCATAGTTCCTACCAATGTTGACTAACATGTGCATTGTTGTTCCTGGATCGAATCATGACTTCAAGTCTTCTATTTTCCATGTAGTGATCTCGAAGAGATTCAACAACAAATCCATCAATGATATTTAGAAGATCACTACAAATACATGTTGTTGATCCTTAACATACATTCATCAATTGATCAAACCAAATGCAATAAGTGAACAGTAATAGCAATCATTCAAAAGAAAAAATTGAATGAAATTTCAACTTAAATTCCCCCACAATAACAAGAAGGGTCATAACTTCTCATGTACTCACATATCTTCTTGGAGCTCATCTCGTACTTCTTGTATCTCTCTATCAATACCTTCTTCTCGAAATTCAACATCCAATGATCGAGGTTCTAGAAATAGTGTATGGGATGTTGTGCAAGTGCTCTTACCATATCTCAAGATGATATCCAAAATCACATAGGCACACAGAAAGGCATTTACGAAATAGTTCCAACATTTGAGAAACAATAATCTTGGAAACTTTATTTACAATTCATGGTTGATTACAAAAAATTGGATTTATGAGGTTTCAAGTGGGATCCCAAAATGTATGTATTGTTGTTGCAAATTAACAGACTGTAAATGCACTATATGATGTTCCAAAAGTATGTCAATTTCTCTAGGATTTTCATTATTATTTGCAAAATGGATAGGACACTTGATCCCATATATGCATACTGAACAATTTAACAAAAGGGACACATGTGGGGTTATAAGTGGGTATTGGTGGGATTATGAAAAGAAGAGGCAAGGACAAGTGGTAGAATAACAAGCTTGAAATGTTGTCTTTATGATAAATTTCCTTCATTTTAAATAAATCAGAAGGATTAGAAAAATGCTTACCTCAAGTCACCCTTGGAGTTGATACTTACATATCTAAATTCTGATCTATTTTTGCAGGAACTTGAACTTTGAAGACCATCCGAAAAATCTGAGTGTGCATGACCGGATTTGAAGAATGCATCTGGGTTGCTAGGATACTATTGATATATTGCTTGTATGTAGTCCTGGTACCAAAAAATAATCATGTTGCTTCCTTTGAGATGTTTGTTAGAAAGCAACCTGCTATAAGAACAAAGATTGGGCATGGGAACAATGACCTCCTTCTTTCCAACAAGCTTCCTTGTCAACTATCTTATTCAGAAAACATAAAAGAACCGTTGCACTGTATTTTAAACTGAACCACTAACTATATGCATCTATTTATTCATTTTCCTATCCTACTTGAGGAAAGAGAAATACTTTTTTCAAGTATAGGAAAATTTCCAGTGAAGCCATGTGCATAACAGGGTTAGAAATATATCCATACTCGGGTTTAAAACATAAATTTTAATGCATACCGGAGTATGAAGGACCAACTGCTTTAATGATGAGATCAAACAATAATGAAAATTAACAGAGTAGTGTGACCTGACAACTAATTGGAACCATCTTTCAATAGGATCAAGATATTCTTGTTTCCCTTCTTTGTTTTAGGTCACACAACATATCCTCCTTTTCCATTCCACGTAGAGCATTTTCTTCAAGATGATTGGTCTCTAAGGTACATACAGGATCTGCTCAGAGGCATGATAATAAATTCTCAATATTAGGTTCTAATGGTTGCTCTCCATTGCATTCTATCCCTTATTCTTGAGTCTCATCAACAAATTGACAATAGGAATCCGAAGGGACTTCTAAATCTTCTTGTGGAGAGACAACTAAATTCTTGGCTACTATCAAGATATGCTCTTCCTGAGAGGCAGATATTCCAGCTGCTGCTAGAATGCGAGAAAGTTCTTGGAGGAACATTTTTCAAGCTCTTGATCATCCTTGAATTACTCTAGCTAGTTGATGATCCCTATCTCACAACACATATTAGTACTTGGGGGGTTTTTACAACACCCCAAACCTTATTTATCATTAAAGATCTAAATTTTAAAACTATTTTCAAAAACAAAACACACCAAACTTGAACTCCTTGTGTTACTGGGACCCTGCTGTCACCAGGTTATCTGTTCACACAAGTTATCTTATCATAAATAAAACTAAATTTGCACAAATAAAAACACACTTGCATCAAAAGAAGAGAGGACAACCTAACTTTGGAGCAACCCCACCAAAGTGGATGTGTGGACTCTTCCCGAACATATTACCATCTTCTCTTCGCTCTTAGGTCATCCATAAAAACCAATCCAAAACCATTAAATTCAAATGCTACCTATTACCATTTACAACTCCCCGGCAATGGCGCTAAAATGTTGGTGTACAAATATGTTCAATATATATCTTACACTCATTTAAATGTCAATCTGGGATTCGTAATCAAAAGAGTTGTTACACTATATGTGTCGAGAATAGGTAACCTACCTAAGTCTATTGCATATAGGAAATAATTAATAACATAACAACTCAGTTTCTAAGATTTCTAAAGACTTCAAACACCCTTGAACTTAGAAGAGGAAAACTGATAATGAAACTTCTTCACACAAACAACCAATAAAAAAGATTATATTCTAGAGAAACAAGTCTGTTCATTCCAGGCTCATGAATTAAAGAGATGAATTTGAGAAGCTTGTCTCCTGTAGTAATCAAAACAGTAAATAGCATTCAACTCCAATCACTCTTGAAATCAAAATCAATTCCAGCTTCATGCAATTCAAACAAACCGGTACAAGGAACAGTCAGCATAACTGAGAGACTTCATTATGGAGCATGAAGATGAGATATAAAGTCTTCTAGTTCCTGCACATACTGAAAATACTACAAATAGAAACTCAAAATGTCATTTGCTTAACAATCCCATACTTCAAACGATTAAATGGAAACCTGCAATATTAGAAAAGGAAAATATCTATTCAATATAGTATCTAATTGTTCACACCAATTCAAAAACAAATAATTCAATGTTGAACTCTTTGAAATGGATTAAAAATCATTAACAACACACTATTGTAAAACACTCACACAAATAGAATTACATTCACATAATAATTACAAATGAGCTTACCTTGGTTGGATCGGTGGGCCCTTGTCGTGCCAACAAGGAAGCTCAAAGAAACTTACAGAATAGTAAACTTTACAAAACACATGGAATTGATGAATTTAACTTCATATTGAGTCTTCAGCAAGTATGTTTACAGAGATAATATGTTCAGAAATCCAATCTGCAACATAACAATTCCTCTCGCTTTTGGCTTAGCCATCACTCAATTTATATAATTTTTACATTACAATTTTGGATCTAGACAATCCAATCCAAATAATAACCATTTTCCATCAATGGAGGTCGAGTTCAACCATTACCTAATCAAGAAAATATAGTTCCCACAAATCTGGGCATGATCTTAGAATTTCTGGAAAATTGGAAAATATTGAGGATGGATCGTTCCCCCTGAGATGGAGGTCCACATGTGTGCGATCTAGAGATTCTAGACCATTATTTTGAATGAAAACACAGCTCTGGAAAAAACCCATGTCCCAAAATTTTGAGCTCCATCGTCATCGGCCTGGAAATCGAGGTTAAAATCGAGTACTAGAATGTTGGTACCAAAATCCTATAGGTAGTTGTTTAGTACCGGAATACACACAGTCATAAACCTGAGTACTGGATTAGGTGCATGGGAAGTACTAGAATAGCGCAGAGTGTGATAGTACCGTATAAAAACTTCCTAAGAGTCAAACAATTAGGATCATGCAAAAATCAAACATTTAATCAAATTAACTCAAGAAATAAATAAACAAATCATGCCTTAATCATAATTTACCCCTTATGCACATGAAAAAGGTCATTGGGTATGTGTTTGGGAGGAAATAGTCAAGTATAGGATTATAACATAGGCAAAAAGGATCAGATACAAGGTAATATAGGGCATTATATATGTCAAAACTGAGACTCAACACCTATGAAGACCTCAAAACATATGACACAACTATCATCGAGCATAACATCCCACTGAAAGAGGAGCCTAAGCCATTTAGGCAGAAATTAAGACAAATAAATCCTATGATATTGCCTATCATGGAGAGAGACGTGAAGATACGTTTGGATTCCCAAATCATTGTCCCTTTAAGATACTCTGAATGGGTGGCCAACCTAGTCCCAGTTAGGAAAAAGAATGGAGAAATCAAACTGTGTGTTGATTTTAAGAATCTTAACAGGAGTTCAAAGAAGGATAACTACCCTTTTCCAAAAATGGAACACACATTGCAAAGGGTAACTGGTGCATCAAGGATATCCATGATTTATGGCTTTTTGGGCTACAATCAGATCTTGGTCCTGCCTGAGGACAGAGAAAAAATGACCTTCACCACTCCTTGGGGTACGTTCATGTATGCCAAGATGCCCTTTGGATTGATGAACGCAAGGGAAACCTTTCAGAGAGCCATGGATATCGCTTTCGTCGGAGAAAAGGAAAAGTTTGTGGTTATCTATTTGGATTATATTATAGTCTTATCCATATGAGATAAGGAGCATAGTGAGCATTTAAAAAGTATTTTCTTGAAATGCAGGAAATTTGGTCTCTCCTTAAACCCCAAGAAATCGTTGTTTTCCATGAAGGAGGGAAAGTTGTTGGACCATATAGTATCATCTGAGGGAGTCAATATCGATCCTAGCAGGGTGGAAGTGATTCAAACATTATTATTCCCAAGGTCCAAGAAAGAAGTCCAGTATTTTCTGGTCAAGGTTAACTTTCTAAGGAGGTTTATTTTAAATTTTGCTGAGTTGGTAAAGCATATAAAAGCCATGATTAGAAAGGAAAATGAAATAAAATGGAATGCTAAACCTAGGGAATCCTTTGACCAAATTAAACAAGCATTGACTAAGGCACTTGTGCTTATCAGTCCCTACTACTCCAAGGATTTCCTAATCTTTTCTTTCACCTCCTTTGATACAGTGGTTGTTGTTCTACTACAGAAGAATGATGCAGGTTTGGAGCAACCTATTTCCTTTTTCAGCAAATCACTGAGAGACGCCGAGGTGAAATATGACATCATGGAAAAGAAGGCCTATGCCTTGGTGAAATATCTCAAAGCTTTCAGATTCTATGTTCTACATTCAAAGGTCATTTCATACGTTCCTTCAGCTTCTGTGAAGGACATTCTCATTCAGCCTGACATAGACGAAGAAGGAGAAATTGGATTTCCAAAATCCTCAAGTTTGATCTTGAAATAAAACCAACCAAACAGATTAAAGGCCAGGGTTTAGCCAAGCTATTGGTTGAATCTAATTGTAAAGTGTTGGGGGTTAACTTCATCAAAACTTGCTCAGAAATTCAGCAAGCTGAGTTGTCTGATGGCAGTCCTCAAGACAACCCTCCATTGGCATAATGCACCTGGTATAAACATGTTATATATTTCCTACATGAGTTCAGGCCCCCTAATGGCATGGGGAAAAGCAAGGAAAGAGATTTAAATCTCAAAGAAATCAGGTATTGCCTCATTGACCAACTATTGTATTGGAAAGATCCTCTAGGAGTGCTTCTGAGATGTCTAGACCCACAGGAGGCCCAAAAGACTATGTTTGCATTTCATGACATCCTATGTGGGGGACACCATTTCTAGAAGATCACAGCCTACAAAATCCTCAGGGTTGGGTATTACTGGACCACTTTATTCACTGATGTCTGCAGAAAAATCATAGCCTGTATCAAATGTCAAACATTCTCAAGAAAGGAACAACTCAAATCTCTGGCACTAAAGCCTGTGGTAGCTTCAGGACCCTTTCAACAGTGGGGCATGGAATTTATTGGGGAAATTCATCCTACATCAAGAAGTCATCACAGGTGGATCTTAACTGCAACAGATTATTTCACCAAGTGGATAGAAGCTATCCCCACTAGGAGTGCTTCACACAAAGTGATCATTGGTTTTCTTGAAGATATTATGGTGAGGTTTGGATGTCCTAGCAGAATTATCACTGATAATGCTGCGTCCTTCAAGTCTGAGCCTTTGATCAAGTTTTGTGTACAGTTTTGGATTTCATTAATTCACTCCACTCCTTATTATCCCCAAGGCAATGGACTGGCAGAGTACTCTAACAAAAGTCTTATCAAGCTTATTAAAAGATTGTTAGAAGACAATAAGAAGGCATAGGATTCAAAGATTAAATTCTCTTTGTGGGCTAATCGAGTGACAACAAAGAGGTCCCTAGGCATCTCCCCTTTCCAACTTTTTTATGGGACAAAAGTTGTTTTTCCATCTCAACTAGCTTTACCTGTAGAAAAATTCTTTCAGGATCATCAAGGAGAGCCTGATGATATGATCAGAAGGATTCATCAACTGGTGGAGGTCCAACAGACTAGAGAGCAAGTGGTGGATAGAACTTATGACCTTTAGCAAAGAATCAAGCAAGCCTTTGATAGAAAAGTGAGGAAAGAATATTTCCAGCTGGGAGATCTAGTGCTCAAATGGGATGCACCCAGACAGGACAGAGGAAAGCACAGGGAGTTTGAAGCCCTCTGCATTGGGCCCTTCAAAATATCTGAAGTATGTTTAAATAATACTTACAGATTGCAGGATTTGGAGGGAAATGAGGTTTTTAATCTCCCTGTGAATGAGAATTTCCTAAAGAAGTGCTTTATTTGAGCCACAAATGGCTCCCCTATATTTGTAAATATTATTTTCCCTTTTTGTTTCTCAGTTTTAATAAAGACTCCATAACCCAACAACAAGGCATTGGAGCTGTGCATTCTTGGCATTTCCTAGGGAGCATGCCATCCCCCATGGAGCCTAATGTTATCACATAATCTTGTCAGGACCTTGGGGGTCTGCGTTTTCTACCTATGTCTGTAATTTTCTCGTCTTTCCCCCTTCTGTAGACCCGATCGTGGTTGTCTCATCCCTCCCAACATGAATTTTTCTTTCATTCACCGTCGTCTTTTCAATCGATTAGTTTTTCCCTATCAATATGCCCGAAAGAGCTCGGTCTTGAATTCCTCTGTCTCTTCTAAATGGTTGGTACCTCCTCCTTCTACCTCCATCACTGAACCTTTTTCTTCTCATGCCTAATTCTGGTCAGCCAAGTCTCCACTTTCACCATCTGCAACACTGAGAATAGTTGAACAGTGACACAAATCAAGCGAGTGGGAAAAGATCAGTTTTCATGGTGAGGATCCATCGATGGAACAGATCGATGGCCATTGAGTGACGAAGATCACAGATTTGCACAAGGAATAGATTCAGAAAGAGTCATGATTTTGTGAGTCAGGAGAGTAGGGGAGTAGAGTCATCAGAACTCGTGAAAACGCAAAGTCCCAAAGCTCGGGATTAAAGGGAGTCCTCCGATCTCATGGGACAAGTGGCGGCCGATTGAGATTTTTCAGGAGTCGATGTTTCAGGGTTCTTTTCAAAAAATGCACCCATAGCCCGAAGCCCCGAAACGCAAAATTACAAAACCCCAGGGGGTTGGACCCACGGTCCTAGCCCCTGGTCATAGTCGGTGACCATATGGACGAGAGATAAGGGAGGTACTAACACAAGTTAAGCCTTGTCACGATTGCAGCAACCGAGAGTCTGAAGGACAAGGGGTTTACTCCTTCCCATAGTCGATACCTGAAATTCATGAAGCACCTTTGGTTTTAGGGAGAGGTCATAGAACTGGTTTACTTTGAGGGTGAGCTATAATAAAATGACGCTAGCCTCCGAGACTTGGAGAGCATGCACGTGGTAGTCTTTTGTGCCTCTAGTCTCAACCACTCTCCATGAAAGAAATAAGTTAATGAAAATTGAGAAGGTGGTTGAAACCTCAGCTCAATCCATAAATGGGAGGTATGGGGGTTTTGAAGCGATCAACTCATGGTACCCCTATGTGCAAGTTCCCCTACAATATCCATGCCAATCTGATGTTTCCATCAAACAAGAAGAGACTATGCATGATAACTTGGAATTTAATGGCTCAACAACTCTCCTGTTGTTAGTGGTGAGTTTCTCTAAGTATATATTCAGTTTTTATGTTTTTGTAAAGAGGGATGGTTAAGCTAGGCTCCCAATTGTAAAAGTTTAATGAAGCACTGGTTTTCTTGGTTATGAATTTGTATCTGAGACTTCCTATTTAATGAAATTCATCTTCTTTTCGTTTCTCTGTAAACATTTCTTTAAGACACTCGGAATTGGAAGATCCAGTCGAGGGTGATTGTGTTGTTGTGGTGTATGTTTGATCATGACAGTATTTTTTACCAGTTTTAAATCAATTCTTGTGTTATCTTTTCCTTCTCACACTGAGTAATTCGGAATTGGAGGATCCGGTCGCGTTGTTACATCAACATTGTGATGTATGTTTGATCACACCGTTGTTGTAACTGTGTCATCCAAGCACATTTCAGTGTTTTGTTCTTTCTTCCTCAAGCTACTGGAAGGCCTGGTGCCCATAACAGTCTTGCTCATATTTCTCACCAAGTCTTCCCTCTACTCATTTTAAACTCAACTTACTGACGGAAGTTGGATCAATACCTCACTTGATCATGCATAGCCTGGTCTGGGATTCTTAGTTAAAATGATATTCTCTTGGGTCTGTGCCCATTTGACCATCCCAATTTATTCATTTGTGACATATTAAACTGATGGGTATCAGGCTTACCTTTGCTGCAATCCAGAGGTGACTTCTGGTGCTAACAAAATCCATGGAAATAATATCAGGGACTGATTGGGAACATGAAGGAACTAAATATGCAGTGAGACTCAAGACTGCCCTTGGTTGGGGGTATGTTTGAAGGATGATTGGTAGAAACCGTTAAACATTATCTAGTGTCAGGGGAATGACTAGATATGAGGTTAAATTCTGCGAGAATCTTGACAAACTGGAAAAACTCAGAGATCAGGGGTACATGGACTTTGGGATACTCAGGGTTCGTGAATGATGTCAGAATGAGAAAAGGAGAGTGGATTCCCCAACCAAGGGAGACATGGGTTTTGTTGCTGAGAAAAGAGGGTCATCAAGGGTGACGACAAAAAGTTAAGTAAATGTTGGAAACAAAGGCTTATTAAAATTACCAAATAAATAAATAATAATCTGGAATGAGTGTACAAATACAGAAACGAGAGCCCCAGTGTGAGATGGCTTGTCCTGCAAAGGCACAAGTTGAGAAGAGAACTGGTGGAGGGTGGGGGGGCCATGGGTGGGTTTCTGTATAATGTAAATGAATGGAGGGAAATATATAGATGGGAAAACTGATGATAGATTAAATGGATGGTTAATGATACTGCGGAGGTGCATTCAAATAGAACCGAGATGAGATAGCCTAGGATCCCATTGGGAAATCTAGCAATATGATGAGAAGAAGTATGTGGCTTATTCTCGAAAGTGCATAAGATTATCGGGAATCCCATCCTGAGGGGGTGAAATCAACATGAGTGTCAAATTTCCAAGGGGAACTATGAATGGGACATCTCATGTGGGGGAGAGTGCCACTGGGTGACAGTACCAAAATGCAGCAGAGGTGATGGTACTGCAGAGCCGAATGTAAGGATCCTAAAGGTGAACGTCGGAGGGTGTGACTAGGAGATGCAATTGATTTTCAGAGGGAATGATTACATGCCAATGTCAAACATATATCTGAAGGGGTTGTGCCATTTTTGAGGACCAAGTACCTGCACACATTAAAAACCAAATACCTGATGTGAACAATCTCCGACGATAAATAACGTGTAACAATTATTTGATAATTTTCAACATGAGCATGCGTACCTGGATGTGACATGAGAAAAATGCTCCCCCAGGGCCAAGTTTATATGGTGACTCGGGGAACATGACTGTGTATATGGAGGGACCATGATCCTGTGGCTGAAGACGGGTCGGGAAACAAAGGCTCTGGTCTCTTGTAACTAAGTGTGGAAGTTTGTCATACTGTCGCTAGTGTCTGGTGAAACTGAGGTAGAGTTGGGAAATGATGAGTGTACTCGCCATATTCAGAACAGATGACACAATAAAAATTGGTTCGCAACCCTTTACTGCCTGTAGTGGAGGACGTTGTCATAGTACTAGACGTGCTTAGTTAAATGGTGAGAGATGTGGTTGCTCAAGGGAGTTGGATAAGATTGTGTAACTCGGGAAGATAAGGACATCTATTAGTGGGGTGTCCCTCTCTTTTGCATAGTGCACAAGAAGGTTGAACTCGGGGAGGAAGTGGGATTGTGGGATATTTCATATTTTGTCTACCCCCAACAGTAGCAGTGGTGCTGGAAATTGGGGGTGAAGGTGGTGCGACTGGAGCCTGTATTGGAATCTACATCGAGATTCCCTCTGACTGGGAGGGAGAGATGGTTGAGGAACCATCATGGGTGGGTGTAGATACCATATAGAGATGGAAAGTGCCATATTGGGAAGGGTAAGCATCGCGGATACCTGAAATGCTTGAAATATAGGTGGGGGGTAGAAGAAGGGAATTTGAGTAATGGCTTGAGGGATTGTCTCCCAAACCAGGATTTTCCCTTGGGGGAGGGGGAAATCAGGGATAAGTGGTGTAGTAGGGTTCTCAAGGAATTCCTGAGGTACTATTTCTACCATTGGTGGGATGCTGAGGTGTGGAGAGACCTCAGTGGGGGGGTGGTGTCTTTAGTGTTGGTCTCATTAGAAGATACGACACACACTTGTGTTGAAGGGTGTATGAGAGGTGGTGCTCCATGGTATGCCCCCAAGAAGGATGGGTCCTTGAAAATTCTTGGGCTCATTTCAATGAGCAAATAAGAATCTGAGCTATTTCAGACAAGAGAGAAGATGCTATTGATGTTGACAGGAGTGGTTAGGCTCATAATGTGTAATTTGGTTGATGGTGATGATTTCCCGTTGTGGGGAAACATCATCGTTCAAAACACAGAAGAGGATAATACCTTCATAGCATACATGTAGCTACATATAAATAAGATATTGTAGTCGAGTGGGGCGTCAATAACTTCAATGTAGATGATGATGGTTTTTCTTGTGAGTTCGACGAGGACATTTTGGAAGATCCTTTAAGAGGAGGATGGTCGACCATCATAGGATCTCAAGGTGATGGCAGATGGTACTAGCTCAGGGGAGCCAAGTGTTGGA
This sequence comes from Picea engelmannii, assembly GCA_009831015.1. Taxonomy (NCBI): domain Eukaryota; kingdom Viridiplantae; phylum Streptophyta; class Pinopsida; order Pinales; family Pinaceae; genus Picea; species Picea engelmannii. The sequence continues at coordinate 961,253 of ML779951.1, forward strand.
AAATATTGAACAAGCAACGAATGCGTGTTGATGATTGTTGTCTTTGATGGCAACAACAGAAATGGTAGGATATGCAGAATAAAACCCCTTGGGGATTCGAACGTAAAAGCACAGGAGGAACAACATTGAAGAAAACATGCGCATTGAAGAAAACGCGCGCAGCAGAAGTTTACAAAGAAGAAGGAAGATGGTGACTGTCGGATCCCATCCAAATTTCCCGAAAGGCCAATAGCCGTCAGATATGCAGAAGTTGACTGGGAGATAAGCCATTGGAGATTCGGGGATCAGGCTTTCAATATGCAAAGTTCACTCGACAACGAAAACCCCAAAATCGCGATACGCGATTTCGCGATTTAATCGCAGCCGTTAAATCAAGCAGGGATCTGGACCGTTCATTTGTATGGATGCATGGCAGCCTGGAGGCTCCATCGAAGAATTGACGATCGAGACTTTTAAATAACCAAATCACTTGACATCGAAAACCCTGAAATCGCGATATGCGATTTCGCGATTTGATCGCAGCCGTCAAATCAAGCAGGGATCTGGACCGTTCATTCATATGGATGCATGGCAGCCAGGAGGCTTCATCGGAGTTTCAGGGATCGGGATTTCATAATGCAAAGAACACAATGCATCGAAAACCCCGATTTTGCGATATGCGAAATCCCGACTGAATCTGAACCGTCAGATCAACATGTGATCTAGACCGTCGATCTAATTCACGACAGCAGTCCACATCATCTAGGGACACGTGGCACAACCAGGTAATGACAGGTGTCAGGAAGATCTAACACTTCAGGCACATACAATTTATGAATCAGAGTGACACGTGGCAGGATCTAACACGTGCCAAATCACGTGTGACGTCAGCAGAGGCATCGGCAATCGGGACTTTGATATGTCAAGAAAACACTGCAACAGAAACTCTGAAATCGCGATATGTGATTTTGCGATGTAATCACAGTCATTGGATAAGAATGAGATATGGACCGTTGATCTCTGTCATCGGGAAATCGAGGATCGGGAATCCCGGAGGCATGTGCATAATGACATCGAAAATGCTGAAACCCTGATGAGAGGTTTGACTGAGGTCATGTGTTGACGGTCTTATGGAGCCAAGGCCTATAGCCAGCAGGGCTAATGCGTGGAAAGGGGCGCATCAGTAATCGGGGATTGGAGAGGTAATGCGTGGAAAGAATATGATGCAGAGAAAACCTGTTGAAGAAGAGAAAATGGCAGAACAATGAACAGAAGACCATATTTACAGAACCAAGAAAGACTGGTAAGAACTGATTTATCTGTAAAGCTGAATGTGTAATTAATCATTAATATTTGAGGGTGGTTGGGAGGTGCTCGGGAGGACTGTTGTCCTCAGAAGTTCAAGTGGGTGCTTGAACACAGGAAGTTGTAGCTTCCATCTGGTTGCAGCCAGAGAAACAGGGTGGCAGGGTGGTGCTAGGGAGAACAGGTGTTCTCTGTTATGCAGGTTGGAGCCTGTGTAATTGGAAGTTCGTGCTTCCATCCAGTTGGTGCTGGAACATTGAGGAAGTTGGTGCTTCCATCCAGTTGGTGCTGGAATACTCATGGAGTTGGTGCTTCCTTCTAGTGGGTGCTAGAGAAACCAAAGAGTTGGAGCTCTCAAACAAGTTGCAGCTTGTAAAACAGAGGTAGCAGCCTCACATTGAGTTGGTGCTCAATTGTAAATGATGTACAGAACTGCAAAAGACT
>ML779951.1:970252-991663 GCA_009831015.1 Picea engelmannii
CTCCCTTTATGGGTTTCCTCGTGAAAATCTGTCTCTGTGTGTATTTTATGTGTGATTGATGATATTTACTCTTATTGTCCTTATGATGTATGTTGGTTGATGACACATGAAGAAAGATTAATAATGTTTTAATAAGTATAAAATTGTTTAAGATTATATACAACTGATTCACCCCCCCCCTCTCAGTTGTTTTAGTATTTTCAACACCAAGCTTCTACCATATAGTTTTGGACATGATGCATGTGGATGCACCTTCATCAATGATACACCGATGAACTATGATGTTCCGAATTTTGACTGGTATATGGAAAGATACTAGAGCAGGGAGACGTGGTTCTCCGCTATCTAGATCAAATGTGATGAGTCTAGTATCAGCTGGGTTGACTGCCCCCAAGGCAGAGAGTAAGGATTTTCGCTAAGTTAGATTGGTTTGGAGGACCTCCAATACAGATATGGATGCAAGAGACTATGCCAAGTCATTGACCAGATTGTAATGGTGTGATGCCCTAGCCTAAGGGATATTGACATTTCATCGTAATGGAATACGAGGGATACAAATGGTAGGTTCACTATTAGGGCATGGAATCATCAAGGGTTTTCCGATTGCAACTGGAGCCTCTTATGAGGTGGTTGGAGTAGAGTCAGGGAACGCACTGTACTGACGACCACACATTTGCAGAAGAATATCTTCTTCGCTAGTGAGGAGGATATTGCAATCCGTCAAATTTCAAGGGTGGATGGGCCCTAGGTTTTGATACTGCCCCATTTATGGTGGGGCAGGGTGTACCTCTTATTGGGTATTCATCACGCCTTGGTTGGGAATATGATTTTGCAATACGGTCGGGGGTGTCTGTTGCAAGTATTGTTGTGGAGCCTGCTGAGGGGCATGTGATGTTGGAGGGATTGGCACGTTCATGGATTATTTCATCCGTTTGATGTCATCAATTTGGGGGAAATGGTGAGTATAATGGCCATACTCACCGCAAAGAGTGCAAGGGAATTTTTTCCTCAGATTGTTGTTGTTTTTCTTCCCTTGGCGTTTGATATTATTGTCCACTTGGTGGTTTTGGTTAGCTTGATTTTGGTTGCCACTAACATGTTGGTTTTGTTGGGGATTATTTCCACCTGGTCCTAGGTTATTATTGTTTCAGTTTTTTCCTTTATTCTTGGAATTATTTGACTGAAGGGATGGATTTTCCGTATTCAACTGTTCGAAAGTATAAATCTATTGGATGGGAGAGGGTTGAACAAATTTAACACTGCCATGTGGTTTTCCATGTGGATGACCAACTAGTTGTGGGGGACCAGGAAATGGAAAGTACTTATTTTTTTGTGGAAATGATCTGTAGGGAACATAGGAAGGTGAAGCACATTCACTAGTGCCCAGGTTATATGTTGAGGTAGAAGGGGAACCTAAACTTGTTTGAGAGAATGGGCATATCATGGGTGTCGATGAGGGTCTACTCATGGGTGTGGCGGGGGACAACAGGATATGGTTGTTGGTAAGGGGAAAGATGGTAATACGATGGCCCTGCATATGGTTTCAAATATTGAGGTGCTCCATAAATAAGTGGTGGTTGGATTTACAGGTTGTGGTTTGTCATGGTACCAATCAACCCATCCGCAGTGTGAGACATTTTAGGTTTTTCCTGACCAAATGGTACGGGTTTGGGTGCATTAGGTAATACTATGTATAAGTAACCCAACTAAGCATAAATGAGGTCAAATTGTTTTGCCTTTTTGATGGATTCCTCTTTAGATTGGGGGAAGGTGGATGCTACATATTTGGAAAGTATAGAGATGAGTGATTTTAGAAACCAATCGAGACGTTGTTCTTTGGTGGTTTCTTCTTTACATAAACTACGTCATTGATTCCATTTGTGGATGTGGTTGAAAATATGCATAGATGAGGTTTGTTTGCACTCAGAGAGTAGTTCTAAACCAGTGCCATGACAAACTGGTAGTTGGAGAAAGGCCAAAAGGTCTTTGGCCAAGGGTTCAAAAGTCACATGGGACCCTCATTTTTGGTCCACATACCATTTGGTTGATGGAACAGTGAGTGTTATTTGAAATAAAATTAAGCGGATGGATTCATCCATGATTCTTTTTTAATAGAACCATAAGTGTAAGGTCATAACATGGTTGGCGGGATCCTCCCCTGGTTTTCCTTCAAATTTTGGAATATATGAAGGTAGTCTGGTAGGCATATTGGGCCATGTGGGGTCATGTAAAATGGGATCATTCGTGAGTTTAGTTAAATCAGGAATGTTGAGATACTCCAAGTATGGCATAGGGGGATTTGGTGGAGGATTAGTTCTAGCCATTGTGTGAGTAGGTAGTGGACCTGACCCTTGGGAGAGATTTGGTGGGGTTGTACTTCTTTTTTGAGAAGAAGCTTCCCGATGCCTCCTTGTGAAGGAGATCTAGTGGATGGATTTCCTTGGGAACTGGACCCAAGAAAAGTGGAACCAAGTAAATATGATCCCAAAATAGTGGCACTGATGGTGGTGTGAGACGTTTGATTCGGTGAGTCGTCAAGACTAGGAACTCCTCCTAGAATAGGAGGGCAATTTTTAAGCATTTGGAACAATGGGGATTCTATGGGTTCTCTATGATGTCCGACTAGAAAAGTGAATGTGTGAAAATGGTTATGAGAGAAATCAATGAACAAGAGACGTGTATAATTTGTACCTTCACAAGATAATATAACTCATAATTACATGTAATCAAATGAGCATCATACATAAAACTATAAATAAGCATATTTGTGTGTAGGTGGATTTTGTCCGCATGGCGGAACAAATAAAAAAAATGCTCGTGTCCTAAAATACATATTTCCCTTCCTTTCAAATAGCACTGGACCTTCCAAGAGCACTCAAAAGTGGGGTCTGAAGCCAACAAAAGAGGAACTAGTGAAGGATGAAATAATCATTTATAATGAGGGGTATAGGGTGCATATCCTGAAAGAGATGGCGATATTTCCCAACAGCCACACAAAATTTTATCAAGGTGCAATTGCAACCCACAATTGCCACTTGGGTAGATGTCCTAAATTTGGTCACTAGTTACCTCGGTCAAAGTGTGACATTTAGATTTTCGGCCTCATAAATGGGTCACAGAATGGATCCCTTTCAAGAGCTGGGTGACTCAAGGGGGGATGCATAGAAAACATGGACCTCAACATTCAACCCTTCACAAGTATCTCCCTACCTTATGGTGTAGGAACACTTGACTTGGAGGATTTTAAAGTTCCCTATTTTGTCAACTTCTAATGTTTGAAAATTTGAGAACCAGATAATGGGGGTTTATTTGGATGCCTACCCCCGAGATCCTACCTATACTAAAAAATTTGTTTTGGCACCTCTTGTGAAGGAAAACTTAGTGATTTTTTAGAAAAAATTTAGGTGTGGTGGGCTGAGATATTGGGGGTGTGAACCAATATCGTTTGAATTAGGTCGGTGTGGATAATTTCTTCAAGGAATAGTGGGACGTTTCATAGTTCCTTTGGAGAAAACCTACTTCAACCTCCACAATTCAAGATGGAAATTATGTGAGTGAGGAGTGACTTTGTGTGTGAGAAAGTGAAAGAGTGTGCCAAATTTTAATAAGTTAGGTGTGAATTTGCAACATGTGGACTTCCCGTGGTCCTTACAAATCTTTGTTACCTATCTTACTAAGTGTCATTAGTACAACCTTGTGTAATTTTAAAATCCCTAAAGAAATAAAATGTGGACATATGGGTCCTTACCAATCCTTTAAACTCCCTGATTTTTTTTACACTAAGAAAGATTGAAAAACTATCCTAGATTGCAAGCATATGGGCATGTGTGGACCCATTACTTTGATCTTTAAACTTCCCTAGTGATGTAAACTAAGAAAGAAATTTCAAGAAACTATACTAATTTTGCAACATGTGGGTATGTATGGATCCTTACAACTTTAAGATGATTTCAAGAAGAAACTAAGAGGAGCCCTAGGGGGTCTTGTCCTCTCCTAAATTTTGTTTTTTAAAGGGATATGAAATGTCCCCTTAACCACCTTTATGATTCTCAAGTTCACTCTATGGTGCGAGAGAAGAGCATACTCAATGATCAAAGTTAATTTTTGGTCCCAATGTAAGTGTTTTTATATGTGATAGCAATAATCTCAACTTAAATTTTACAAACCAAACAAGCCTTTCATGTTGCAACCAAAGAAAAAGAGGAGAATATTTGGTTCTTTTTACCCCCTAAGTGCCTATGTTGATTTAACCTTTCATATGGGAAAGGAGTCTAAGTGGAGTGCAAGGGCATTACAAATTGCATGAAATCAAGAATTTGAAGGCTAGGGGCCCTCAAATAATCACAGAAACACTTACAATTTTGAAAATTTGGAGATGTGTGCGGGTTACAATTCTAACAGAGTTACAATGGGAGTACATTGTGTAGAGAAAAGAATCCCTTTTGGTGCATAGTGCGTTGAGTGTGCATATGTGGGCTGGAATACCCATGCACTTTCTGATACGTGTCAGGGGAAATTTTTTGAGTGAAATTCTCCTCCTCCAACTCAGAATTTGGCTTTTGACAAGTAAGGTTGGGTCGGTTTTGGCACCTGCAAGACAAATTGACTAAAAATAAGTGATCTCTAAGCCCAAATAGGGTGGAATTTGATACCTTTTCCCCAATATGGTTGCCAATCTGTTATGCCCATTTCATCACTTGGGTGAGAAAAACAATGGCACTTTCATGCCTAGTTGGTCCTGCTAGACAAGACATAAGTTCGTGAGTGGGTTAAAAAAGCCAAACACATGTAATAAATAAATAAACAAACTAAAACTAATATGAAAATAAAAACTAAAATGCATAAGAAACTTAGAACCATAAATAATCAACCAATGACCAAGATTATGCCACCAATGGATAACTATATTAGTTGGAAAAACACCGTAATGAAAAATGACGACTTATGGGTCCCCCCTTCCTCCTTGGGAGGGATATTGAGTTCCCTAATGGAGAGCTCTTCTTACAATGGAAGAAAAATGGAAAATGATGAATAAAATTAATGCTTATTCCCTCAAGAGGTGAGTGGAATGGCCTCTTGCAATGATGCTTGAATACTCCAAGGAGAAAAGAGGATTCTCAAGGGAGGATTGAGGTAGCATAACAATAATATCAATATCTTGGTTTCTTAGTGCACCCATGGCTTCCTTTTATAGCATTTCTTCAAGGAAAAATTCAATTGATTCTTAGTGTGAACAAGGGGACCTTTAGGGCACCCTTTGGTCCTTGACTAGCCCCCCATTCGGATTTCTCTCAGATATGGAGGTCAAATAAGGTTGGGAGCTGGTCCATAAGTGGTTGGGGGGGTGACAAGAACCATAAATTCATCGTTCATAGGAGTGTGAGGCTTTTCTTGTACACAATCATGCATTTGGCACATTGTGCTCTCTACAGGCTTTGTTGGCCCGTGCACTGTGCGTGCGCTTCCTTTAGTGAGTTTGTGCATGTCAATTTTTTCCCAATAGTATAGTTTTTGCCTTTTCAAATGCATTTTAGTGTTGCAGGTGAAATAATTGTTGTGGGAATTGTTGTGTTTCTTTAAATATTTGTGTGCAATGTTGCAGACGAAATTTCAGTGATAAAAGATGCCCCCTGATGTGTGAGGTTAGGAGCATACATATAGACAAAATACATCAATGTTTCTTCTACTGATAGTGCCATTGTAATGAAGAGTGTTGAGAGGAAATACAAGAGCGATCCGTCGGAGGGAGAGGGGAAACTGTGGGACTGAAACCTTTCTATAGGGAGAAAAAAAATAAAATCTTTATACAAACGAGGCAAGCATGCCCCATGCTCATGTCATGTAACAAAAAATGTAAGACAATAACTGAATTTGTATGCTGATGTAGATAACTACAACGCCCTCTGGGGTAGTTTGATAATGATATATTACAATTTTGAATGGTGAACATACTCTAAAAAGAGGAAATGATTCCTGTAAGAAGTGTCGATGACTCGTAGGCATTGATGGCCTAAAAAATTCAGAGGTCTTCGTCTGGTATAAAAAAAATGCAAAAGTCGCATAGTAAGACCCACCGTAACATGAGATTTTATTGAAGTTGAATGTTATGGGGGTCAAAGAAATCAAAGAGAAATGATGATTCTCTATGTCCCATTAGAGACTCATTGTAAAGCTAATGAGAGTCAAGATATTGTCACCCTTCTGGAAACTATGTTGATGTCGACAGAAAGGGATACGTGACTCTAAGAAGCAAAGGGATTCCTGAAATAAAAGGAAATAAGATCAGGGAGTGATAGGGAACATGAACGAATTCAAGATGTGGTGAGACTCAAGACTTCCCTTGGTTGGGGATATGTTTGAAGGATGATTGGAAACAACCGTAAAATTGTATCTAGTGTCAGGGGGATGACTAGATATAGGGTTAAATTGTGCCATAAGATTGACAAAGTGGAAAAACTCAGAGATCAAGGGTACGTGGACTTTGGGATACTCTGGGTTCATGAACAATGTCGGAATGAGAAAAGGAGAGTGGATTCCCCAACCAAGGGTGACATGGGTTTTGTTTCCGGGAAAAAGAGGGTCATCAAGGGTGACAACAAAAAGCTAAGTAAATGTTGGAAACAAAGGCTTTTTACAATTACCAAATAAATAAAGAATAATTTGGGATGAGTGTATAGATACAAAAATGAGTGCCCCAGTGCGAGATGGCTTGGCCTGTGAGGGCACAAGTTGCAAAGAGAATTGGTGGAGGGTGGGGGCCCCGTGGGTGGGTTTTTGTATGAGGTAAATGAATGGAGGGATATCTGTAGATGGAAAAATTGATGGTGGGTGAAATGGAGGGTTAATGCTACTGCGGAGGTGTAGTCAAATAGAACCAGGATGAGATAGTCTGGGATCCCATTGGGAAATATAGCAATATGATGAGAAGAAGTATGTGGATTATTCTCTAAAGTGCATAAGATTATTGGGACTCCCATCCCGAGGGGGTGAAAGCAACATGAGTGTCAAATTTCCAAGGGGAACTATGAATGGGACAACTCATGTGGGGGAGAGTGCTACCGGGTGACAATACCAAAATGCAGCAAAGGTGACGGTACTGCAGAACCATATGTAAGGATCCTAAAGGTGAATGTCAGAGGGTCTGATTGGGATATGCAATTGATTTTCAGAGGGAATGATTACATGCTAGTTTCGAACATATACCTAAAGGGGTTGTGTCATTTGTGAGGACCAAGTAACTACACACATTAAAAATCAAATACCCGATGTGAACAATATCTGATGATAAAGAACATATAACATTATTTGATAATTTTGAACATGAGCACATGTACCTGGACACGACGTGAAAAAAATGCACCCCTGGGGCCAAGTTTAGATGGTGATCGAGGGAATGTGACTATGTAGATGGAGGGACCATGATCCTAGGGCTGAAGACAGATAGGGAAACAGAGGATTTGAGCTCCTGTAACTGAGTGTGGATGTTTGGTGTACTATCTCTAGAATCTAGAAAAAGTGAGGTAGAGGTGGGCAATGATGAGTGTAATGGATATATTCAAAAAATATGGCACAATCAAATTTGGTTTGCAACCCTTTACTGCTTGTAGTGGAAGATGTTGTAGTAGTATTAGATGTGCTTGGTGAAATGGTGAGTGATGTGGTTGCTCGAGGGAGTTGAATAATATTGCGTAACTCGGGAAGAGAAGGAAATATATTAGTGGGGAATCCCTCTCTTTCACATAGTGCACAAGGAGGTTGAACTCAGGGAGGAAGTGGATATGTGGGATCTTTCTTCTTTCGTCTACCCCCAGCAGTGGTAGTGGTGCTGGAAATTGGGGGTGAGGGTGGTGCGGTTGGATCCTGTACTAGAATCTGCATCGATATTCCCTTTGACTGGGGAGGGCGAGATGGTTGAGGAACCATCAAGGGTGGGTGTAGATACCATACAGGGATGGAAAGCACCATATTGGGAAGAGTAAGCCTCACGTCTACCTGAAATGCTTGAATTCCAGGTGGGGCGTAGAAGAAGGGAATTTGAGTAATGGCTTGAGGGATTGTCTCCCAAACTGGGACTTTCCCCTGAGGGAGGGGGGAATCAGGGATAAGTGGTGTAGTAGGGTTCTCAAGGAATTCCTGAGGTACTATTTTTTCCACTGGTGGGACATCAAGGTGTGGAGAGGCCTCAGTGGGGGGGTGGTGTCTTAGATGTTGGTCTCATTAGAAGATACGACACACACTTGTGTTGAAGAGTGTATGAGAGGTGGTGCTCCATGGTAGTCCCCCAACAAGGATGGATCCTTTTAAATTATGGGGCCCATGTTAATGGGTGAATAAGCATATGATCCAGTGCAGACAAGAGGCAAGATGTTATCGATGTTGGTGAAGTGGTTAGGCTCATAATGTGTATTTTGGTCGATGGTGATGATTTTCCAATTGTGGGGGAACATAATTGTTTGAAACATATAAGAGGCTACTACCTTCATAATGTACATGTAGCTATGATCAAACAATATATTGTATAGGTTTTATGTTTTTCGACGTTTCGGACCAATCGAGACATTGTTATTTGGTGGTTTTTTCTTTACATAAACTACATCGTTGACACCATTCATGGATGTGGTCGACAATATGCATAGTTGAGGTTTGTTTGAAATCAGAGAGAAGTTCTAAACCAGTGTCATGACAAACTGGTAGTTGGAAAAATGCCAAAAAGGCTTTGGTCAAGGATTCAAAAGTCACACGAGACCCTGATTTTTCTTCCACATACCATTTGGTTGATGGACTAGTGAGTGTTATTTGAAATAAAATTAAGAGGATGGATTCATCCATGATGATATTTGAAGAGAACCATAAGTGGAAGGTCATAACATGGTTGGTGGGATCCTCCCCCGGTTTTCCTTCAAATTTTAAAATATCTGAAGGGAGTTTGGTAGGCATATTGGGCCATGTGGGGTCATGTAAAATGGGATCATTCATGAGTTTATTCAAATTAGGAATGTTGAGAGGCACCAAGTATGGCATAGGGGAATTTGGAGTAGGATTAATTCCATCCATTGTGTGAGTAGGTAGTGGACCTGACCTTTGGGAGATATTTGGTGGGGTTGTACTTCTTCTTTGAAAAGAAGCTTACCAGCTGCCTCCATGTGAAGGAGAGCTAGTGGATGGATGTCATGGGGAATTGGACCCAAGAAAAGTGGAACCAAGTAAATATGATCCCAAAATAGTGGCACTCATAGGGGTGTGAAACAATTGATTCAGTAAGTCGACGAGACTAGGAACTCCTCCTAGAATAGGAGGGAGATTTTGCAAGTGTCTGGAATGACGGGGATTATGTGGGTTGCCTATGATTTCTGACTAGTAAAGTGAATGTGTGCAAATAGTGATGAGAGAAATAATTGAACAAAAGACTTGTATAATTTGTACCTTCACACGATAATATAACTCATGATTGCATGTAATCAAATGAGCATTGGTATCCCCCACTTTCAGGGATAACTAGGAGATTATGTCTCAAGGCCCACAGGTCCTCGACATGGAGTACTGAGAGGAAGATCAACTTGAGCATGGCCCTAGAGGGCCCATCTTTTCTCCCTTTCAGCACCTCCACTTTGTTAGCAACAACAACAACATCCATCACCTTCGGATTGGTCCTGAATCAGAGATGGTTCTTTCTCCATGAGGTAAGGAGTCGAGTTCGGGTATCATGGTATGTGTCACTCTGATCCCCAAATCCTTTGAATATGTGCATTTTATTCCTTTGTTTCTAACAGTTTCTTGGATATTATCCTTGTCAACTTGACCATGTCTAGGGGGAATGACAGGATGCCCTAGAAATATTGTGTCCATAGGTTTTGATTTGCCACTGGGGGGATTTCTGAAAAGCCATCATCGGTTCCTGTCATACATACCACTTTCCATCTTATTTCCCACTCACCCATCCTGTTACAACTATCTGGGCATAGGGTTATCCATTCATTTAGGGGTTGTACCTTACCTTGTGTGAAGAATGGGCTCAAGGCCTGGGGAGTAAAAGAAGTTGAAAGTAAAAGCCTAAGAATAAAACCTCGAGATGCTTCACCCAGGGATCCCTGAGAAATCAATAAAAGTATTCTCAACAAGAAACAAAGGGACCCGTAAAAAATAAATCAAGAGCTAGTTGAGGGATGGGGGGTCTCATCATGATCCATCCCATTAGGTCCATGGGTGCTTAACGGTATGACACTCCTAGCAGTTGGTTACCATGCCAGGGTAGTGTCTCTTGGTTGCATGGCCAAGAGAAAGGGGGTCTCATCAAGAGCCATCCTTCTCATTTTCTTAAAAGTAATTGTGGGTAGCATTGCCACCTATGGTCAACAAGCCAGGGCAGTGTCCCTTGACTGGCATCTTGAAAGAAAAAGAAATAAAAAGATAAAAAAAAATAAGACAAGACCTGGTTAGAGGATAGGGGGTCTCATCATGAGCCATATTATTAGGTCCATGAGCATCTAGTTGTATGACACTACCAGCATCTGGTCACCACGCCAGGGTAGTGGCTCTTTGTGGCATAGCTAAGAGAAAGGGGGTCTCATCACAAGCCAACCTTCTCATTTCCGTGAAATGATTGTGGCTAACATTGCCACCACTGGTCACCAAGACATGGCAGTCTCCTTTGACTAGTATCTTGGAAGAAAAAGAATGAAGATAAGAGGCATGAATGGGCTTGGAAACATTGCATCAATGACAAGTGAAACTCACCCTCCATAGAGGCATCCACTAGTAAGCCATCCCTGCTATCACTACACCTTTTTCCAAGGCATCCCCATCCACCTCACCCACTTACATGAATTGTGTTTAATCCTTTTCATAAGCATCCCTCTTCTAGTAGAGACTATCCCAATAGGACGTCCTATCACCTCCTCCAAACTTGCATTGCAAACTTGTATAATGTCCTTGAGCACTAGACTAGGGTAAAGGGGTTTTATGCACATGTTTAATAATATTGATGATGAGTTGTTATTGACGTTGCTATGATCTCTGTGACTTATGAGCCCCTAGAGGGCGTAGTTTTTGATGTGCAGGATCATTCCTGACAGACAGGTACCATGTTGGACAAGTACACATGGGAAGATGATCAGTTTGGACCTCCATGGAGCTGAAGATCCGACCAAATGCTTGTTGAGACCCCAACAAAGGGTAGAGATATGGAAGAGCATTTGTACCAGGGAAGAGCAGAAGAATCCACCAGAGGAAGTTGAGCAGACCTATACCTAGGAGGGTTGAACCCTCTCCTCACGAACTTTGGCCTTGGAAGGCCCAGGATGTCTCCTAGGAAGCCCATGATGTAACCCAATAGTATGGACGTTTTGGGAGAGATATATGGCATTTTTTGCATGTGTGGCAGCTTGGGGAAGCCCAAGGAGGGCTAACGTTTTGCTTGAGGAGGTTGCATTTTCCCTAGAAGGGGCTAGTGTTACCCTAGAAAGGGGATGACGTCTCTCTATTGCTTGATTAGGGTTTTAATTTTGACATTTAATGTAAAATAGTATGATTTTAGTATTTTGGCCTTGTCAGCCTTTTAATGACCTAAAATGTAATTTAGGTCATTGCTACTGTATAAATTGAGGGTTTTTACTTTCATTTTTTCATCATCTCTCACTCACTCATTAGTGAGGTCTGGAATTTGTGCCATTTTTGGGGTTATTGGCTAAAATTGTGAGGCGCACTTGTTGAAGGAAGACTTTTTCTTGGCATTTTGGCATTTCTCTTGGTGGAAGGTATTAAAACTAGGGTTTTTCTATGTCATTTCTTGGTTAAATGTAAATAAATTTCTGCAAAACTTCTTGATTGAATGGTTGTAGTGTTGTTTTCTTGAATTTATTATTATAATTTGCTGAATCAAACCCTAGGTGACAAGCACACATTGAAGGTCCTTGTCTCGTGTCCCTACCAAGGTTTCAATCCATTTTATTTGCTGAAGTAAGATAGAACCTTACCTTAGCAACACTATATTCTTTCTTTCTAGCCTAGCCGTTTACTTTTATTGAGCTAAGAAGGAGAGAGACACATCAAGGCCTAGGGTAGCCTACACCAGGTGAGTCATCTTTCCCTAGGGTTTGACTAGTGAAGCATTGCTCTAGCAAAACGTCACTTTCAAACTCTCTTGTCTTGGATCAATCATCTTTTGAGCTAGTCATTTTTTCCATTGAGCTAAAGAAGGAGGAGAGAGCACTGAGGCCTAGGTTTTTCTACACGAAAGTGAGCCTCTCTCCCCTAGGATTTCATCTTTGAGGCCTTTCCATAGAAACACCTCAAAGTTTAACTCTCTTGTCTTTAGTTTAATCATCTTCACTTATTCCTTCAACCCTTTCATCCTCTTTTTGACTCCATATACCCTAGGAGTGCACTGATCTAAGGCCTTGTGTGTTGAGTAACTTGATCCTACAAACTTCCAATACTTTGAACAAACCCTAACCATTACTAACCCTAGCCTAGAAAAATTATACTAACCCTATTGTTTTCATCATCTTCTTGTGCTATAAACATCTATATGAAGCATTTGTTTCATCTTTAAAGTAATTGAATGGTTGGCTAAGGCGTTGTTTCTAAAGTGTTGATAATGTTACATTGATTTCCATTAGAATTTATTGTGAAGTGATATTGTAATCATTTCTATTGTACAACTTTCATTTGCTTCATCAATAATATTGTTGATCAATTTCTTATTATCAGAAAGTCATTGATTATATGAAGTACTAACCAACAAGTAAGCTTGCATATGTATAGTTTTCTTTGTTTCTTTGTCTCGGGAAGGTACACTTCTTGGTTACTACTTCTGATTATCTTTATTGGCTATAAGATGAACTTTCTGATATGGTGGTGACTTGTGAGGGGGAGTATTATCACTTAGCCTTTCTAAGCCTTTTTCCCTTCTAAAAACCCCAGGTCACCGGGGACGTCTCCCCTCAGAATTACCTCCCTAAATAGAAAGAACCTTCCCATCGAGGTTATAGTGGGTGGGATTGGTTCAGTTACACTAGTTTGACATCCTTTCATGAATCCATTATCCTAACTACAAACTATGCGATAACATTTTGGCACCATTTTCGGGGAACACTAAGTCAATTCTCCTCAAGACAACACTTTTCGGTAACCCTTTCCTTTAGAGCCTTTACCTTACAAGCTTACCTGGTGACTCCACTTAGGGTGTTTTCCATTTTCCTTTGATAATTTCAAGAAAATTATATGGCAACTCCACTAACCTTTTCCGAGGTCCCACCTTACTCTCAACTCTGTGATATTTCCAAGTTATGGGATCATGGCATCTTGGGAACAACTATTGTTACCCATGATTTTGGTCATCATGATGGTGTATTGATGATGGTGTACTCAGGCTCCTCATAAGAACTTTCTCCTGAGAAAACTGACATTCATCTCTTCCCAAAAAACTTACTTTTGAAGAGAGTTCGCAGGTTGCTAATATACTAGGGTGCGAGAATGACCCATTCTCGCAGGCTGCCTTAAGCTAGGGTGAAAACTTCTCACACTATGCTGCATAGCTAGGGTGAGGAATCGTTCTAAATCTTGGAAAAAGATGAAGTCTCGATGGTTCTAGAAGGGAATCTTCTAGAAGAATGGGTTGGCATTCGAATGGTTATCCTTTTACTGGTTTCCCTGATATTGTGGGATCATTCTTATCCAAGTGACCATCTCATTCTCTCCTATATATTGATGGAATTCTCATGGAAAAGGTTAAGCAAGATTCATTGGATAATTGGTGAAAGAATTGTGTGAAGGACCTAGCTTGAACAGGAGCTTGGAGACTCTACCAAGTCTGTCAAGAGGATTTGATCTTCTTCATGCAAGGATTGAGAAAGTGTGTGTGTTGGAGCCAAGATCCACTGAAAGGAAGCTTGCGACATCAAGGTGATCAGGTTGTAATCTTCTACTTTCAATTAATATGATATAGTGGCATGTCCTTTACCCATAAAGCTATTCTCACTTTATTGTGTAATTCCTTGATCATACACATAAGTTGACAGTTGAATATATTTTGCTATCTTCACTTTGGTTGGTTTTTGTTATCTTGGTCTTGACCTCACGAGAGCACCGGAGTGAAGCGGGAGCAACAAAGACCCTAGGAATTGATACAAAGGTATGTTACTTGTTCCTTCCTATAGCTAATGCAATCGTCAAAACTTAGGGAAAGAGTCATGTCCTGTCCTGTTTTGTTCTAGATCCAGGTGGATCTAGGGAGATCTGTTAGTGTACGCACATACCGATTAGTCCGATAACAAAATTGGCGACTCCACTAGGGATATAACCCATTTTATTTGTGTTTTTTGGTATTTTTCCTTGGCCATTTTCTCTTCCCTTACCTTTCTCCATTCATATCAATCTCTGATTTTTTAGGATACCTTGATAGACCCTCTGGGTCCAAAGGTTTCTTCAAATTTTGTGTCTTTTTCCAAAAATTTGATTAGTTTCAGACATTCTCGCACTGCACTCCATAGTGGCCTGCGAGAATATACTAAGTTCACACCCTGATTTTAGGTTCAGTGCAAGGTTCTCGCACTCTGCTCAAAGCTCACCTGCAAGAATGACCTATTCTCGCACTGTGTAATACTCTCAGCCTGAGAACCTTGTTTTTCAAAATTTTGGCTTTAATACTTTTGCATGATCAACTGCCCAGATCAGTATAAGTGCCTAAAAAGAGTGTTTTGGACCATTGGTTGATGTTTTCTTGTCTTCATTCTTGTGCATGAACAGTCTTAGGAAATCAAGACTCTTCATGTCCATGTTTTCTTGACTTTTGTTTCTTGACTTCTCTCTGCAAAGATATACTCTCTGATTTTGGAATCTGAGTGTGCTTGTTTGGTTAAGAACTGGTGATCAGTTGAAAGTTGAGCTTCTTTGTCTTTATCATTTGCTCATTGTTTGAAAGACCACTTTGCTCATGCAATTGAAAAGACTAGTTTGGTTTGCTCGTTATTTTTGTTTCCATTGAAAGATTGGTTTGGGTTTTTATATATTGCTTGTTCATTAGTTTTTGATTTTCTGCACTCTCACCATCATGGTGTAGGTCCTTTTTGAAAAGTGAACAAACATTTTTATTTCAAAAGCATTTTCGTCTTTGAAAGTATTGAAAATCAATTGTTGAAATTATTGAAAAAGAAACAATAGATAATTGCTATTTTTGCGTGATTTGTTGCAATTGCATTTTAAAGGAAATTGTGTCTTGTAGTTCAAGTTTGATCCGGAAAACATCTCTTTCCCTCCCGTACATAGGATTCATTGAACGAAAGTTGCTATATTTCATTCTTAGCCATGCATCATTGGGTCAGAGTCTTATACGCCATCAATTTCATCTCCGCTTCCTTTGAGTAACAACATCCCCTAATAACATTGCGCAATTATAAAATTTAACTAGTAACTCTTTTCTAGGGCTCTATTACACCAAAATTTAGCTAGGCTAGCACTTTGGAATAGGTAGAGAGATACACTCTCCAAAGCACAAAACACACAATAGAATCTTGTGTTAGGGAGTGTTAAATTCCATTTACAACATCTTGTCCTGAGAAGCCCTTCTCACCGAAGGGTCAAGCACGAGGTCACATTGATATTGACAGAGTTACTCACCCTGCTTTGTTGATATCGGTGTAGAGATTGAACGTATTACGGGGGTCACTCAGAGGTATACCCACAATGATGAGTGGAAGCCTTTTGAGTTGATTTCGGGCTAGATAACCTGCCCTTGCATGTGGATTGGACTGTTGACTGTCTCCCTAGGCTTTATTATTGTCGGTGGTAACCTTAGCGGCCTATCTTTCTAGGGTCTTACACAAGGTGACTGTGAAGGGGAAAGTCTTCACGGTACCTGGAATCGACGTTGGCCAAACTCACTCGGGCTCCTTGGAGGGTATACCCACGATTATGTGTGGGAGATTGCACCAGGGGGTAAGTCAGTTAAGAAGGTCGTCAACATAACTTTTCCACCCTAGCCTAGCCCCTTCTCATCTCATTGTTGCGATGTTGGATTTTGTCACCAACTAGTGGCTTCAGAATTAGAAGGTCTTGTTTGCTTGGTATTGTTTCCTAGATTTTGTTTACTAGCGCATGCTGTTTGTTTACGAAAGTTGACCATACGATTTTCTTCGTGAAGTTTGTCACTCATTTACAATAGCTCCTCCATGTCGTTCACGTAGAATGCAGGGTTTATCTCCAGAGCATCTGGAAGGTTCTCAAACCTTGCCTACAAGTTCACCTGAGGGCTCTACTTAGCAGAGTGAAGTCTAAGACGTTACCACGCCCCAAGTGGAGTGAAATGACTCTCTAGAACATTTCCAAATTACCAATACTCGAGAGGACTTTCGACTTCACCCAAATTCTGAGCGACCGTTTATGCGACTGAATTCTTCCGGAGACTTAGTTGTTACGTCTTCTGGATCACTGGTTGGACCCTTTCCAGGCATAGAAGGTCAAGATCCTTTTTGGTCTACGGGTGTTTTTCGACAGGACCTTTTTGGTCCAGGCTCACCTGTGATTTTCGAAATCTCTAGTCCAGAGACAGTACCGTTTACTACCACCTATCACTTTCTTGGTATAGACACCCCACGATCTGACCATATCTTGACCATCCCTATCGAAATGGCCCATCATACAGATACTACGAGTGTTCACACCAGGTTTACCGCGGTTAGTCTCGCTCCCATCAGCACACCGCAAACACCCAACGTCACTCCGACACTACCACCTGGATACCGTGTGTTGAATGCTTCAATTCCCAATCCTACGCAAACCCCATCCAGCTCTCCTAGTGGTCCTTCTTCTTCTGGGCACTCTCTTCCCGGTTTTATTTCGACACTCCCTCAATTTCCTTTTGGAGGACCTTCCTCGTCTTCTACTGGCAGTCTTAATCCTAGTGGCACTATTCCATCATTCACACCAAATTACCAGATTCCCGTCAGTGGACAATTTCACCAAGGTGGCATGACTCAACCCCCTCTCAGTGGGAAAATTCCTATTGGAATGCAAATCCCAATTGGAACACAACCCCCAATTGGAACACTACGCCCAATTGGAAAACCACCTTCGATAGGAGGACTGACCCCACCTTATGGACAAAATATACCTTCGTCCTTGGCCCAGTACTGGAATCAGTTGATACAACATCCTCCTCAATTGAATAGGGGGCAAAAGTTTCTAGCTGCGTCCATAATACCCCCTAGTATGGGCCAACCATATCTAGGTTCGTTCAATCCTTTTTGGGGCTCGACTGCTCAAACTCATGTCCCTGTTCCAGGGTACAATCCCATGAGCTACTATCCTCTTCAACCACCACCGAATCTTCCTGGGTCTTCACATTATATGCAAACTGCTTATGGTCCTATTGGTTTGCCGACGGGGCTTCCTCCCCAAAGCCACCAGTAACCACATGTGAATCGACAGTTACCCTTCTTGTCCACTTTGGATCTTCCGGATTTGTCAAGGATTTTAAATGATCCAATTCGTCACTCTCCCCAATGGCCTGCTATACCTGCCAAGTTACCATTGGACATCCCTAAATTCGATGGCAAAGCGGGAGAGGACCTGAACAATCATGTCATGACTTTTCACCTCTGGTGTTCATCCAACTCGTTGATGGATGACTCTATTCGGTTACGTCTTTTTCAACGAACCCTCACAGGTTCTGCTGCGAAGTGGTATATAGAATTACCACAAGGTTTCTTCACTGACTTCAACACCCTAGCTATGGCTTTCCTCACACACTACCAGTTACCGATTCATTATGAAATGGGGAGTGAGATTTTGAGTTCTTTTAAACAAAACAAAGCCACTCATATATCCGATCACATTCATGAGTGGCAACGGAGACAACGTCTCATTAAAATTGAACTCCTCGATCAATTGTTGGCAGGGTGGTTCACCAAATCATTTGTGAACGAAATCACTTGTGACATCGGCATGGGTGGAGTAGTCACAGAAGAGAATGCCATAAGTCGTGCTCAATACCTTGACCTCGTTTACTCACAAACATGTACCCTTTACAACTTACTACCTGACTTACGTCATCCTTCCACTTCTGTCGCTTCAACTACTCCAACTGCTTCACATGCAGCTAACGGTGTGATTGGCACTTTCCATGCCCAACCACATTCCTCCTCAAGCATAAACCCCAAACTTGCTTCTTATAATGTTCAAAATGCTCTGTCTCCTGCCCCTCCCACCAGTAAGAATTCAGAGGTAAATGCAGTTCAATCTACCCCAGCCGGTAAAAATAAATCCAAAAAGGGAAGGGGTAAGAGTAAGGGGGACAAAAATACTTTTCAAGCAGAGAAAACCAAAACTACCCCTATTGATGATCGGGATAAGCACAAACCATGATACCCTTGTCTTATCTGTGGTGATGATCACTACACGAAGGATTTTCCACGACGCACCGAGGTCACTAAGTTCCTTCAAGGATCTCCAAAACCACCTGCTCCGGCCTTTTTGTCCCAACCCTTCCCGTCTCAACAACAGGCTCAGTTGGTCATTCATGACCAACCCTCATCTTCTACTACATCTTATGTATTGATGTGTACTGGCGATTCAAAGCAGAACGAAATTTCACTCACCACTCGAGCCAAAGATTATTCTCCCTCTAAAGAGAAGGTTGATGACCTACCTCCTTCCTCGGTACAACCCTCTCCCGCGACTCCACCTACCAACGATCCTCTTCATCTCGAACGACCGAGCCTCGACACATTTCTTTGACCCCCCCAAAGGGCGTCGTTCAAAAATTGGCTTTCAATCCTCATGCTCGTGCTGCCCAGAACTACAACATTGTTGAAGATCTGGCCCAAGCACCTTCTACGATGTCAACCCTTGAAGTCCTTCAAAGTTGTCCCACACAATGGAAGGCCCTGTTGAAAGCTATCGGTGGAATCGACCTGACGGATACGAATTTAATAATCTTTGACTTGGACGATCACATTCGAAGGTTACCCCCTCCACTCGCATTCCATATCCAAGTGATTGTCTCTGACAAAAACATTTGTTGAATCGTTATCGACGAGGGTGCCTTGACGTGTGTCATGTCTCCTACTTGCTGGAAAACCATTGGCTCTCCCTCTTTGAACAAATCCCAAAACACTCTCAAAGCCTTTAATGGCTCTGGTTTTAAGCCCTATGGTTTCCTTCCTTCATTGCCCATCACGTTAGAAGGAAAAATGGTCCACCTTGAAGTGGAAGTCTTCGACGCTCCCCTTGATTACAATCTTCTGCTTGGCCGCAGTTGGATCGATTCCATGCATGCAGTTGTGTCGACCCTTTTCCCTGTGGTACGTTTCCCACATCAAGGGAAGGTCATCGCTGTTGACCAATTAGACTTCTTTAACTCTGACACCCATAATGGCAATGTACCGTTCATCGCTAAAACCCCACCGGGTTAAGAGAACGTCGGTGTAGGCCTTATCAAAGACTCTTCGTTAATGGGTACTTTCCCCATTCCACTGCTCGATGTTCCACGCGCGTCCGTTGCTTCAATCAACATGATCTCCACCTCGATCCACAAACTTCCTACATCTCACGACCCCTGGATAGTACCTGACCTTGGAGATTATCTTCGTTACGGCGATGAAATGTCGTTAAGTCCGGTCGAATCCACCTATCAGGCCATTCAATCGACAACCCCTTCTACCCCCTCTCTTGGTGAGTTATCTCTAGATCCTTTCCGTGTCATTTTTCCCACTGACGAGATGATCATGTCAGTTATGGAGGAAACCCCTTGGGACAATGGACATCATCATTCCATCCTCTTTCTAGAGAAACATACCATTGAGAACTACCAACAGATATCGACCCCGTGTCAGGCTACTAAATTGAAGCTTTGAATGACCTGAAACACTAAATTGTCAAACTAGGGTTGGTAAACTTCGATCTGATACACAGTATGTGCAGGAAAGCGTCTAGTCTCTATCTGAATGCTATCCTAAGAAGAAAACACACACCTATTCTGAGAACATGAATTTTAATAACTAACTCAAAACTGAGCATTTCCTATTAAGTCATAAACAGAAAAAAATAGTCTTCTGCTCAAATGCTGGTGCTGCTATTTCTATTCAAAAGTGTGGTTCCACAAGATTATTTTGCCTCTATGCCCAATCATCTACCATCCTCATTTTTGTTTAAGTCAGGACACATAGGGTATTGTCAAAAATGCATTCATTCTGAGCAGCAAAAATAAATCTAATTCTGTCTACAGGAAAACAGAGTATTATCCTAACTACTGGTACCAGGAGCTCCTTTTGTTCTAACTGTAATCTAACTATTCTAAGCAGGAAAGGTAACTACTATCTAAAAAAGAAAAATGCATGCTAATTCTGAGTTATATTCGAATTGAAAATGAAAAACTAAACAATACCACGTTCGTACTCTTAAACCCTACAGGCATCAATCATGTGTTTTATATTCACCAACATAAAAGATAACAGTTTGTGGGAAATGATTCTGTTGGAGAATGATACGATTCTGGAACAACCAAATCGATTACACACCATGAGCTGCAGATATACCATTCATGTAAACAAATGCAAATGTGCTAAAACAACTAAATCTGCAAGCGTAAGCTACCTCGTATGCAATCTCTAAAGCACGAAAATGGATTAAATCTATGACAGCATAAAAATAAATATATTGCAAAATAGAGTAGCAACTTGCACCGGTTTGGCGGGCCCAACAAAACGGCACAAACGTTGTAAGTGGTAACCAAATCCAACTATAACATTTTATACGATCACTGTGTAAACCTCATGCTTCATTAACTCAGGAAAGAAATACTCAAATCATAAGACAGTCGGGTACCATAACGCAACAGTAGTTTATATTCGAAAACATAGGTTCATAGCATAATATAGTCCAACATAATCTAACCCGTTCTCAGAAGTGATCCCGGGTTTACATATCAATCCTTCTGTCTATAACAGTCGAAAATAAAGGTATGTAAAACAAACGGATCCTCGATCCGAGAATAGTTCTTGAAATCAAATTGAAACGTACTTCAAAGCTTCGTGACACATAGTGTCATGAAGTGTGAACGATGAGGAATAATCGACCCAGTTTTATCATTAGCTTTCAAGCATCCTGTGGCGATGACTCCAGCTGTCATGCGAGCTCTCTGCCTCCCATTCGAACCATAACGCACACCATAACGCGCAGATCTTGAGCGGCCCCATTGGTACCTCCATGGGTACGAGTTGGTACCTGGTACCGACATCCTGTTCCAAAAATAGAAGTGGTACCTAATCCAAGTGATATTAGTTCCAATACCAATTTAAAGCATTAAAGTGCATAAAAATAGCTTGAAATTCAAAGATACCTTAGGTGACCCCTTTGAATGGTAGGGAGATGTTAATTATGTCAAAATGAGGCCAAAAGGGTGGTCCTGGCATACAA
>ML779951.1:1000187-1010849 GCA_009831015.1 Picea engelmannii
TGGTAAAAGGATTGCCAAGAATTGTATAAACAATCCTGTCTTTCTTTGGTGAGGGTGTAAAATCCCACCTTTCTGGATTCTTTTTGCCAAAAGTGTTATCTCCTATTGGTCTTTTTGAGGATCTTATGGCCTTTGATGTCACAGCTGTAGTTGTTATCTGTGAAATTACAGAGTTAGGGTTCCTGAGCAGGTCGTTTATTTTCTATGGATCAACTATGTCATCCAGGGCTGGATCACCAAGATTTTGAGTTCGTTGATGTATGGTGTTTCTTGATTCTAGGATTTGTTCTACAGTTTCCTCAGCCAAAATTTCAGTCTCAGTTTCTATCACTCTTTGGGTGGAGGTTTCTTCTTCTTTTTGTGGTTTTGTATTTTTCCTAAATCTACCTCTAGGATCTCTATTTCTCATGAAGTCATATTAAAAATGAAATGAAAGAACTAAGATTGAGTTTCAGAGTACCTGTGATAACTGATATGTCGGTTTTCACCCCTTTTTGTTTCCACAGCTGCTCTTATTGTCAACCTTCTAACACACCAAACCAAGCTAAGTGCATTCCAAAACTAATCAAAACAACTATCTTCTTACCTTTTAAACAACTCCTCGACAACGGCACCAAAAATGTCAGGCTACTAAATTGAAGCTTTGAATGACCTGAAACACTAAATTGTCAAACCAGGGTTGGTAAACTTCGAGCTGATACACAGTATGTGAAGGCAAGCGTCTAGTATCTATCTAAATGCTATCCTAAGAAGAAAACACACACCTATTCTGAGAACTTGAATTCTAATAACTAACTCGAAACTGAGCATTTCCTATTAAGTCATAAACAAAAAAAAACAGTCTTCTGCTCAAATGTTGGTGCTGCTATTTCTATTCAAAAGTGTGGTTCCACAAGATTATTTTGCCTCTATGCCCAATCATCTACCATCCTCATTTCTGTTTAAGTCAGGACACACAGGGTATTGTCGAAAATGCATTCATTATGAGCAGCAAAAATAAATCTAATTTTGTCTACAGGAAAACAGAGTACTATCCTCACTACTGGTACCAGGAGCTCCTTTTGTTCTAACTGTAATATAACTATTCTAAGAAGGCAAGGTAACTATTGTCTAACAAAGAAAAATGCATGCTAATTCTGAGTTATATTTGAATTGAAAATGAAAAACTAAACAATACCACGTTCGTACTCTTAAACCCTACAGGCATCAATCATGTGTTTTATATTCACCAACGTAAAAGATAACAGTTTGTGGGAAATGATTCTGTTGGAGAACGATACAATTCTGGAACAACCAAATCAATTACACACCAGGAGTTGCAGATATACCATTCATGTAAACAAATGCAAATGTGCTAAAAAAACTAAATCTGCAAGTGTAAGCTACCTCGTATGCAAGCTCTAAAGCACGGAAATGGATTAAATCTATGACAACATAAAACTAAATCTATTTCAAAATAGAGAAGCGACTTGCACCGGTTTGGCGGGCCCAACCAAATGGCACAAACGTTGTAAGTGGTAACCAAAGCCGACTATAACATTCTATACGATCACTGTGTAAACCTCGTGCTTCATTAACTCAGGAAAGAAATACTCAAATCATAAGACAGTCGGGTACCATAACGCAACAGTAGTTTATATTCGAAAACATAGGTTCATAGCATAACATAGTCCAACATAATCTAACCCGTTCTTAGAAGTGATCCTGGGTTTATATATCAATCCTTCTATCTATAACAGTCGAAAATAAAGGTATGTAAAACAAACAGATCCCTGATCCGAGAATAGTTCTTGAAATCAAATTGAAATGTACTTCACAGCTTTGTGACATGTAGTGTCACGAAGTGTGAACGATGAGGAATAATCGACCCAGTTTTATCATTGGATTTCAAGCATCCTGTGGCGATGACTCCAGCTGTCATGCGATCTCTCTGCCTCCCATTCGAACCATAACGCACACCATAACGCACAGATCTTGAGAGGCCCCATTGGTACCTCCACGGGTACGAGTTGGTACTTGGTACCGGCATCCTGTTCCAAAAATAGAAGTGGTACCTAATCCAAGCGATATTAGTTCCAATACCAATTTAAAGCATTAAAGTGCATAAAAATAGCTTGAAATTCAAAGATACCTTAGGTGACCCCTTTGAATGGTAGGGAGATGTTAATTATGTCAAAATGAGGCCAAAAGGGTGGTCCTGGCATACAAATGGAGGTCTGTGGTATATAATATAGGCAAAGAGCATGGTCAAAACCGAGGACCAAGTCGACCATTGTCGTCATCTCAACCGTTCCCGGGCCCACACACTATGTGTTTTCCGAAGGGAACTTAAGAAATATCTCACCCACTATTCCCCTCGACATATCCGTCAAACCTGGAATTGTCGAAAATGTCCATATTAGAGCTTCATGTTCTTCTGACGAAGTCGTCACATACACATCCCTTTTCAAAGAGTTTCATGACATCTTCTCCTGGAGCTACGAAGAAATGCCAGGTATCGACCCTGAGATTGTGATACATGAGATCAAGACATACCCCGACGCTAAACCTGTCCGACAATGCCTTCGTCCAGTTCACCCACGTAAAGCGGCGACTATCAAGCTCGAAGTTGAGAAACTTCTCAAACCCGGATTTATTTATCCGGTGTCTCTCACTGACTGGGTTTCCAATCTTGTCCCGATCGATAAGAAACAAGGCACAATTCGTGTATGCGTTGATTATAGGGATATCAACAAAGCTTGTCCCAAAGACAACTTTCCTACCCCCTTTGTCGATTAGATTGTCAACGATTGCGCCAGAAGTGAAATCTTCTCTCTCATGGATGGTTTCTCTGGGTATAATCAAATCAACATTGTTCCCGAGGATCAACATAAGACTTCTTTTATTTGTCCTTGGGGTTTTTTTGCCTATTAGAAACTCCCTTTCGGTCTCAAGAATGCTGGCGCCACTTTTCAACGCGCTATGTCTTATGCTTTCCATGATATCAAGCACAGCGTTCAACCATATCTGGACAATTTACCCACTCACTCAATGCGCCAAGTCGATCATCCAACCCACCTCTGAGCCATTTTCATCCGCTGTCGGTTCTACCGTATACGTTTGAATCCTCATAAGTGCGTTTTCTGCATGGAATCCAGTCGACTTCTAGGTTTTATCATTTCGCATCAAGGGATCAGGGTGGATCTTTTAAAGGTTGAGGTAATCCTTAATCTCCCTCCTCCTTCTAAGCTTTGTCAGTTACAAAGTGTGCGGGGGAAAACAAATTACGTCGAGATAAATTGTGGATTTACGCGGTTATTAAAAAAGGGGTCTGCGTTCATATGGGATACCATCGCCAACACTGCTTTCAAAGCTTTGAAATTGTCCCTAATGCATGCTCCGCTTCTCTTTCTCCCCGATTACAGTCGCTATTATTTCCTTTACCTTGTTGCCTCGGATTACACCATTGGTATGGTTCTCATCTAAGAGGATGATGCTAACAATGAACATGTGATTTACTACTTGAGTCGAAGTCTAACGCCTACTGAAATCAAGTATTTACATGTCTAAAAACTGGCCTTGGCAGCCGTCCAAGCCGTCCAACGCTTCCGGCACTATATCCTCTCACGCCAGACTACAGTGATTTCTAACTGCAACCCTATGCAACACATTCTCACACGTCAATTGCTAGGGGGAAAATACTCCAAATCGATTGTGATACTCTAGGAGTTTGACTTGGAATTCGAACACGCCAAGTCTAAGAAGTCCTTAGTGTTTGCTGAGTTGATATGCGACTTTCCCTATTCTGAAATGGAAAATGTAGTAGCTGATTCATTACCCGATGAATCCCTTTTCCTCATCAGCATTGATGATCTTTGGTATGGCGATATCATTATATATCTCCAAACCCAGACTTTCCAGCCAACTTTGTCTAGTACTGACTGATGTCAAATACGATACCAAGCTTGTCAATATATTATCCTCGGGGATACTCTTTATCGTCGTGGGATTGACTTTGTTTTTCGATGCTGCCTCACATTTGACGAGGCCGAGAGAGCTCTGAATGAATGCCATTCTGGATCCTGTGGTGTTCATATGTCTGGGTATGCTACTACCCAGAAGATCTTACGAGAAGGGTATTTTTGGCCTTGTTTATTTAACGACTAAATAATCGTCGTTCAAAAATGCCATCCTTGCCAAACCTATAATAGAAAAATACGGTCGCATCCCACTCCTCTTCACCCTGTGGTCTCCGTTGGTCCCTTTGCGAAATGGGGCATCGATTTCATGACATGTCACCCCCACTCGATCGGGGGGCATGGATACATCATTGTAGCCATAGATTACTTTATGAAATGGGTTGAGGTGATGCTGACATTTGACAACACTAGAAAGACCGCAACATTATTCATTTTTAATCACATCATAGCTCGTTTTGGTGTTCCCCAAGCTATCGTCACTGATCACAGTAGCCACTTTAGAAACTTCATGATGTCCGAACTTACTGAAAAGTTGGGTCTACGCCATGAAAACTCAACGCCCTATTATCCACAAGCCAACGACCAAGTCGAAGCAATTAACAAAGTTCTCATAACTATGATCCGATGAATGATAGGGATTCACAAAACAAGTTGGCACACAATGTTGTTTTTGGAATTGCGGGCTTACTGGACATCCGTCAAATCCGCTACTGGGTTTGCACCTTTCCGGTTAGTCTATGGTTTGGAAGCCATTCTCCCGATTGAATGCGAGATACCCTCTTTAAAACTAGCTGTTGAACTCCTACCAAACACTTCTGCTGAGGAAGAACATTTGTATCTTATGCGATTAGACGAAACTCGACGCGATGCTACCCTAGTCAAAGAAGCTCAGAAAAAACGTGTCAAGGCCCAATACGAAAAACATGTCAAGCCTCTCATTTTCTCCGAAGGAGATCTTATTCTCCTCTATGAACAAGATCGAGATATGCTAGGAGCTGGAAAATTCGAAGCTATGTGGCAAGGTCCTTATATCGTTAGACGAGTGTTGGAAAAAGGGGCTTATGAGTTAGTAGATTACGATGGTATCCCTTTGAGTCAACCCAGGAATGGGTTGTACTTGAAGAAGTACTATGCATAAAATCACCTGTGCATGAGTACTTGTATTTTTATTGTATCATACTTCTTGTGTGTTACTATAGCTTGCTTTTGTCGTTATCTGGTCTCTTCCCTTATGTGACGTTGTGTTTGATTTCCAGATGTTGGAGTCTTTGCTACCCTACATTGGCTTCGCTGATGGCGCTAGCCGTAGTACTCAGAACCTTTCTTCTGCTGCATGGGAAATTTACTCCCCTACAAACGAACTTGTCTCCTTACGAGGTGTGTGTCTCGGCCGTGTGACCAACAATATTGTAGAGTATAGCGTCGTTATCGAATTGTTTATTGATGTTATCTTGCTTGGAATATGTCATTTGGTTGTGCGACTCGATTCACAGCTTGTAGTACTACAGTTAAGTAATGTTTATACTATTCGAAGTCCTACTTTGCTACGGGTGTATTTGCGAATTCGCCTCTTGGAACGTTATTTTGATTATATTGAATATCAACATATTCCTAGATGTCTAAATACATTAAGTGATGCATTGGTTAACTATATATTAGACAGACATTTCGATCATTTATAAATCAATCACATCAATTTTCACACAACACAAGATAAACCAGTAGAAGTCGTCTGTATATATAACAATCAAAAGAGTTTTTCACAAAAAGTTCTGTCCGAAGACCAAAATGTCAAAATCTGAAGCTCATAGCTTCTACAAAGTGATGTCATGGATGACGTTCATGGTAACACACAACTTCCCGGGAAACTCTATGGAGCATTCGACCAATGGAATCTGACACTCCTACTGTATGACGTTGATAGCGTCGTGGAACCTCTCCAAGAGGCATGTCTGGAATATTTGTTGTCAAACCCTCTAGGTTTTATTCCACTACTTGATAATCCTCGGCGTCCCATTATGGAACTGGCGCTACCTCTCCTCACCACTGAATAGGAGTAGTACCAGGAGGTCAGTAAGGTCCCACATCTGTGTCATCAAAAACAAATTTTGTATTTAGCCTTTGGACGAGCATATAAAAACATTTTCATATGTTAAAATTCACAAAAACATTTAAAAAAGAAAAAATGTGTATTTCTTACCAAGTTCCCCCCACTGAGCACCCTCGGGCAGGACTAAGTCTGGATCTTCTTGGAAATCTGTTAAGAACCAATACCAGATATGAAGATATAATCACCACAAATACTGAATACACAATAGATCTACAAAACAATATAGAAGAAACCACACTTTATTATTACCAAACCCTTGAGGTAGGGCAACACCGTGCAATGGATCCTATTATGGAAGGGATCCTCTCATGTTCACTTGCCTCTTCGAGGGGGAATCCTCCTATTGAGCTACTGCTCCAAATACAATATTTCTCTTCATGTCTCATTACATTGCTTGAACCCCTTTATATAGTGCTACCATCACCTAAGAACACTCTAGAGGAGGAATCTTCTAGAAGTAGAACCTTCTAAGAAGTCCTCTTACATTTATTATATCTAACTACCATAGTGGGCCTTATTTAATAATATAGTGGACCTAGTCCACCTTACATTGAATGACCTCCACTATTATCACTATGGGCCCTCTGGGCCCCCCCACTACCTCTCTAGCTACCTTACAAAATCCAACCCGGCATAAGCATAATCGTCGACCATCAACATCTGTGGTCGCAACCAGTCGAAGAAGGTATCATCATACTTGATAATTGGTCCAGCTATGTTTCGGGCCATGAGCTGACACCATCTCAACATTCTTGGATCTGTGGGAGCCGGAAAATTCCACTCAACCTGCAGTCTCAGTAATGAAACCCTCTCAATAAATAAGGACACCAACAAAGATTTGTACCCAAATTGCTTCAAGTCACCTCGCCTACATTTGGTCAACTTCTTTTTCATGCTACGAAGCATAGCATCTGCCCAGTTAAAAACTTGAGGCTCAGTACACTCTATGACATACTCAAAGTAACTCTAGAGCACCATGTGAGGAGCGAAGCTCCCAACCATCCGAGCAATGGTGAACAAGATAGTACATAGGGTCAAATCCTGTACTCCCCAAATAGCTACTTTCCCTTTCTTCCTCTCTGCCTCGTGAACACAGTGTAAGTGGCAGTACTCACTCATGGGTAACCCACCACCTCTGCTACCAGTCAAGCTCACATGGTACCCACGCCATGACAGTCCTGTCAAGAAGTAAATGTCCTTAATGTCCAAGGACAATGTGTCGACCCCTACATGAAATACTTGTTGATCGGGATCCCACATATGCACAAGGTACTCCAATAACCTGATTTGGGCCCTCATGCCCAGGATACGAAAGTACTTCAGAAGACCACAGTTTCTCAAAGCAGCAATAGTGGGTGGATGATTTCCGGCAATGGCATTGTCTTCTTCATACTCCCTTTCACACCATTCCAGAACCATTGTGTTGGCCAACTACCTGCATAAGAAGCACAAAAATAAGATTAGTAACTCTATTCATAAATTGGTTCTCTTTCATTGAGCAAAACTTCAAAAAAAAATTATGCTTTACGGTTCTCGCAGGTGCCCTTTAGGCACAGTGCGAGGTTCTCATAGGCTATTGTGGGATCACCTGCGAGAATGACCCATTCTCGCAGGTCCCGTGTAGCCCACCTGCGAGAATGGCTGAGCACCATATTAAACCCCAAAACAAATTCAAAATGATAGTTTTAGCCAATGAAAATGAAAAATTAAACCATGAAAGAGTAGAGGACAAAGTGCCTACCTCACTACCGCTGATAGTTCGTCGAATGGATGCTCGTAACTCCCACAATCTGACACCGAATTCCGAGGGTAAAAGAGGGGTTTTTGGGCTCAAATAGTGGTAAAGTGAAAATGATATGGTAAAAAGAGTTTTTACTTCTTTATATTAACTTTTACCATGTTATTGAATTTTTATAATTCTTTATTTATTAAAACCTAATCCCTAATTCCCTTTTGAGTGTAACATTTGCAGGCGTAATGACTTCGATGTTCATATACAGGGATGCAGACATATTTTTTCATCTTCATCACATGTTTTGATTGTTTTTTATGGTTTTTGTATAAAACCTCGAGCTGGGTCTTTGTCCGTTCTCACGCTCAAAAATATATGAGAACGCGATCGAGAATACTTTTATCACTTTTTCGGGCTCAACAAGGTTATACGAAAAAGGAACCCCCCTGGAGTCCTCTTTAATCTCTTTCAGATTCTCTAAACATGAAAAGATAGCCGAGCAATCTTGCTATTTTCACGCTCGATAAAGTATTTGAAGAAAGCATCTGGTGGGCGATAATTTATCTCTTTTTTGGTCTCATCAAACTATGTTACGAAAAAGGAACCGAGAGAGTTCTCTTTTAAGTGTTTTTTCAGACTCTATAATCATGAAAAACCTTCGAGTTTTCTATATTTGGACTCGTTAAACAAACATCGACAGACCCATAATGGGACTGAACCACTCCTTAGGGTTTGTTAAACATACTCCGAAGGACTTATCCAAAGGATAAGATTATATCAACAAGCATATGTTATCCTCCTCAAGCTTGCGTAAAAATAAAGAGGTACTCGCCAGAAATGGTGGGGAAAATTTGGGAAAGGGATATGTTATCATCTTCATATTAATCGGCAGTAAGTGTCTCTCTTGAACATGACACCCCCTATTCATTATTTGAAGCCTATTTAGGAAATCCATTTGTCTCTCATTCGATTTGCTACAAGGTCATACCCTGTGTCATCTCTGAGTCAATGTTGCCAAATCATTGGCCGTGTCATTCATTAGTTCAAGAGAAGTTCATCTGAAACCTCTATTGAGTCAGCCATCTGCAGTTATCCATTCTCTCTGTGTCAGCCTTCCCCGTGTCCAGTCCAACTTACATCATACTTTGTTTCACCTTCAAAATCTGTTACTCATTTCGTGTCATTGATGGGGGATACATCAAGGCCCTCCTGTGACGAGTTTTGTTCTGTTGACTTCAACTCATTATCTGTAAACAAGACTTAGAAATTCTTTGGTACCTTGGAACTTGCATGCCTCAATGGCAGGTTTCCTCACTTTCGACAGTGGGTTTACATCATTGACCCCTGATTGAAGAATTCTATCGAATGTTTGACTTCAACTCATTCATTCACACACGATGGATTGTACTAGAGTACCTTGGGAGTCATTGACATTAATGATGATTTCCCTCGCACTTGTTAATGGTTTCATCAATGACCGGTAATCAAGTGGTTTCTACCATGTTCGACTTCAACACATGTAATCACATGGTTAGATTCGTACTTTTGGGTGATGAGATTGAAGACCCTGGATATCATCTCTTTTTCTAGGTTGCAATGGAATATGTATAATTTGCGACACATAGATCCACTTTGTATGTCTCGTGGATATGTCGTCTTAATTTGAATTTTCTCGCATAGATCCATAATGTATTCCTGGTGGCTATGCTATATTTTGACGGCATGGATCCACAGTGTATGATTGGTGGCCATGACCTATGTCTACAATGTCATCCATCTATGATCTGAGTATGGGAATGCCTACCTCAGAATTAATATATATGATATTTTGTAGATGCTTGGTTGTTCGCAGGTTTCCGATTAGGTGCGCTCCTGGTTTCCGACACACACATCCATCTTACAAAGTCTTTCGGCTGTCACTGATTCCAGCCTCATACTTTGGGGGGCATTATGTTACCCATGATTTTTGTCATCATGATGGTGTATTAATGATGGTTTACTCAGGCTCCTCATAAGAACATTCTCCTGAGAAAACTGGCATTCATCTCTTCCCAGAAAACTTACTTTTGAAGAGAGTTCGCAGGTCGCTAATATACTAGGGTGCAAGAATGACCCATTCTCGCAGGCTTCCTTAAGCTAGGGTGCGAACTTCTTGCACTGTGCTACATAGATAGGGTGTGAACTCATTCTAAATCTTGGAAAAATATGAAGTCTCGATGGTTCTAGAAGGGAATCTTCTAGAAGAATGGGCTAGCATTCGAATGGTTATCCTTTTATTGGTTTCCCTGATATTGTGGGATCATTATTGTTGGATCATGTTGTCATTGATGCCAATGGTTTGATTGATTGATGTCAAGTGATTTATTGATGTCAAAGGATTGATTGATTGATGATTGATGTAATAGAATATGTATTTTCCTTGATGAGAATGCATAGATGAAGATGGATCAATGAGTTGTCATTGATACATGATAAAGATGGATCGATGTGGTTCCATTGGTATATGATGCATTGTTGGAAAAATATATAGATGAATCATTATTCTATTATCATGATTGATAAGGTGTACAAATGGATGAACTCCAAAGTGGTCCCCTTATGGTGAAATCCCTCACGGGAAGACGCTTTACGGATTGAGTTATCCTAGAAGAATGGTTGGAGGACCCATGATTGTATGAGGAATAACGAGATGAAGATAAAGGAAATTGTTGGTAAAAATATCCTAGATGGATAGTGCTTGTCATGCCATTTCTGGTGGTATGTGGAACGTCACATAATTCCTCACGGTTAGAAAGTTATGGCCATGAGAAGTTGGAGACCACAGGTTTGGGTAATGGACCCAAGTTTGTTTGATGGATAAT
>ML779952.1:11559-40320 GCA_009831015.1 Picea engelmannii
CAGTGCATGTCCCTGACAAGGTCCGAGTATAGCAAGTTCAGTCTCGAGCTTGTCTCTCTCAAAGAAAATCGCTCTAGTACACCCAAGAAACCCTCAATGGTGGAAGAAAAGAAAAACGACGTAGCAAAAAATCCTATCAATTTATTGCTTGAGCAAGCTCTCACGTGACAGAGGGATGAAATGATGGAGAATTTTTCCCACATCCTTAAACGCCTACCGATAGCATCAGGTGCATCTTCATCAAGCGACCACTTTGGAGGCACCTCACCTTTCAAGGTACAAGTTAATTTTGATATTCCTGTATTTGAAGGACAGATAGATGCAGAAGCCCTAGAAGAATGGTTAACTTTGCTGGAAGGTTATTTCTCTGTTCACAATTTTTTCGAAAAAGAAAAGATCACCTTCGCACTCCTTAAAGCTCTCCCTTATGTCAAACATTGGTGGGAAACTTACTAGGAGAAAAGTTCCACAGAGGAGTCTAGAATAAATGGGGCCGATCCCACTTGGAATTTTTTTGTGGATGCAGTAAAAGAACATTATTACCTTGTTGGAAACTATGAGGACCATTACATGTGAAGGACCATACTACGGCAACAAAGAGGGGCCAAACAGTTCCAGAGTTCACCAATACCTTCCATACCTTGCACACCAAGCTGGATATTAAAGAATCCAAGTGACATTTGGTTCTGAAATACCGTGGGGCTCTACACAAATACATCCAGACTGAAATGGATTTTATGGACATCTCATCACTCGGTGCTTCTTATCGATATGCTGTTAAAATTGAGCAGAAATTTAAGCACCAGAACAAACGGAAGTTCAGGTCTGCAAATCTGCAACAACCAAAGTATGAAAGAGATGGCCCTCACAAACAGTCTCTCAAAAACCAGTCCAAGACACAAGAAATGAAGGGTCACGGGAAGACAAAGAAGGACACCGGAAAATGGTGCGAATTCTACAAAAGCCCCTAGCACAACACCGATGAATGTCACTCAAAACAATCATTGGTGCCCGAGATCAAAGACAAGGAGCCGAACCCTGATTCAGATTAAGATTCTGAAAATACTGGTACAAGATAGATCATTGACATAGACCCCACTGCTATTGTCACAACCGCAACAATTCAACCAGAAGAACCAATGGATCCTTAAGAGGGGGGCACCTTTTTCATTCACATGTGTGGGTGAAGGGGACCCCGCTGCATTTTATTGTCTATAGCGGAAGCCAAAAAAACTTCATCTCAATAGAGGTCATCAAATAGTTGGGATTGTCGACAACACCACACCCACAACCATACAACATCGAGTGGCTTCACCAAGGATGAGATCTTCGTGTCAGCT
This sequence comes from Picea engelmannii, assembly GCA_009831015.1. Lineage (NCBI taxonomy): Eukaryota > Viridiplantae > Streptophyta > Pinopsida > Pinales > Pinaceae > Picea > Picea engelmannii. Next base: position 12,900 of record ML779952.1, read on the forward strand.
AGCAATGTCGATTGTCATATGGCATCCAACCCTTCAAGGATGACGTATTATGTGATTTTTCCCCACTAGATGTCTGTGATGTTCTCTTGGGCCAACCATATATGTGGAAGCGCCACGTTGTTTATGAGTCTCGACTCCACAGTGTCATTATTTCTCTAGGGGGTCATCTCTACAGAATACCAGAGGTAGTTTAGACTATTGTTCCACCTAAAAAGTGTTGCAAGGTAGTATCTCATACTGCAAAATTCAGATTCTTCACAGTCTGTTCAAAAGGGGAACAAAAGAACACTCCAACCACTACAACCTTGCCCTAAGCACCTTCTATCCAACAGAAGAAAATCAACAAGGTTGCAGAATAGTGCAAAGATTCCTTCTGTACACTGTCTTCTCATGTATCCTGACTTGTTGAATGGCCTCAAACACAACGGGTTCATGACAAACTTCCGTAAACTGAGCAACGTGATGTCTCCAGCAAGACAAGTAGCTCAGCAAGATGCAGATTCAACAAACGCTTTTCCCTCCCCCTCAGGAACTTAATGCAATGGAGACCATTGCTTCCTAAGGATGGAGGATTGATCCAAGTGTAAATCGGTGGCCACCTACCTTTTCCAAATGGCTTAAAACAGTTTTCTAGCAATCTTGGCAATTTACTATGTTTAGCAGGTTTTAACTTCCGGGGCCATTTTGAGGGTCCAAATGAAGGTTTTTTGAGATCGATGTTCTCAACAATATTCAAAGGCACGATTAAGCCCCCAAAATGAATCTCCTCGACAATACCTTTCCAACGAGCTATCACACACCTAAAACAGAGATTGTATGCAAAAGTTGCGACCCCAGGAAGTTGATGTACTCACTTACCCAAACGCGACCCACATGACTTTTGGCGCTTCATCTCTTAGGGTTAGGTTTTTGGATGTCTAGGACTTTTGGCATTCATGTTTATTGTAAAAAGGATTTCAGAGCCTCATTGTAATCATCTTCTGGCGAATGCGTGCTGTCATCGCATCTCTTCTCAAAGTTAAGCTGCCACCATTCCAGCAAGCTTGTTTCCACTGCATTTTACAGTTTCATCTTATTTTATTATTGAATAGAAAACCAGTTTTATTGTATCTCTATTATTTTGTGTTAAGAACCTGTTAATAATCTGTATTCATTTCATTTTTCTCATAAAATCTGGATCAGTGGTATCAGAGTAGGATGCTCTTGATCATTTTTTCAGTGCATGTCCCCGATGAGGTCCGAGTATAGCAAGTTTAGTTTCAATCTCTTCTCTCTCGAAGAAAATCACTCTCGTACACCCAAGAAACCCTCAATGTCGAAAGAAAAGAAAAACAACAGAGTAGATGATCCTATCAATCTATTGCTTGAGCAAGCTCTCATGCTACAGAGGGAAGAAATGATGGAGAATTTTGCCCACATCCTTAAATGCCTGTCGATAGCATCAGGTGCATCTTAATGAAGCGGCCACTTTGGAGGAACCTCGCCTTTCAAGGTACAAGTTAATTTTGATATTCTTGTATTTGAAGGAAAGATAGATGCAGAAGCCCTAGAAGAATGGTTAACTCTGCTAAAAGGTTATTTCTCTGTTTACAATTTTTCCGAAAAAGAAAAGTTCACCTTCACACTCCTTAAAGCTCTCCCTCATGTCAAACATTGGTGGGAAACTTACTGGGAGCAAAGTTCCACAGAGGAGTCTAGAATATATTTGGCCGATCCCACTTGGGATTTTTTTGTGGATGCGGTAAAAGAACAGTATTACCCTGTTGGAAACTATGAGGACCAGTACATGAGATGGACCACACTACGGCAAGAGAGGGGCAAAATAGTTTCGGAGTTCACCAATACCTTCCATACCTTGTGCACCAAGTTGGGTATCAAATACTCCGAGCGACATTTGGTTCTAAAATACCATGGGGCTCTACATAGATACATCTAGACAAAAATAGATTTTCTGGACATCTCATCTCTCGGTGCTTCTTATTGATGTGTTGTTAAAATTGAGCAGAAATTTAAGCACCAGAAAAAATGGGAGTTCGGGTCTGCAAATTCGCAACAACCAAAGTATGAAAAACAAAGCCCTCACAAACACTCTCCCAAAAACTAGTCCAAGACATAGGAAAATAAGGGTCACGAGAAGACAAAGAAGGACAATGGAAAATAGTGCGAATTCCACAAAATCCCCTGGCACAACACCGATGAATGTCACTCAAAATATTCATTGGTGGCCAAGATCAAAGACAAGGATTCGAACCCTGATTCAGAATCCGATTCTGAAAATACTGGTAAAGGATGGATCATTGACACAGACCCCATTGCTATTGTCATGACCGCAACAATTCAACCAGAAGAACCAATAGATCCTGAAGAGGGGGGGCACCTTTTTCATTCATAGATGTGGGTGAAGGGGACCCCACTGCATTTTATTTTTGATAGTGGAAGACAAAAAAGCGTCATCTCAATAGAGGTCGTCAAACAGTTGGGATTGTAGACAACACCATGAGATCTCTGTGTCAGCCAGCAATGTCGATTGTCATATGGCATCCAACCCTTCAAGGATGAGGTATTATGTGATGTTTCCCCACTAGATGTTTGTGATGTTCTCTTGGGCCAACCATATATGTGGAAGCGCCACGCTGTTTATGAGTCTCGAACCCGCAGTGTCATTGTTTCTCTAGGGGGTCATCTCTATAGAATACAAGAGGTAGTTTCGACTATTGTTCCACCTAAAAAGTATCGCTAGGTAGTATCTCATACTGCAAAATTCAGCTTCTTCACAGTCTATTCAAAAGGGGAACAAAAGAACACTCCAACCACTACAGCCTCGCCCCAAGCACCTTCTATCCAACAGAAGCAGGTCGAAAAGGTTATATAAAAGTGCAAATATTTCTTCTGCACACTGTCCTCTCATGTAACCCGACTTGTTGAATGGCCTCAACCTCAACAGGTTCGTGACAAACTTCCACAAATTGAGCAACGTGATGTCTCCAGCAAGACAAGCAGCTCACCAAGATGCAGATTCAACAAACGCTTCTCCCTCTCCCCCGGGAACTCAACGAAATGGAGACCATTGTTTTTAAGGAGGGAGGATTTATCCAGGTGGATATCAGTGGCCACCCACCTTTTCTAAATGTCTCAAAACAGTTTTCTAGCAATCTTGGCAATCTACTATGTTTAGCAGGTTTTAACTTTCGGGGCCATTTTGAGGGTCCAAATGAATGTTTTTTGAGATCGATGTTTTTGATGATAGCCGAAGGCATTATTGAGCCCCAAAAATGAATCTCCTCGACAATACCTTTCCAATGAGCTATCACACACCTAAAACGGAGATCGTATGCAAAAGTTGCGACCTCGGGATGTTGATGTACTCACTTACCCAAATGGGGCCCACAAGACTTTTGGCGCTTCATCTCTTAGGGTTAGGTTTTTGGATGTCCAAGACTTTTGGCATTCCTGTTTATTGTAAAAAGGCCTTCAAAGTCTCATTGTAATCATCTTCTGGTGAATGCGCGCTGCCGTCACATCTCTTCTCAGAGATAAGCCGCCACCATTCCACCAAGCTTGTTTCCGCTGCATTTTATAGTTTCAACATATTTCATTATTGAATAGAAAATTAGTTTTACTATATCTCTATTATTTTGTGTTAAGAACATATTAATAATATGTATTCATTTCGTTCTGCTCATTATATTCGGATCGGTGGTATCAGAGCAGGCTACTCTTGATCATTTTTTCAGTGCATGTCCTTGACGAGGTCCGAGTATAGCAAGTTCAGTCTCTAGCTTGTCTTTCTCGAAGAAAATCACTCGCGTACACCGAAGAAACCGTCAATGGCAGAAGAAAAGAAAAATGACGGAGCAGACGATCCTATCAATCTGTTTCTTGAGCAAGCTCTCACGCGACAGAGGGACGAAATGATGGAGAATTTTTCCCACATCCTTAAATGTCTGCCGATAGCATCAGGTGCATCTTCATCAAGCGGCCACTTTGGAGGCACCTCACCTTTCAAGGTACAAGTTAATTTTGATATTCCTATATTTGAAGGACTGATAGATGCAGAAACCCTAGAAAAATGGTTAACTCTACTAGAAGGTTATTTCTCTGTTCACAATTTTTCCCAAAAAGAAAAGATCACCTTCACACTCCTTAAAGCTCTCCCTCATGTCAAACATTGGTGGGAAACTTATTGGGAGCAATGTTCCACAGAGGAGTCTGGAATATATGGGGTCGATCCCACTTGAGATTTTTTTGTGGATGAGGTAAAAGAACAGTATTACCCTATTGGAAACTATGAGGACCAGTACATGAGATGGACTACACTGCGGCAAGAGAGGGGCCAAACAGTTCCGAAGTTCACCAATACCTTCCATACCTTGCGTAGCAAGATGGGTATCAAAGAATCCAAGTGACATTTGGCTCTAAAATACCATTGGGCTCTACACAGATACATTCAGACTGAAATGGATTTTCTAGACATCTCATCACTGGATGTTGCTTATCGATATGATGTTAAAATTGAGCAAAAATTTAAGCACCAGAACAAACAGGAGTTCTGGTCTGCAAATCCGCAACAACCAAAGTATGAAAAAGACGACCCTGAAAAACAGTCTCTCGAAAACCAATGCAAGACATAGGAAAATAAGGGTCACGGAAAGACAAAGAAAGACACCGGAAAATGGTGCGAATTCCACAAAAGCCCCTGGCACAACAATGATGAATGTCGATCAAAACAGTCATTGGTGGCCGAGATCAAAGACAAGGAGCCGAACCCTGATTCAGAATCCGATTCTGAAAATACTGGTAAAGGACAGATCATTGATGCAGACCCCACTACTATTGTCGTGACCGTAGCAATTCAAATAGAAGAACCAACAGATATGTAAGAGGGGGAGTGCCTTTTTCATTCATGGATGTGGGTAAAGGGGACCCTGCTGCATTTTATTGCTGATAGCGGAAGCCAAAAAATCCTCATCTTAGCAGAGGTCATCAATGAAGTTGGGATTGTCAACAACACCACATCCACAGCCATACAAAATCAGGTGGCTTAGCCAATGAAGAGATCTCCGTGTCAGCCAACAATGTCCATTGTCATATGGCATCCAACCCTTCAAGGATGAGGCATTATGTGATGTTGCCCCACTAGATGTCTGTGATGTTCTCTTAGGCCAACAATATATGTGGAAGTGCCACATTGTTTATGAGTCTTGACCCCACAGTGTCATTGTTTCTCTAGGGGTTCATCTCTACAGAATACTAGAGGTACTTCCGACTACTCTTCCACCTAAAAAGTGTCGCAAGGTAGTATCTCATACTGCAAAATTCAGCTTCTTCACGGTCTATTCAAAATGGGAACAAAAGAACACTGCAACCACTACAGCCTCACCCCAAGCACCTTCTATCCAACAGAAGCAGGTCGACAAGGTTGCAGAAAAGTGCAAAGATTCCTTTCGCACACTGTCCTCTCATGTATCCTAACTTGTTGAATGGCCTCAGCCTCAACAGGTTCGTGACAAACTTCCATAAACTGAGCAACGCAATGTCTCCAGGAAGACAAGCAGCTCACCAAGATGCATATTCAACAAACACTTTTCCCTCTCCCCCGGGAACTCAATACAATGGATACCACTGCTTCCTAAGGAAGGAGTATTGATCTAGGTGGATATCGGTGGCCACCCACCTTTTCCAAATGGCTCAAAACAGTTTTCTGACAATCTTGACAATTTACTATTTTTAACAGGTTTTAACTTCCGTGGCCATTTTGAGGGTCCAAATGAAGGTTTTTCGATATTGAGGTTCTCAGCGATAGTTGAAGCATGATTGAGCCCCCAAAATAAATATCCTTAACAATACCTTTCCAATGATCTATCACACGCCTAAAACGGAGATCGTATGCAAAAGTTGCGACCCCAGGAAGTTGATGTACTCACTTACCCAAACGAGGCCCACATGACTTTTGGCGCTTCATCTCTTAGGGTTAGGTTTTTGGATGTCTAGGACTTTTGGAATTCCTATTTATTGTAAAAAGGCCTTTAGATCATCATTGTAATCATCTTCTGATGAATGCGCGTTTTCGTCACATCTCTTCTCAGAGATAAGCCGCCACCATTCCAACAAGCTTGTTTCCGCTGCATTTTACAGTTTCAACTTATTTCATTATTGAATAGAAAACTAGTTTTACTGTATCTCTGTTATTTTGTGTTAAGAACTTGTTAATAATATGTATTCATTTCACTCTGCTCATAAAATCTGGATCAGTGGTATCAGAGCAGGCTACTCTTGATCATTTTTTTAGTGCATGTCCCCGACGAGGTCTGAGTATAGCAAGTTCAGTCTCGAGCTTGTCTCTCTCGAAGAAAATCGCTCTCGTACACCCAAGAAACCCTCAATGGTGGAAGAAAAGAAAAAAAATGGAGCAGATGGTCCTATCAATCTATTGCTTGAGAAAGCTCTCACGCAACAGAGGGACGAAATGATGGAGAATTTTTCCCACATCCTTAAACGCGTGTCGATAGCATCAGGTGCATCTTCATCAAGGGACAACTTTGGAGGCACCTCACCTTTCAAGGTACAAGTTAGTTTTGATATTCCTTTATTTGAAGCACGGATAGATGTAGAATCCCTAGAAAAATGGTTAACTCTGCTAGAAGGTTATTTCTCTGTTCACAATTTTTCCGAGAAAGAAAAGATCACCTTCACACTCCTTAAATCTCTCCCTCATGTCAAACATTGGTGGGAAACTTACTAGGAGGAAAGTTCCAAAGAGGAGTTTGGAATATATGGGGCCAATCCCACTTGGGATTTTTTTGTGGATGTGGTAAAAGAACAATATTACCCTGTTGGAAACTATGAGGACCAATGCATGAGATGGACCACACTAGGGCAAGAGAGGGGCCAAATAGTTCCAGAGTTCACCAATACCTTCCATACCTTGCGCACCAAGAAGGGTATCAAAGAATTCGAGCAACATTTGGTTCTGAAATACCATGGGGCTCTACATAGATATAGCCAGACTGAAATGGATTTTCTGGACATCTCATCATTCGGTGCTGCTTATCGATATGTTGTTAAAATTGAGCAGAAATTTAAGCACCATAACAAATGGGAGTTCGGGTATGCAAATCCGCAACAACCAAGGTATGAAAAAGAAGGACCTAACAAACAGTCTCCCGAAAACCAGTCCAAGACATAGGAAAAGAAGGGTCACGAGAAGACAAAGAAGGACACCGAAAAATGGTGCGAATTCCACAAAATCCCCTGACACAACACCAATGAATGTCGCTCAAAATAGTCATTGGTGGCCAAGATCAAACACAAGGAGCCGAACCCTGATTCAGAATTTGATTATGAAAATACTAGTAAAGGACAGATCATTGATGCAGACCCCACTGCTATTGTCATGACCACAGCAATTCAACCAGAAGAACCAACAGATCCTGAAGAGGGGGAGCGTTGTTTTCATTCACAGATGTGGATGAAGGGGACCCCACTGCATTTTATTGTTGAGAGTGGAAGCCAAAAAAACCTCATGTCAGTAGAGATCATAAAAAAGTTGGGATTTTCGACAACACCACAACCACATCCATACAACATCGGGTGGCTTCGCCAAGGATGAGATATTCGTGTCAGCCAGCAATGTCGATTGTCATATGGCATCCAACCCTTCAAGGATGAGGTATTATTTGATGTTGTCCCACTAGATGTCTGTGATGTTCTCTTGGGCCAACCATATATGTGGAAGCGCCACACTATTTATGAGTCTCAACCCCGCAATGTCATTGTTTCTCTAGGGGGTCATCTCTACAGAATACCATAGGTAGTTACGACTACTGTTCCACCTAAAAAGTATCGCAAGGTAGTATCTCATACTGCAAAATTCATCTTCTTCATAGTCTGTTCAAAAGGGGAACAAAATAACACTGCAACCACTACAGCCTCGCCCCAAGAACCTTCTATCCAACAGAAGCAGGTCGACAAGGTTGCAGAAAAGTGCAAACATTCCTTCCGCACACTTTCCTCTCATGTAGCCCGACTTATTGAATCACTTCAGCCTCAACAGGTTCGTGACAAACTTCCACAAACTAAGCAACGTGATGTCTCCAGCAAGACACGCAACTCACCAAGATGCAGATTCAATAAATGTTTTTCCCTCTCCCCCGGGAACTCAACGCAATGGATACCATTGCTTCCTAAGGAGGGAGGATTGATCTAGGTGGATATTGGTGGCCACCCACCTTTTCCAAATGGCTCAAAATAGTTTTCTGGCAATCTTGGCAATCTACTATTTTTAGCAGGTTTTAACTTCCGAGGCCATTTTGAGTGTCCAAAATGAAGGTTTTTCAAGATATAGGTTCTCAATGATAGCCAAAGGCATGATTGATCCCCAAAAATGAATCTCATCGACAATACCTTTCCAACGAGCTATCACACGCCTAAAATGGAGATCGTATGCAAAAGTTGTGACCCTGGGAAGGTTATGCACTCACTTACCCAAACGGGGCCCACATGACTTTTGGGGCTTCATCTCTTAGGGTTAGGTTTTTGGATGTCTAGGACTTTTGTAATTCCTGTTTATTGTAAAAAGGCCTTCAGAGCCTCATTGTAATCATCTTCTAGCGAATGCGCACTGCCGTCACATCTCTTCTCAGAGATAAGCCGCCACCATTCCAGCAAGCTTATTTCCGCTGCATTTTACAGTTTCAACATATTTCATTATTGAATAGAAAATCAGTTTTACCTTATCTCTGTTATTTTGTGTTAAGAACCTATTAATAATCTATATTCATTTCATTCTGCTCATTATATCCATATCAGTGGTATCAGAGCAGGCTTATCTTGATCGTTTTTTCAGTGCATGTCCCCGACGAGGTCCGAGTATAGCAAGTTCAGTCTCGAGCTTGTCTCTCTTGAAGAAAATCTCTCTCGTACACCCAAGAAACCCTCAATGGTGGAAGAAAAGAAAAATGATGGAGGAGACAATCCTATCAATCTGTTGCTTGAGCAAACTCTCACGCGACAGAGGGACGAAATGATGGAGAATTTTGCCCACATCCTTAAATGCCTGTCGATAGCATCAAGTCCATATTCATCAAGCGGCCACTTTGGAGGCACCTCGCCTTTCAAGGTACAAGTTCATTTTGATATTCCTATATTTGAAGGACAGATAGATGCAAAAGCCCAAGAAAAATGATTAACTCTGCTAGAAGGTTATTTCTCTGTTCACAATTTTTCCGAAAAAGAAAAGATCACCTTCGCACTCCTTAAAGATCTCCCTCATGTCAAACATTGGTGGGAAATTTACTGGGAGCAAAGTTCCAAAGAGGAGTCTGGAATATATGGGGCCGATCCCACTTGGGATTTTTTTGTGGATGTGGTAAAAGAACAATACTACCCTATTGGAAATTATGAGGACCAGTACATGAGATGGAGCACACTGCGACAAGAGAGGGGCCAAACAATTATGAAGTTCACCAATACCTTCCATACCTTGTGCACCAATCTGGGTATCAAAGACTTAGAGTGACATTTGGTTCTGAAATATCGTGGGGCTCTACACAGATACATCCATACTGAAATGGATTTTCTGGACATCTCATCACTCGGTGTTGCTTATCGATATGTTGTTAAAATTGAGCAGAAATTTAAGCACTAGAACAAATGGGAGTTTGGGTCTGCAAATCCGAAACAACCAAAGTATGAAAAAGACGGCCCTAACAAACAGTCTCCCGAAAACCATTCCAAGACACAGGAAAAGAAGGGTCACAGGAAGACAAAGAAGGACACCAGAAAATGGTGTGAATTCCACAAAAGCCCCTGGCACAACACCAATGAATGTTGCTCAAAATAGTCATTGGTGGCCGAGATCAAAGATAAGGAGTCGAACCCTGATTCCGAATCTGATTATGAAAATACTGGTAAAGGACAGATCATTGACACAGACCCCACTGCTATTGTCACAACCGCAACAATTAAACTAGAAGAACCAACAAATCCTGAAGAGGGGGAGCACATTTTTCATTCACAGATATGGGTGAAGGGCACCCCGCTGCATTTTATTGTTGATAGAGGAAGCCAAAAAAACCTCATCTCAACAGAGGTCGTCAAACAGTTGGGATTGTCGACAACACCAAACCCATAGCCATACAACATCGGCTGGCTTCGCCAAGGACGAGATCTCTGTGTCAGCCAACAATGTTGATTGTCATATGGCATCCAACCCTTCAAGGATGAGGTATTATGTGATGTTGCCACACTAGATGTTTGTGATGTTCTCTTGGGCCAACCATATATGTGGAAGCGCCACGCTGTTTATGAGTCTCGACCCCATAGTGTCATTGTTTCTCTAGGGGGTCATCTCTACAAAATACCATAGGTAGTTTCAACTACTGTTCCACCTAAAAAGTGTCACAAGGTAGTATCTCATATTGCAAAATTCAGCTTCTTCACAGTCTGTTCAAAAGGGGAACAAAAGAACACTGCAACCACTACAGCCTCGCCCCAAGCACCTTCTATCCAACAGAAGCAGGTTGACAAGGTTGCAGAAAAGTGCAAATATTCCTTCTTCACACTTTCCTCTCATGTAGCTCGACTTGTTGAATGGCCTCAGCCTCAACAGGTTCGTGACAAACTTCCACAAATTAAGCAATGCGATGTCTCCAGCAAGACAAGCAACTCACCAAGATGCATATTCAACAAATGCTTTTCCCTCTCCCCCAGGAACTCAACGCAATGGAGACCATTGCTTTCTAAGAAGGGAGGATTGATCCAGGTTGATATCGGTGGCCACCCACCTTTTCCAAATGGCTCAAAACAGTTTTTTGGCAATCTTGGCAATCTACTATGTTTAGCAAGTTTTAACTTCCGGGGCCATTTTGAGGGTCAAAATGAAGGTTTTTCGAGATCGATTTTCTTAGTGATAGCCAAAGGCATGATTGAGCCCACAAAATGAATCTCCTCAATAATACCTTTCCAACGAGTTATTACACGCCTAAAACGGAGATCGTATGCAAAAGTTGCGACCTCGGGATGTTGATGTACTCACTTACCCAAACGGGGCCCACATGACTTTTCGCGCTTCATCTCTTAGGGTTAGGTTTTTGGATGTCTAGGGATTTTGGGATTCCTGTTTATTGTAAAAAGGCCTTCAGAGCCTCATTGTAATCATCTTCTGGCGAATGCACACTGCCGTCACATCTCTTCTCAGAGATAAGCCGCCACCATTCCAACAAGCTTGTTTCTACTGCATTTTACAGTTTCAGCTTATTTCATTATTGAATAGAAAACCAGTTTTACTGTATCTCTATTATTTTGTGTTAAGAACCTGTTAATAATCTATATTCATTTTGTTCTTCTCATAAAATCTGGATCAGTGGTATCAGAGCAGGCTGCTCTTGATCGTTTTTTTAGTGCACGTCCCCGACGAGGTCTAAGTATAGCAAGTTCAGTCTCGGGCTTGTCTCTCTCGAATAAAATCGCTCTCGTACACCCAAGAAACCCTCAATGGTGGAAGAAAAGAAAAACGACGGAGAAGATGATCCGATCAATCTGTTGCTTGAGGAAGCTCTCACGCGACATTTTATTGTTGATAGCGAAAGGCAAAAAAACCTCATCTCAACAGAGGTCGTCAAATAGTTGGGATTGTCGACAACACCACACCCATAGCCATAAAACAACGGGTCGCTTCGCCAAGGATAAGATATTTGTGTTAGCCAGGAATGTCGATTGTCATATGGCATCCAACCCTTCAAGGATGAGGTATTATGTGATGTTTCCCCACTAGATGTCTGTGATGTTGTCTTGGGCAACCCATATATGTGGAAGCACCATGTTGTTTATGAGTCTCGACCCTGCAATGACATTGTTTCTCTAGGGGGTCATCTCTACAGAATACCAGAGGTAGTTCCAACTACTGTTCCACCTAAAAAGTGTCGCAAGGTAGTATCTCATACTTCAAAATTCAGCTTCTTCACAGTCTGTTCAAAATGGGAACAAAAGAACATTGCAACCACTACAGCCTCACCCCAAGCACCTTCTATCCAACAGAAGAAGGTCGACAAGGTTGCAGAAAAGTGCAAAGATTCCTTCCACACACTGTCCTCTCATGTAGCCTGACTTGTTGAATGGTCTCAGCATCAACAGGTTCATGACAAACTTCCACAAAATGAGCAATGCGATATGTCCAGCAAGACAAGCAGCTCACCAAGATGTAGATTCAACAAACAATTTTCCCTCTCCCTCGGGAACTCAACACAATGGATACCATTGCTTCCTAAGGAGGGGGGATTGATCCAGGTGGATATCGGTGGCCACCCACCTTTTGCAAATTTCTCAAAACAGTTTTCTGGCAATCTTGACAATTTACTAGTTTTAGCAGGTTTTAACTTCCGGGGCCATTTTGAGGGTCCAAATGAAGGTTTTTCGAGATCGAGGTTCTCAATGATAGATGAAGGCATGATTGAGCCCCCAAAATAAATCTCCTCAACAATACCTTTCCAACAAGCTATCACATGCCTAAAATAGAGATCGTATGCAAAAGTTGCGACCCCGGGAAGTTGATGTACTCACTTACCCAAACGAGACCCACATGACTGTTGGCGCTTCAGCTCTTAGGGTTAGGTTTTTGGATGTCTAGGACTTTTGGAATTCCTGTTTATTGTAAAAAGGTCTTCAGAGCCTCATTGTAATCATCTTCTAGTGAATGCACGTTGTTGTCACATCTCTTCTCAGAGATAAGCCGGTACCATTCGAGCAAGCTTGTTTCCGCTGCATTTTACAGTTTCAGCTTATTTCATTATTGAATAGAAAACCAGTTTTACTGTATATCTGTTATTTTGTGTTAAGAACCTGTTAATAATTTGTATTCATTTCGCTCTGCTCATAAAATCTAGATCAGTGGTATCAGAGCAGGCTGCTATTGATCATTTTTTCAGTGCATGTCCCCGACGAGGTTCGAGTATAACAAGTTCAGTCTTGAGCTTGCCTCTCTCGAAGAAAATCGCTCTCGTACACCCAAGAAACCCTCAATGGCGGAAGAAAAGAAAAACAACGAAGCAGACGATCCTATCAATCTATTGCTTGAGCAAGCTCTCACGTGACAGAGGGACGAAATGATGGAGAATTTTGCCCACATCCTTAAACGCATGCCGATAGCATCAGGTGTATCTTCATCAAGTGGCCACTTTGGAGTAACCTCGCCTTTCAAGGTACAAGTTAATTTTATATTCCTGTATTTGAAAGACAGATAGATGCAGAAGCCCTAGAAAAATGGTTAACTCTGCTAGAAGGTTATTTCTCTGTTCATAATTTTTCCGAGAAAGAAAAGATCACCTTCACACTCCTTAAATCTCTCCCTCATGTCAAACATTGGTGGGAAACTTACTGGGAGCAAGGTTCCATAGAGGAGTTTGGAATATATGGGGCCAATCCCACTTGGGATTTTTTTGTGGATGCAGTAAAAGAACAGTATTACCCTGTTGGAAACTATGAGGACCAATACATGAGATGGACCACACTACAACAAGAGAGGGGCCAAACAGTTCCGGATTTCACCAATACCTTCCATACCTTGCGCACCAGGCTGGGTATCAAAGACTCCGAGCAAAATCTGGTTCTGAAATACCATGGGGTTCTACACAGATACATCTAGACTAAAATGGATTTTCTGGACATCTCATCACTCGGTGTTGCTTATCGATATGATGTTAAAATTGAGCAGAAATTTAAGCACCAGAACAAATGGGAGTTCGGGTCTGCAAATCCGCAATAACCAAAGTATGAAAAAGACGGCCCTGACAAATAGTCTCCCGAAAACCAGTCCAAGACACAGGAAAAGAAGGGTCATGGGAAGACAAAGAAGGACACTAGAAAATGGTGCGAATTCCACAAAAGCCCCCAGCAGAACACTGATGAATGTCTCTCAAAACAGTCATTGGTGGTCGAGATCAAACATAAGGAGCCGAACCCTGATTCAGAATCCGATTTTGAAAATACTGGTAAAGGAAAGATCATTGACACAAACCCCACTGCTATTATCGCGACCACAACAATTCAACCAGAAGAACCAACATTTCTTGAAAGGGTGGAGCGCCTTTTTCATTCATAGATGTGGGTGAAGGGGACCCCACTGCATTTTATTGTTGATAGTGGAAGCCAAAAAAACCTCATCTAATCAGAGATCGTCAAATAGTTGGGATTGTTGACAACACCACACCCACAGCCATACAACATCAGGTGGGTTCGCCAAAGACGATATCTCCATGTCAGCCAACAATGTCCATTGTCATATGGCATCCAATCCTTTAAGGATTAAGTATTATGTGATGTTGCCCCACTAGATGTATGTGATGTTCTCTTGGGCCAACCATATATGTGGAAGCGCCATGTTGTTTATGAGTCTCGACCCCATAGTGTCATTGTTTATGAGGTAGTTTCGACTATTGTTCCACCTAAAAAGTGTCGCAAGGTAGTATCTCATATTGCAAAATTCAGCTTCTTCACATTTTGTTCAAAAGGGGAACAAAAGAACACTACAACCACTACAGCCTCGCCCCAAACACCTTCCATCCAACAGAAGCAGGTCGACAAGGTTGCAAAAGAGTGTAAATATTTCTTCCACACACTGTACTCTCATGTAGCTCGGCTTGTTGAATGGCCTCAGCCTTAATAGGTTCGTGACAAACTTCTTCAAACTAAGCAACGCGATGTCTCCAACAAGACAAGAAGCTCACCAAGATGCAGATTCAACAAACACTTTTCCCTCTCCCCCAGGAACACAACGCAATGAAGACCATTTCTTCTTAAGGAGGGAGGATTGATCCAGGTGGATATCAGTGACCACCCACCATTTCCAAATGGCTCAAAACAGTTTTCTGGCAATCTTGGCAATTTACTATTTTTAGTAGGTTTTAACTTCCGGGGCCATTTTGAGGGTCCAAATTAAGGTTTTTTCAGATAGAGGTTCTCAATGATATATGAAGGCATGATTGAGATCCAAAAATAAATCTTCTCGACAATACCTTTCCAACGAGCTATCACATGCCTAAAACAGAGATCGTATGCAAAAGTTGCGACCCCGGGAAGTTGATGTACTCACTTACCCAAACGAGGCCCACATGACTTTTGGTGCTTCATCTCTTAGGGTTAGGTTTTTGGATGTCTAGGAATTTTGGCATTCCTGTTTATTTTAAAAAGGCCTTCATGGCCTCATTGTAATCATCTTCTAGTGAATGCGTGCTGCTGTCACATCTCTTCTCAGAGATAAGCTGGTACCATTCAAGCAAGCTTGTTTCCGCTGCATTTTACTATTTTAGCTTATTTCATTATTGAATAGAAAACCAATTTTATTGTATCTCTGTTATTTTGTGTTAAGAACCTGTTAATAATCTGTATTCATTTCGCTCTACTCATAAAATCTAGATCAGTGGTATCAAAGCAGGCTGCTCTTGATCATTTTTTCAGTGCATGTCCCCGACGACGTCCGAGTATAGCAAGTTCAATATCGAGCTTGTCTCTCTCGAAGAAAATTACTCTCGTACACCCAAGAAACCTTCAATGGCAGAAGAAAATAAAAATGACAAAGCAGACGATCCCATCAATCTATTGCTTGAGAAAGCTCTCACGTGACAGAGGGACGAAATGATGGAGAATTTTTCCCACATCCTTAAATGCCTGACGATAGCATCAGGTGCATCTTCATCAAGCATACACTTTGGATGCACCTCGCCTTTCAAGGTACAAGTTAATTTTATATTCCTGTATTTGAAGGACAGATAGATGCAGAAGCCCTAGAAAAATGGTTAAATCTGCTAGAAGGTTATTTCTATGTTCACAATTTTTTCGAGAAAAAAAAGATCACCTTCAAACTCCTTAAAGCTCTCCCTCGTGTCAAACATTGGTGGGAAACTTACTGGGAGCAAAGTTCCACAGAGGAGTTTGGAATATATGGGGCCAATCCCACTGCAGCAAGAGAGGGGCCAAACAGTTCCAGAGTTCACCAATACCTTCAATACCTTGTGCACCAAGATGGGTATCAAAGACTTCGAGCAACATTTGGTTCTGAAATACCGTGGGGCTCTACACAGATACATCCAGACTAAAATGGTTTTTCTGGACATCTCATCACTCGATGTTGCTTATCGATATGTTGTTAAAATTGAGCATAAATTTAAGCACCAGAACAAATGGGAGTTCGGGTCTGCAAATCCGCAACAACCAAAATATGAAAAAGATGTCCCTGACAAACAGTCTCCCGAAAACTAGTCCAAGACATAGGAAAAGAAGGGTCACGGGAAGACAAAGGACACTGGAAAATGGTGCGAATTCCACAAAATCCCCTGGCACAACACCGATGAATGTCGCTCAAAATAGTCATTGGTGGCCGAGATCAAACACAAGGAGCCGAACCCTGATTTAGAATCCGATTCTGAAAATACTGGTAAAGGACAGATCATTGACGCAGACCCCACTTCTATTATCATGACCACAACAATTCAACCAGAAGAACCAACATTTCCTGAAGAGGTGGAGTGCCTTTTTCATTCATAGATGTGGGTGAAGGGGACCCCACTGCATTTTTTTGTTGATAGTGAAAGCCAAAAAAACCTCATCTAAGCAGAGGTCGTCAATCAGTTGGGATTGTTCACAACACAACACCCACAGCCATACAATTTCGGGTGGCTTCGCCAAAGACGAGATCTCTGTGTCAGCCAGCAATGTCCATTGTCATATGGCATCCAACCCTTCAAGGATGAGGTATTATGTGATGTTTCCACACTAGATGTCTGTGATGTTCTCTTGGGCCAACCATATATGTGGAAGCGCCATGTTGTTTATGAGTCTTGACCCCACAATGTCATTATTTCTCTAGGGGGTCATCTCTACAGAATACTAGAGGTAGTTCTGACTACTGTTCCACCTAAAAAGTGTCGCAAGGTAGTATCTCATACTGCAAAATTTAGCTTCTTCACAGTTTGTTCAAAAGGGGAACAAAAGAACACTGCAACCACTACAACCTCGCCCCAAGAACCTTCTATCCAATAGAAGCAGGTCGAAAGGTTGCAGAAAAGTGCAAAGATTCCTTTCGCACAATGTCGTCTCATGTAGCCTAACTTGTTGAATGGCCTCACCCTCAACAGGTTCACGACAAACTTCTTCAAACTAAGCAACACAATGTCTCCAGCAAGACAAGAAGCTCACCAAGATGCAGATTCAACAAACGCTTTTCCCTCTCCCACAGGAACACAACGCAATGGAGACCATTTATTCCTAAGGAGGGAGGATTGATCTAGGTGGATATCGGTGGCCACCCATCATTTCCAAATGGCTCAAAACAGGTTTTTGGCAATCTTGGCAATTTACTATTTTTAGCAGGTTTTAACTTCCGGGGCCATTTTGAGGGTCCAAATGAAGGTTTTTTCAGATCGAGGTTCTCAATGATAGTTGAAGGCATCATTGAGCCCCCAAAATAAATCTTCTCAACAATATCTTTCCAACTAGCTATCACATGCCTAAAACAGAGAACGTATGCAAAAGTTCTGACCCCGGGAAGTTGATGTACTCACTTACCCAAATGAGCCCCACATGACTTTTGGCGCTTCATCTCTTAGGGTTAGGTTTTTGGATGTCTAGGACTTTTGGCATTCCTGTTTATTGTAAAAAGGCCTTTAGAGCCTCACTGTAATCATCTTCTAGCGAATGTGCATTGCCGTCACATCTCTTCTCAGAGATAAGCCGGTACCATTCAAGCAAGCTTGTTTCCGTTGCATTTTACAGTTTTATCTTATTTCATTATTGAATAGAAAACTAGTTTTACTGTATCTCTATTACATTGTGTTAAGAACCTGTTAACAATCTGTATACATTTCGCTCTGCTCATAAAATCTAGATCAGTGGTATCAGAGCAGGCTGCTCTTGATCATTTTTTCAGTTCATGTCCCTGACGAGGTCCGAGTATAGCAGGTTCAGTCTCGAGCTTGTCTCTCTCGAAGAAAATCACTCTCATACACCCAAGAAACCCTCAATGGTGGAAGAAAATAAAAACGACGAAGTAGACGATCCTATCAATATATTGCTTGAGCAAGCTCTCACGCGACAGAGGGACAAAATGATGGAGAATTTTGCCCACATCCTTAAACGCCTACCAATAGCATCAGGTGCATCTTCATAAAGAGACAACTTTGGAGGCACCTCACCTTTCAAGGTACAAGTTAATTTTATATTCCTGTATTTGAAGGACAGATAGATGCATAATCCCTAGAAAAATGGTTAACTCTGCTAGAAGGTTATTTCTCTGTTCATAATTTTTCCGAGAAAGAAAAGATCACCTTCACACTCCTTAAATCTCTCCCTCATGTCAAACATTGGTGGGAAACTTACTGGGAGAAAAGTTCCACAGAGTTTGGAATATATGGGGCCAATCGCACTTGGGACTTTTTTGTAGATGTGGTAAAAGAACAGTATTACTCTGTTGGAAACTATGAGGACCAATACATGAGATGGACCACACTATGGCAAGAGAGGGGCCAAACAGTTCTAGAGTTCACCAATACCTTCCATACCTTGCGCACCAAGATGGGTATCAAATATTTCGAGCAGCATTTGGTTCTGAAATACCGTGGGGCTCTACACAGATACATCTAGACTAAAATGGATTTTCTGGACATCTCATCACTCGGTGTTGCTTATCGATATGTTGTTAAAATTGAGCAGAAATTTAAGCACCAGAACAAATGGGAGTTCGGGTCTGCAAATCCGCAACAACCAAAATATGAAAAAGACGGCCTTGACAAATAGTCTCCCGAAAACTAGTCCAAGACATAGGAAAATAAGGGTCACGGGAAGACAAAGGACACTAGAAAATGGTGCGAATTCCACAAAATCCCTTGGCACAACACCGATGAATGTCGCTCAAAATAGTCATTGGTGGTCGAGATCAAACACAAGGAGCCGAACCCTGATTCAAAATCCGATTATGAAAATACTGGTAAAGGACAGATCATTGACGCAGACCCCACTACTATTATCGTGAGCAAAATAATTCAACCAGAAGAACCAACATTTCCTCAAGAGGTGGAGCACCTTTTTCATTCATAGATGTGGGTGAAGGGGACCCAACTACATTTTATTGTTGATAGTGGAAGCCAAAAAAACCTCATCTAAGCAGAGGTCGTCAAACAGTTGGGATTGTTGACAACAACACACCCACAAACATACAACATCAGGTGGCTTCGCCAAAGACGAGATCTCCGTGTTAGCCAACAATGTCCATTGTCATATGGAATCCAACCCTTCAAGGATGAGGTATTATGTGATGTTGCCCCACTAGATGTCTGTGATGCTCTCTTGGGACAACCATATATGTGGAAGCGCCATGTTGTTTATGAGTCTCGACCCCACAGTGTTATTGTTTCTCTACGGGGTCATCTCAATAGAATACCAGAGGTAGTTCCGACTACTATTCCACCTAAAAAGTGTCGCAAGGTAGTATCTCATACTACAAAATTCAGCTTCTTCATAGTTTGTTCAAAAGAGGAACAAAAGAACACTGCAACCACTACAGCCTCGCCCCAAGCACCTTCTATCCAATATAAGCAAGTCGACAAGGTTGCAAAAAACTGAAAAGATTCCTTCCACACACTGTCCTCTCATGTAGCCCGACTTTTTGAATGGCCTCAGCCTCAATAGGTTCGTGACAAACTTATTCAAACTTAGCAACGCGATGTCTCCAGCAAGACAAGCAGCTCACCAAGATGCAGATTCAACAAACACTTTTCCCTCTCCCCCGGGAACTCAACGCAATGGAGACCATTTATTCCTAAGGAGAGAAGATTGATCCAGGTGGATATCGGTGTCCACCCACCATTTCCAAATGGCTCAAAATAGTATTCTGGCAATCTTGGCAATTTACTACTTTTAGCAGGTTTTAACTTCCGGGGCCATTTTGAGGGTCCAAATGAAGGTTTTTTTAGATCGAGGTTCTCAATGATAGTTGAAGGCATGATTGATCCCCCAAAATGAATCTCCTCGAAAATACCTTTCCAACGAGCTATCACACGCCTAAAATGGAGATCGTATGCAAAAGTTGCGACCCCAGGAAGTTGATGTACTCACTTACCCAAACGGGGCCCACATGACTTTTGGCGCTTCATCTCTTAGGGTTAGGTTTTTGGATGTCTAGAAATTTTTTCATTCTTGTTTATTGTAAAAAGTCCTTCAGAGCCTCATTGTAATCATCTTATGGTGAATGCGCACTACCGTCACCTCTCTTCTCAGAGATAAGCCGCCACCATTCCAACAAGCTTGTTTCCGTTGCATTTTACAGTTTCAGCTTATTTCATTATTGAATAGAAAACCAGTTTTACTGTATCTCTGTTATTATGTGTTAAGAACCTGTTAATAATCTGTATTCATTTTTCTCTTCTCATAAAATCCGGATCATTGGTATCAGAGCAGGCTGCTCTTGATCATTTTTTCAGTGCATGTCCCCGATGAGGTCCGAGTATAGCAAGTTCCGTCTCGAGCTTGTCTCTCTCATACACCAAAGAAACCCTCAATGGTGGAAGAAAAGAAAAACGACGGAGCAAACGATCCTATCAATATGTTGCTTGAGCAATCTCTCACGCGATAGAGGGACGAAATGATTGAGAATTTTTCCCACATCCTTAAATGCCTACCGATAGCATCAGGTGCATCTTCATCAAGAAGCCACTTTGGAGGCACCTTGCCTTTCAAGGTACAATTTAATTTTGATATTCCTGTATTTGAAGGATAGATGGATGCAGAAGCCCTAGAAAAATGGTTAACTCTACTAGAAGGTTATTTCTCTGTTCACAATTTTTCCAAAAAGGAAAAGATCACCTTCGCACTCGTTAAATCTCTCCCTCATGTCAAACATTGGTAGGAAACTTACTAGGAGCAAATTTCCACAGAGGAGTCTGGAATATATGGGGTCGATGCCACTTGAGATTTTTTTCTGGATGCTGTAAAAGAACAGTATTACCCTATTTGAAACTATGAGGACCAGTACATGAGATGGACCACATTGCGGTAAGAGAGGGGCCAAACAGTTCTGGAGTTCACCAATACCTTCCATACCTTGTGCACCAAGCTGGGTATCAAAGTCTTCGAGCGACATTTGGTTTTGAAATATCGTGGGGCTCTACATAGATACATCCATACTGAAATGGATTTTCTGGACATCTCATCACTAAGTGCTTCTTATCGATATGCTGTTAAAATTGAGCAGAAATTCAAGCACCAGAACAAACGGTAGTTTGGGTCTCCAAATCCGCAACAACCAAAGTATGAAAAAGACGACCCTGACAAACTGGCTCCCAAAAACCAGTCCAAGACACAGGAAAAGAATGGTCACGAGAAGACAAAGAAGGACACCGTAAAATGGTGTGAATTCCACAAAATCCCATGGCACAACACTAATGAATATCACTCAAAACAGTCATTGGTGGCCGAGATCAAAGGCAAGGAGCTGAACCTTGATTCAGAATCTGATTCTGAAAATACTGGTAAAGGACAGATCATTGACCCAGTCCCCACTGCTATTGTCACGACTGCAACAATTAAACTAGAAGAACCAACAGATCCTGAAGAGGGGGAGTGCCTTTTTCATTCACATATGTGGGTGAAGGGGACCCTACTGCATTTTGTTGTTTATAGCGGAAGCCAAAAAAACCTCGTCTTAGCAAAGGTCATCAAATAGTTCGAATTGTCGACAACACCACACCCACAACCATACAACATCAGGTGGCTTCGCCAAGGACAAGATCTTTGTGTCAGCCAGCAATGTCGATTTTCATATGGCATCCAACCCTTCAAGGATGAGGTATTATGTGATGTTTCCCCACTATATGTCTGTGATGTTCTCTTGGGCCAACCATATATGTTGAAGCACCATGTTGTTTATGAGTCTTGACCCCGCAGTGTCATTGTTTCTCTAGGGGGTCATCTCTACAGAATACCAGAGGTAGTTCCAACTACTGTTCCACCTAAAAATTGTCGCAAGGTAGTATCTCATACTGTAAAATTCAGCTTCTTCATAGTCTATTCAAAAGGGTAACAAAGGAACACTGCAACCACTACAGCCTCGCCCCAAGCACCTTCTATCCAACAGAAGCAGGTCGACAAGGTTGTAGAAAAGTGTAAATATTCCTTCCACACACTATCCTCTCATGTAGCTCAACTTTTTGAATGGCCTCAACCTCAATAGGTTCGTTACAAACTTCCACAATCTGAGCAACGCGATGTCTCCAACAAGACAAGCAACTCACCAAGATGCATATTCAACAAACGTTTTTCCCTCTCCCGTGGGAACTCAATGCAATGGAGACCATTTCTTCCTAAGGAGGGAGGATTGATCCATGTGGATATCGGTGGACACCCACCTTTTCCAAATGGATCAAAACAATTTTCTGGCAATCTTGGCAATCTACTATTTTTAGCAGGTTTTAACTTCCGTGGCCATTTTGAGGGTCCAAATGAAGTTTTTTCGAGATAGAGGTTCTCATTGATATATAAAGGCATGACTGATCCCCCAAAATGAATCTCCTCGACATTACCTTTCCAACGAGCTATCACATGCCTAAAACGGAGATCGTATGCAAAAGTTGCGACCCCGGGAAGTTGATGTACTCACTTATCCAAGCAGGGCCCACATGACTTTTGGCGCTTCATCTCTTAGGGTTAGGTTTTTTGATGTCTAGGACTTTTGGAATTCTTGTTTATTGTACAAAATCCTTCAGAGCCTCATTGTAATCATCTTCTGGCGAATGCGGGCTACTGTCACATCTCTTCTCAGAGATAAGCCGCCACCATTCCAACAAGCTTGTTTTTGCTGCATTTTACAGTTTCAGCTTATTTCATTATTGAATAGAAAACTAGTTTTACTGTATCTCTGTTATTTTTTGTTAAGAACCTGTTAATAATCTGTATTCATTTTGTTCTTCTCATAAAATCCGGATCAATCTCTGTCACACCATCCAACTCCAAAGGATAAGGAAGGTGTCTACCCTTTTCTTTTTTTTTCCACATCCAATTTTCATCAAGGAGATCCTCCATAATGTCTAAGTGTTGCACTTCAAACCTACTGGTGCATCCCTACTTTGACATATTAATCATGCTCTCATGCTCTAACTCTCCAAGTGTTGAACTGTCACATTCATTCCTTGAGAATGCACAACATGTCCAATCCTAGTCACTTCCTTCTCCAATTTAGTCCTTCAGAACAACAACCTCATACAAAGGCAAGGTCACCTCTCACCTTGTTACATTATGAAGTCACCCTAAAACAAAGTCATCCATGAAAACTTGACTCCATTGTCCACCTCATGGCACAATTATCCAATCTTCTATAGCCACACATAGTCTTCATCACATCCAAGTCTACGAAGAGTTAAGGGAAATCACCATGCCTCTGCAAGTCCAACCAATTCTACCCTTGTGACTCAAACTACGATCAATTCCACAATTATGACTTCCTTGACCGAATACTCCCCATCTTCATATGCATCTTCAGATAGGAAACATCTCATCTACTCCAAGAACCACACATTCAAACTATATTTTCTCCATTATGTCATCATCTTGCCATGATTCTACGTCTACCTCTCTATGATTTGAAATGGTTAGGCTTCACCCTCAACCATGTTTCCCAAAGAAAGAGAAATTCCCATGCCTAAGTAATCTCTTCATGTTGCAATATATCTATCCGCACAATCCTCCAAACCAAGGAAATCCCTCGACTCACCTCCTTTCTTCAAGTCACCTCTTTACAACTCAAAATATATGATAAGTGTGGCCAACACACTCACAATCCTCAAACATCCCAACGAACTGTCAGAAGCACTCTAAGTAGAATGAGTCACTCCCAAATAACTTCCATGCCTTAAGCATGTTCCAACCAATAATCCTGCTAACCTCAACCAATGATTATGTTGGATCTCTGAGTCATCGTACAATCATCCGCAAGTAACCAAGGTACACTCTGCATCATCCAATGTCCATACCAAAGGCGAGTGAACATGACGAAGACTGAATCTGGGAGTCCTTTGAATCAATATTCTTGCAGGTTCAATTCTCGGACCTGTGGGTTAATCATGCCCATGAAATGGACAGATCACATCCATAGTAGTAATAAAACTTAGCAATCTTCTTTTGAATGCAACTTGGATCACATCTCAGAATCTCGATTTATCTCGCCCTCACCTTGTGAATTTTGTAGGAACTTCACTACTCCTCATTCACAATCCCATGCTCTCTAACTCTAACCATAGGAATTGATTCTTCTTTCCATCACCTCATATCATGTTGTTCTGATCTTTGTCATAGGCTCCTTTTACATTGTGCCCATTCCTTCACTTTTCCATGAGACCATAAGCTAAAACCATGCTCTAACCAGGGGATCAGATCCTGAGCTTTCCTCCCCTGAACATGAGCACCTTCACCAAACTCCGATACGATATGATTGGGGTCATCGGGAGATCATTATAACGGGAGTTCTAAACCATCCTCTCCACAGATCCTTAATCCTTCGAGTTATGATCCAATGAGTCACTAGACTACTGGCTTCGTTGGACGCCCGAGATATCTGGATCCTGGGACACTAGACCACTTGACTCTAACTCTATTCTCCTTATCAATCTGGATCTGGTCAACCACTACCAATTCATTGGGGTAATTGGCCACCCGGACATCGACCATCGATCTCAACTCTATTTTAAAATGTGGTTCCAGTCCGATCTATACATGATAACCATTCATCTCCATGAGAATGGATGGATCGATCTCCTCCTCTAAGATATCGTTTAGCAATGGATCATTGTCGGTCCATCCTGTTATTGATGGTGTATTTTCTCTTATGATACCTCCTCTCGTCCTCGGGCTTGCAACTATTTTTTTATGGCTTCACACACACACGCACTTGGAATCATAGATCTATATAGGATTTCCACTAACAAATTTACACACATGAAATTAAAACTCGAAGATACACAACTACACAATTCAATTAACATCGAGCTCAATTACTTACAAAGGCCTCACTGGGCTTGTTCGCCCTCAACCTAATTTATATTTTTTCATTCTCTATCTACTTACTATGCCCATAGGCTTACATTTAAACAAGAAAATACAATAAGCATAATATCGATCTGATATGATCTATTCAAATCACTAAAATCTCTCAAAACAACAAACCCTATCACCCATTTCAAGGAAAATCATGTCCTCTCAGCCATGTTACACCTTCTAGAAGCTTCCATATTTTGACTTTGATTTGCGGGGGGAGTTTTCTCCTACATCAGACTCCTAGGGTAGAAAAATTTCATGATCTCCTGATCATGTGTCTTCATTTGCTGCATCATCTTCACTCTGGTCTTCCTCCATCATTTCACCATATTCTAAGCTTCTCCTCATGCTCATCAGTGAGTTGCAACAAAGCCTCCAAAGTAACAAGTCTTCTACCTTGCTACACAATACCTCACTAAGATTCCCTCTTGAGCTCAGTTTTTTGTTATTCTCTTGGTTATCTCCTCTAAAACCTTATAAGCACTCCTTGCTCTAGGTTGTTGAAAATATTCTCACTCTCACACAAATAAATATTTCCCTTCACTTTGATACCACTTGATGAAAGAAAGTGTCACACTCTGACACCACTTGATGAAATCAAGTGTTGCGCTCTGATACCACTTGACGAAGACTGAATCTGGGGTCCCTCGAATCGAGTTTCCTACGGATTTGATTCTCGGACATGTGGGTTAATCATTCCCATGAAATGGACGGATCACATCCATAGTAGTTATAAAATTTGGAAATCTTCTTTCGAATGCAACTTGGATCACATCTCAGAATATCAATTTATCTCGACCTCACCTTGTCAATTTCATAGGAACTACACTAATCCTCATTCAATATCCCATGTTGTCTAGCTCCAATTGTAGGACTCAATTCTTCTTTCCAACACCTCATCTCATGTTGTTTTGATCTCTGTCGCAAGTTCCTTTTACATTATGCCCATTCCTTTACTTCGCCATGAGATCACGAGATAAAACCATGCTCTAACCGGGGGATTGGATCCATGACTTTCCTCTCATGGAAAAGAGCACCTTCACCAAACTCCAATCCAATATGATTGGGGTCACTAGGAGATCATTATACCGATAGTTCCAAACCAGACTCTGCACAGATCCTTAAGCCTTCGCGTTATGATCTGGTGAGTCACTGGACTACTGGCTCTGTCATACTCTTGATATATCAAGCTCAGGGGAAATTGGACCACTTGAATCCAACTCTATGCTCCTTATCAATATCTATCTGGTCAACCGCTACCAAATCATTGGGGTAATTGGCCATCGAGCCACACAGACATCGACCATCGGTCTCAAATCTATTTTAAAATGTAGTTCCAGCCTGATCTATACATGATAACCATTGATCTCCATGGGAATGGATGGCTCGATGAACTCCTATACGATATCGTTTAGCAATGGATAATTGTCAATACATCTTGTGATTGATGGTGTATCTCCTCATATGCTACCTCCTCTTGTCCTCAAGCCTGCAACTATTGATTTGTGGCTTCACACACACATGCACTTGGATTCACAGATCTATATAGGATTTCCATAATAGATTTACACACATGAAAGTAAAACTCAAAGATACACAACTACACAATTCAATTAACATCGAGCTTGATTACTTACAAAGGCTTGATTTATATTGTTTCATCCTCTATATGTTGATTGTTCCCGTGATCTTACATTTAATAAGACAGGACAATAAGGATTTGGAGGGGGGGAGAGTTTTCTCTTGCATCACACTTCCAAGGTAGAAAAATTTCATGATCTCCTGATCATGTGTCTTCAATTGATGCATCATATTCACTCTGATATTCCTGCATCATTTCACCATATGTTGAGCTTCTCCTCATGCTCAACAGTGATATGCAACAATGCCTCTGCAATAAGAAGTCTTCTACCTTGCTACACAATACCTCACTAAGCTTCCCTCTTGATCTTAGTATTTTGGTATTCTCCTGGTTCTCTCCTTTGGAACCTTCTGAGCACTCTTTTCTCTAGGTTGTTGTAAATAATATCACTCTCATGCAGAGATATCTTTCCCTGTGCTCTGATACCACTTGATGAAAGAAAGTGTCTTGATTCGATACCACTCGATGAAGACCGAATCTAGGGGTCCTTCGAATCGATTTTCCTCCAGGTGCGATCCTCAGAACCGTGGGTTAATCATTCCCATGAAATGGATTGATCACATCCATAGTAGCAATAAAAATCAATAATCCTCTTTCAAATGTTCCCTGGATCACATCTCGAAATCTTGAATTATCTCAACCTCATCTTGTGAAGTTCATAAGAACTTCATTACTCCTCATTCACAATCCCATGCTCTCTAGCTCCAATCG
>ML779952.1:40420-57522 GCA_009831015.1 Picea engelmannii
GTAGCAATAAAAATCAATAATCCTCTTTCAAATGTTCCCTGGATCACATCTCGAAATCTTGAATTATCTCAACCTCATCTTGTGAAGTTCATAAGAACTTCATTACTCCTCATTCACAATCCCATGCTCTCTAGCTCCAATCGTAGGACTCGATTCTTCTTTCCAACACCTTGTCTCATGTTATTTTGATCTCTATTGTAGGCTCCTTTAACAATGTGCCCATTCCTTTACTTCACCATGAGAACACAGAATGAAACCATGGTATAAGTGATGTATTGTATCTTGGGATTTCCTCCCCTAAACACGAGCACCTTCACCAAACTCTGATCTGATCTGATCAGGGTCATCGGGAGATCGTTGTTCTAGGAATTCCAAAATAGACATTGCGTAGATCCTTAAGCATATGAGTTTTGATCCAGTGAGTCACTATAATACCAACTCCATCATACTCTCAGAACACCGGACCACCCGACACCAACTCTATGCTCCTTACCAATCTCAATCCATTCAGTTGTTACTAGTTCATCAGGGTAATCAACCATCGAGGCATCGACCATCAGTCTCAACTTTGTTTTAAAATGTGGTTCTGGTCTAGTCTATACATGATAACCATTGATATCCATGAGGATGTATGGCTCAATCTCCTCCTACACGATATCATTTAGCAATTGATCATCATCGATCCATCCTATGATCGATGATGGATCTCCTCTTATGCTACCTCCTCTCATCCTCAATCCTACAACTATTTATTTGTGGCCTCACACACACATGCACTTGGAATCAGAAATGTCTATAGGATTTCCTCTAACATATTTACACACATGAAATTAAAACTCGAAGATACACAACTACACAATTCAATTAACATGGAGCTCGATTATTGACAAATTCCTCGTTGGGCCTAACCACACTTAACCTGATTTAAATTGTGTTGACCTCTATCTATTGACTGTGCCTGAAGGCTTACATTTAAAAAATAGAATACAATAAGGATCAAATATATTAGATATGATCTATTCCAATCGCTAAAACCACTCAAAATAATAAACCCTATCACAAATTTCGAGAAAAATATTGTCCTCTCGACCAAGTTGTGCCTTCTGGAAGCTTCTAGATTTTGACTTTGATATTGGGTGGGGGGGGTTCTCCTGCAATAGAACATCACCCAAGTCACTTCGTATGTGTTCCTCCCATTCAGGTAAAATGCCAACAATTCTCAGTCGACTTCTTTACTGACTCCATCCATATCCTAGAAAAACTACCTTGCATCTCTGCAAGTGTCTCATACTTTGGCATTGTCGTCATGACTGTCAAGCCATCGCATGAACCAAAAAATCTAGTTTATGCACCAATGCACCAAGGTACCTCATACATCCTCTCAAACTCGAAAAGTCTAGACCTCACTACCTACTTCACAATGAGCTATCCAATGCGCCTCATCAAAGACTTAGGAAACTCCTCAAGTCACCTCCACAATTGCATCCAAATCTTCCTAAGTCCATCACAATGCAAATCCAAGCAAGTTACCCCATTATATCCACACATTCTCCCAAGTCAAGACATCCCAACTGCTCCATGACTTCTTTGAATATGCACCACTTGATTCACCCTCAAGTATGCCAGCTTTCACCGTGCAAAACATATTAAAATTGAACCACCAATTCATCCTACTTCCCTTTAAATAACTCACTACAACACTTAGGAAATGCAAGAACTCAAAACAAACCATACCTTTCCAACAAAATTCTTGGTTGCACCCATGGTTCAAGTCTAATGTCATGGATCTTCACTTTCCCAAGCCATAAACTCTCCACATGAACTCCCCTCAATCACCGTTTGCAACTCCACAAACCTACATAGCACCTTTGTTGCGATACAAGGCTGAGTCCATCCATCCAGTTCAAAAATACATCTAAGTCCCAAACTTTCCATGCAACTAATCAAACTCATCTCCAATGTATTGGTGTCTCTTCACCATGCACACACCACTTGATTACCAAGGCATACTGTTGTTAATTGAGTTGCGTAACTTTGCAAAGAGTCACCTCATCCAAAGGTTGTGTTCAACCCACTCGTCCATCAATCCATGTCAACTCAACTGTTGTTCTCGGTGATGCACAACACAAAGACATCATGATGAAAATGTTCCCAACCAACTACCTTGTTTCTCTAGGTCGCATCAAGTTGTCTAAATCACCTAAGTGCTTCAACTCATTGTATGGCCACCTTCCTTGTCTTTATTTTTCACAAAGGTGTGTCATCTTCGTCACAACCCAAAATTGGTCTACTTTTGTGATCACCCTCTGCGATCACTTATCTAGTTATATCTGCAACAAGTCCTACAACAAATTTTGTGTCTGTCTGCCTTTCCCAAGTGCTCGTTTCACCCAGTGAACTTTGTTCTTGATCTTCTCAAGATGTGCACATAGGTCTATCACTTACTTCCATCACAAATCAAACCAACCAAGTTTGTGCTTAGACTGTCTCTACGAAAGGTCAGTCCACCTTACCGAACCTTCACCAAGTCTGCACCTAAATTGCCTCTATGATCTACTTTGCAACAAGTCCCTCGATGAACATTGTGATCATTCACCCTGTCCAAGTGCTTACTTCACCACAAACTCTTCTCTCAGTCTATGCAAGGTGTGTGCCCATATCAACCTTCCACTGCAGTATCAACTGGAACCTCTGTCGTAATTCTAATGTGTAGTCTTTGCGATGAACCAGTTCACTCCATCGAATTGTCCACCAAGTCTATGAATGTTCCCACTGAACTGTCTTTGCAACAAATTGTGAAACCAACTGCAGTGCGCCTCAACACCACCATTTTGACTATGGTAGTGGTGAATAGCCAAACCTTCTCTAATACCATCTCTGTCATGAAGTTGACAGAGTCATGAAGAGCTCACCAAATTGTCTTCAAATTTCTCTCTAATACCATCTATCACATCCCCATAGGATTCCTGCATGAATCTTGTGATTGTGCACCTGTTGAGGGTGTGCAACATTGCAATGATTCTCACTTGATTTCTTGGAAAATCCAAAGATACTTTGTTTGGACTACCCCTCTTCACCTAGAGCATACCCATACTCCATTCTAGGTTATGGGAAAGTCACACTCCTACTCTAGTGCAACTCTATTGTATACTTAGATGATTTGTTAATAGATTTAACACTTAGTCATTTAAGCATACATCCATGAATATGCGAAACCAAGAGAACACTTGCAAAACAAACAAGAGACACAAAAATATAGTGCAGGGGGCACAAGATGTGTCTAACACCTGGCTAAGTCTTATTATTGCGAAACAATTACAATATGAGCACTACCAACTCGATTTACAACTTGGGAAAAGTCACATGACTCGCCTCACCTCCCAAGACACTCATTCAAAAATTCGTCACACCAAGAATCACCTGTCGCAACAAATTTCACAACTCCTCTGGAGCACCCCAAACGTGAATCCACCACATACTCACCATCTCTTCTTTGTGACAAGACTTCACATAGACTTGCAGTTCTATCTCATAACATGCCTCACTCAAACTGCAATAAGACTTCCCCAAACTCAGTCCAAAGAAGGTCGCCCCAAGTATGTCCACATAATCACCTCAAAGAAACACAAGTCCTCCCATGTGGAGTGACTTGGCTCCTTGAGGGAGCTCTCCCCTCTTCATCCAATTCTACCGCAAAACTTTGACTCTAATCTTGCTCTCCTTTTTGTGCACCCTTGTTCTTTTGTATGGACTCCAAACGTCATCTTCATGAATTGTTGCATCCTTTGGGTGTGTCACACCCCTTCATGAACCATCATGCCCAAACAAGTTAATGTGCCCCTTCACGGACCAGGTGCACCCAAGAGAACCCATGAACTCATAAATCTTTGTGTCCCTTGGGATCGACGCACTGCAACCTTGGGTGTGCTCCTCATGTCGTCGCACCCCAACCTCTTTGGTACACCCCTTCTCTTGGTCACTTCCACCCAATGCTTTGCCCCATGCTTGGGAAATCCCCTTGGCATGTTCATGTTCCCAAGGTGCCTACTTTCCCAACTAGTGCAACTCTTGGGCATCATAGCAACCCCAAATTCTGTCTCCTTGAGGAATTGGGCAAGGGTGTCTACACCCTCCTTGCCAAAGAGCTTACAATAAACATTTTTTTTCCTCATTTATTCTTTGGAATTAGTTTTGGGTGTAATCCCTAGTAATGATATTTCATGCATTCATTCTTCAAGTGATGTTCACAATTCTTTGGTGTTGTTGAACTACCTTTGTTTCAAGATGTAATCCCTAGAAATGATATTTCATGTGCTTGTTCTTCAAGCAATGTTCATAATTCCTTGGTGTTATTGAACTACCTTCAATGTATCAAGTGTTATTTACATGATTCCTTCCACCTCTCTTCTTATGAATTATATCTTTAGGGTCCATGCACTATCATTGTCTGGAGCATCATCGACAACTATCTTTTTCTTCCCACATGTCTCAAGAAATATAGCTTTTACACTAACCTTATTGATGGAGTACAATTTAAATAGGGATACACCATACTGCAAATAAAAATGAAGGCATCCAATGTACTTCCCAACAACTTCAAGGAATATTTTCTTATATCCATATAAATGGTTTATCATTGCAAAATAGCAGTGTGTTATTTTAAACTTAGTGTTGACTTTGCTATAAACTCTCACACTAAATCTATTTTTCTCATTCATATACCATAGGGTAAAACTATTTCTTTAAAAAATACTTAAGCTTTTCCCAAAATGTAACTAGTGATTGTTTCCTTTGTGTATCCTTTGGTTATAATCCTCCCAACAAAGAAGGGCTTCCCTCATCATCTTGAAGTGAGCGAAATAGATTTTTTTCTCAACATTTAGACCGTGCTCGTCAAACCAAGCTTCTAACTAATCTAGTTATCAAGTTTTTCAACATCGACAACATTGTATATGGATGGTACATCATGTCTTCCTACCACCTTAAAAGGCATAATTGAGACTTATCATCACCTAAACCAAATTAATGGGGATTTAATATATCAACCTCTTCATCTATAGGTTCCTTAACAATTGATCAATTAAAGTTTATATATTTGTTGTATTTTCCTCCATTCTAGATAAACCATATTGAAACTAAATTTCCAACTTTAACAATTGATCAATTAAGGTCTATATATTTGTTGTATTTTCCTCCATTCTAGATAAACCATCTTGAAACTATTGTTTCTCCACATCATATGCCTTTTTAGATTCTAATTGCTTGATCTTTGAACTGCTTAGTCCCGTGAGTTAAAGGTCCTTGTAGAGGTTCTCCACCTACTACGAACTATCTTCAGATCTATGCTATGCACAGACTTTAGCAATTTAGGAGTCTTAGTTTGTCTACTTATAATCGTAAAGTGCAATCATACTAATTTTATACATTATTCCATACATTATTCCTAATAGGTGAGTTAGTAGCTCCCAATGGCACTCACAAAATGGATTTAATAACCTATTGACTAATTGCATACACAACTTAACAACATAGAATGCGTATAATTACATAATAGGATGCAATGTTTTAAACTCGAAAAAAACCCATGGGTAATGAAAGCTCCAGATAGTGATTAAGCTTCAATTCAACAATTACATTTATTTTTGTGTTTGCATTAACGGGGAAACTACCCTTTTGTCTTACAATATAGATTGTAACAATAAATAACTGTGAGATAAGGTTTGCCTCACACTAATGCACAACTTGTGTTTATATCCAAACTTCATCCAAGCTCATATGTCTTCAAGTCTGTCTCCATATTGGTTCATCCAAAATAGTGCACTCAAATTCCAAACTTTAAAATTGACTTTGAATTAGAAAACCAACCCATTGAATCTTGACCCTATTGAATTCCTAAATGTTTATGCTCCAACTATCTTCAATCAAGAAATCATTATGGTGGAGGTTTCATTGGCCCAACTTTTTTCTTAGCAATATCTCCACTGGTAATTTAACAAATACCTATGATTCTGGCATCACCCATTCAACATATGTAATTTTGGCTTACCTTTCATTATTGGTCTCTTTTGAATGTTATCTTGTAAATTTCAATGACACAGTTTTACTTCAACTCCCATCGAGTTGATTAATGATTAGTTAATTTTGGTTGCAATTAAATTATGGTTAGTCAATGGGTGTCTAACTGACTTTTATGGGTGGTTCATTATCAATTGCATTGTTGCTCGTCGTTGATTTAGATTTCATTGATTGATATTTGACTTCATATTGAATATGGGATTGACTAATGCCATGTCAAAAGGAACTTTGCCGACTTGTATTCCATAGTGGTCGATTTCCCTTGGTTTGTTGAATTGGTTATGTTGACTTTTGATCCACGAGATTTGGTTCATTTAATTTTATGACTTACTAAGTTATTCCAACTGACATTGTCTTTCCGACTTGCACACTTATTTAATGTTAATATTTAGGAAACTTTTGATGTCGCCTCACTATAGTCATTGACAAATTCTAGTTCTATTAGAATTTTTTATTCAATCCTTCACAAATCGAACAATCTCTTCAAGTAATTTAAACAAAGAGTTTCAGTGGATCACTAGGGTAAGAAATGTTTGGTCTTATATGATTCATATCAGTGGAGCGTGTTTGTGTCATTGGTGATTTATCAAGTCTTGTCCTCCAAATTCAAGTTACACTAAATATATAATTACAAATGACATGTACCAATAATGTAGGAGGTTAGAGAGAGTTAACTGCGTATTTTGGGTGTGCCCTTTTTCTAAGTCATATTGGAATAATTTCCATGAAAAAATTCAATCTAATAAGCTTATAGGGGTTCATCCATTGGAGAGACATCTTGAAAATGGTAGGAAATTAGTTTTGAACTATTACATTAGTACTTGGCAATGTGTTAGAGTGTGACTTTAGATGCTTACTTTGTGGTGTATTCATTTTGAAAGTATCTGTTAGGGTGTGATGGGTTTGCAAAATCATCTGCGAATATTGCAAACGATAATTTAATGTCATTATTTAGGAAATGTTCAATGTTGACTCACTATAACCATCAACAAATTCTGGTTATATTATAATTTTTTACTCGATCCTTTATAGATTAATCAATTTCTTCAAATAAATTACCTAAACAATGACTTTCAATGGATCACTAAGATATACAATGTTTGATCTTATAAGATTTCCTATCAATGGATAATGTTTGTGTGGTTAACAATTTATCAAAACTTATCCATCAAATTCAAATTGACTAAATATAAAATTACAAATGACAAGTGTTAATGATGTAAAATACTAAATATTGTTACACATCTGTTTTGGAAGTATCCTTTACAAAAACCAAACCATATTGGAAGAGTGTCCATGACAATTATTATGAAAGGTGCATCCATTTGAGAGCCACCCTTCTTTAAAATTGTAGAACATTAGTTTTAAACCATTACATTAATATTTGGGAATGTCTCGAGACAGTAACTTTATATACTTTGTATATATTCATTTTAGAAATGTTTGTTAGGATGTGGTGGCTTTGCAGAGTCATTTGTGAAAATTGCTTATATTCATTTTGAAAATGTTTGTTAGGATGTGGTAAGTTTGGAGAATCAGTTTTGAAAATTGTTTCAATGATTAATAGTGTGCTCAAAAGAAATGATTATTTATTAAGAAAAAATATTAAAAAAAATATGTTTTATAAGCTCACTTAACATTAATTTTTTAATGACATTAAAGCATTTTTTTTTCTTAATTATGACCAAAAGCACTAAAGCATTTTTTTTTTTTGCTTTTATGACACAAAAGCATTTGTCATTACAAAGAGACGTAAGATATACTCTACAACCAAGCAAGAAAATACGAAAATAATGATCAAGCGATTGACTAAGCGATTGACTTGAGGCGGAGGTCATGGTCACGATAAACATTAACTGAATTAAAATAATAATGAACAACTCAGCTCGACTCCGAGTAAAGTCGTCCCTAAATCTAACCATCGTTATTAGATAACGCAAGTACGCAGCTTATGAAGCACATAAATTGAATGCCTGGACATATTTTTTTGCTTGTCAAACTGGCAATGTCCATTGCGTTTGATCTCCATCATCCTGTATCATATCTTGCAAAGCCGTTCCATCGAATGCCCCGGATGTTTTCATGGCTGTGTTTTCTTTGTTTGAATTCTATTTGTGCGTTGGCCCAATTCAACGATTTTGTTTTCAATGGATTCAGAAACAGTAATCTGAGCCTGGCTGGAATGGCCAACATCAATTCTGCAGGAGTCTTAGAGCTCACGAACGTCACACAGTTGATGTTGGGCCATGCCCTCTATCCGTTTCCCTTACACTTCAAGAATTCTTCGAATAATTCCACTCTTTCTTTCAGTACCACCTTCGTTATGTCTATTGTCCCGCGGTACCCGACTCTTGGAGGCCACGGTATAGCCTTTCTGTTATCCCCATTTAAGGGATTGCAGAAAGCTTTGCCCAGTCAGTACCTCGGCCTCTTCAATGCTTCCAGCAATGGGAAAGCTTTTAATCATATATTTGCGGTGGAGTTCGACACTGCTAAGGATTTTGAGCTTTTGGATATTGATGATAACCATGTGGGTATCGATATCAACAGTCTGATATCGAATATGTCTACAACGGCTGGGTACAGAACTAGTAATGGGACAGTTCAAGAATTTAATCTGAAAGCTCAGAAGAGCATTCAGTGCTGGATAGATTTTGATGGTGCAGAGAATAGGCTTAATGTAAGTGTTGTACCAGGGGGTATGCCCAAACCTAATCGGCCATTGATATCTATTCATGTTAAGCTCTCGGATGTCCTTCTTGATTATATGTATGTGGGTTTCTCAGCATCCACAGGGCTGCTTTCTAGTGCTCATCGCATTCTCGGATGGAGTTTCAGGATGAATGGGCCTGCACAGGACCTTCAACTCTCAAAACTTCCTGAGATCACATATGCAAATTCTATGGTGAAGACGAGAAGGTTCAGAATTGGGGTATCATTAGCTGCTGTGGCTCTCATGGCTGTTGCAACTCTGGCAACAATTCACCTTATTAGGAGGATTAGACAGAGTAAGGTGACTGAAGAATGGGAGCTTGAATATGGGCCTCATAGATTTCCCTACAATGAACTTAAAGTGGCCACAAAGGGATTCGGGGACAAAGAGCTGCTGGGGATTGGAGGTTTTGGGAGGGTTTATAAGGGTGTTATCCCCAGCACTGGGCAGGAAGTTGCAGTGAAGCGGGTTTCGCATGAATCCAAGCAAGGGGTGAGGGAATTTGTTGCAGAGATTGCGAGCATTGGCCTGCTTCGGCACAGGAACTTAGTTCAGCTTCAAGGTTGGTGTAGGCATAAGGAAGATCTTCTGCTTGTCTATGATTATATGCCAAATGGTAGTCTTGACAAGCTCTTGTTTGAAAGTACTCAGAATATGTTGACTTGGTCACAGAGGTATAAAATTTTGAAAGGGGTTTCTTTGGCTTTGCTTTATCTTCATGAAGAATGGGAGCAGACAGTAGTCCATAGAGATGTCAAAGCAAGCAATGTATTATTAGATGAAGATTTGAATGGTAGGTTGGGAGACTTCGGGCTTGCTCGTTTATATGAACATGGTTCAAATCCTCACACCAGCCATGTAGTTGGAACTATTGGCTACCTTGCTCCAGAGCTTCCTCGTACTGGTAAGGCCACAACAAGCACTGATGTGTTTGCATTTGGGGCTTTATTGCTTGAAGTAGCTTGTGGAAGAAAACCCATTGAGCCAAACACGTCTCCCGAGGAATTAGTCTTGGTGGACTGGGTTCGGGAGTTGCATTCCAAGGGAAAGCTTTTGCAAGCAGCTGATCCTAGACTTCTTAATGAGTACCCTGTTGAAGAAGTTGGGCTCGTTCTTGAACTGGGTTTGCTGTGTTCCCATCCTCATCCCGAAGCTCGACCTAGCATGAGAGAAGTAGTGCAAATGCTTGGGGTCGATAAACCACGTCCTGTGCTACCTTCTGATCCTCCTTTGGCAGACACACCTACAAGAAGTGAACATTTTGATGAATTCAATGTTGCGTTTTCTTCAAACAAGCATGACTCTTCTATTGCTATCTCACATGCTAGCAGAAGCTCAGATAGGAGGCCAGTCTTCACACCCGATGGAACATCACCACTTTCACTACTAGCAGGAACAGATTGAAAGGTGTCTAACTAATACAAGTCATTGAGTGACTGGTGTTGGAAAAACGTACTTATTTTGGTCTGTTGGTGCATGATCCCATGTCTTGTTTATTGAGTTACTTCCTTTTCAAACAAACTAAGAGATGGACTTCCAGATATACAGAAGTTGGAGTTTTCCTTTTGATTTATCAGAAAACAAAGCTAGCAGATCTACAGTCTGTAATTCTGTAATTGCTAACTGTAGACAAACTGTGTGCAGTTTACTGATCTTCAAAGAGAATTTGATGCAACAAAATGTAATGGAACTTCTGTTTGTGGTTTTTCTTCATTTGACCCGGTTTTTTTATCTCAGCAAATGGCTTGAGTGTGAGATTGTCTGAGACAACAGAGAATGTAAATTTAGAGGTGAATTTCTTCTATGATGTTTGAGTTATACTTACAAGTCACAAAACAATAACAATGTGTGTTGAGTTTCTTTCGAGTGTTAGGGTATGCCCAGTTACGTTATCTGTGTAACTAGCAGTTTACATTGATTGTATATGAAATGTGTAAAGAAATCTCCGGATTGCTTTCTTGTGTTTTAGAAGCAAAGGTGTTTTCCAATTGTATTTCTGATTTTAGGGGCGGTGTTGTTTCTATGTTTGTACATTCTTTATAAAAGAAAAGAAAATAAGGCAAAAAATCATTTGTTCCCTGTTTAAAAGAAAAATTGTTGCTATGAGTGCTTCTTTGTTATGTTTTCTAATATTTTGAATTTCATGTTTATGTTGACTATCTTTGTGCTGTAGTTTCTTCTCTATTTTTTACAGGTTGCTCTCAATGTTTAACAATTAGTATCAAAGTGGTTGTTGGCTTCAAAGGGAGGTTTTTGTTGCCAAGCTAAGGAAACTTGGTTTGTGAACTTTTGGGTTGTTGAGGCCTTGTTTTGAGGTCTTTATTGGACAACTAGACAAATCTAATTGTCCAAGTCTAAGTCACATGGTTTGGGTTTGAGTTCGGGTTTAACAACAATTAGGTTTGGTTGAGGTTCGGCATTAGGTTACTCTCTCTCTCTCTCTCTCTCTCTCTCTCTCTCTCTCTATATATATATATAAACTTTAAAATGAAGTATAACATAAAACATCAATGAATATAATAAATGTTTCGATGGACATGGAAACTTCAGGGATATATTACGAGATTAAACTCGGACACGAGGTTATGAGCTTAAGCTACAGACTTTGTCAACGGCCATGAGGTTTGACAAACCTCAATGAACCTCAATTTTTTTTTAGGTTCACTGAATTTTGAACCTTCAGATTGAAGTTTGGCAAACCTTGTGACATAGGTATAGGTAATGGAGCTCAAACCGGATAGTGTTGTGTTGTTGTAGCAATGATTTTTTTGAGGTTGCTAGCTTCAGTGAGAGGTTGGGAAGATATATGTGGTAGGAGAAATAACATCTAGACATTCAAACAGTGAGAAATTCAATGACCACAACTTCAATTAGTGGAAATTGAAGATGGAATGTTTGCTTATTGAAAGAGAGTAGAAGGAAGTTGGCACAAAGGACACAAAGCTTGACACTGCGAAGTAGGAGGATTGAGGCAAGATGAATAATAAGACCATGGCCTTGATTGGTCTTAATCTATTCGATTATGCATCAATGAACATGTTAGGAGAAACTACAACAAAGAATCTTTGGGATAAGCTTGGCTCGTTGTATGAGGCTAAATCCCTCATGAATTTGATATTCCCATGGAAGAAGTTGTACACTCTAAAAATAAAGGATGGTGATAGGGCTATAGATCATCTTAATGCCTCCATTACCTTTCTTAATCAACTCAAGGTCATTGATGATTAAGTAAAGGACAATGAGCGATAAATAGCCTTGCTTTGTAGTCTTTTGAATTCTAGGGAGAATTTAATAGTTGCCATCAATGGAGCTACAAAGGTAGAAATCTCAAGTTGGATGAGATTGTAGGTTAGTTGTTGCAAGGGGAGATGAGGAGAATAACTTTTGAAATAAACATTGATTTAGAAGCTTTGGTTACTAGGGGTCTCTCTGAGGAGTGAAATGATGGGAGATCTAGTGGGAGGAAATCTAAATCTAGAGGAAGATATGCAAGTAAAAATAGTTAGTGACAAGAGTTGACTTGTTGGAGGTGCCATCAAAGAGGGGCCAGGGCACAAGAAAAGCGAATGTAAGGCCGATATTTTGAAGGAGAAAGAAGCAAATAATGAGGATTCATTTTCCTAGATTTCTAGTCACGAGGGAAACATGTATCTCTCTTTGGCATGTTTCTCAACCAATGCCTATGAAGATGCATAGTTGATTGATTTGGGAGCTTCCTTCCATATAACTCCTCACATGGAGTGGTTCATGGATTATGAAGAATCATATAGAGGAAAAATATTTCTTGGAGATAATTTTAGTTCTGAAATTGTCATACATAGCAATGTGAAAGTCCAATACAAATATGGATTCACAAAACGGATTCCCAATGTGCAACTTGTGTTGAGATTGGAACGAAACTTACTTTCAATGAGTCAAATGGTTGATGTAGGTGTTTATACAATCTTCCTTTAAAGGGAGTTGTAAATCGGTTCGAGGGGCTATGCTTTTGGCCAAGGGTTTTGGCTTGGAACTTTGTACAAGTTGGACGTGACTACTCAAGTCATGGGTAGTCACAATGCAGTGTCAATG
The DNA here is from genome assembly GCA_009831015.1 of Picea engelmannii. Classification (NCBI taxonomy): domain Eukaryota; kingdom Viridiplantae; phylum Streptophyta; class Pinopsida; order Pinales; family Pinaceae; genus Picea; species Picea engelmannii. The sequence goes on from ML779952.1 coordinate 53,280, forward strand.
AAAAATGAAAAATCAATGATAGTGTTGAAGACATCGAACACCATGTTATGGCATCGTTAGATGGGGCATCTTGGTGAAAAGAACCTATGAGAGATTTTCACTAAGAAGATTGTCCATGGAATTGATAATGTGAATGACTCTTTTGAGTTTTGTGAGGCATGTGTGCTCTAAAAGAAGAAGAGGGTTCATTTTTCCTTGAGTAACAAGAGAGCTCAAGAGGTGCATGAGTTGGTGCATTATGATATTTTTGGGCCTATGGATGAGGTCTCCATTAGAGGATCTCACTATTTTATGAATTTCATCGATGAGTTCTCATGGAAGTCATGGGTTTAATTCATGAGGAGGAAAAGTGATGTGCTCGAAGTATTTAAAACCTTTGTTGCCTTGGTTGAACAGAAAAGTGGGAAGAAGGTGAAGGATTTGAGAAGTGACTATAGTGGTGAATATAGTTCCAATGAGTTAAAGGTTTTTCACAAATATCATGGTATTGCAAGGCAAAATACCACCCCTCGTACTCATGAGTAACATGGCGTTGTTGAGAGGTTGAATCGAACCTTGATGGAGAAAGCACAAAGCATGGAAGTGGATGTTGGTTTGAGCAAATATTTTGGGATGAAGTGGTTGCTACAACAAACTGTTTGACCAAAAGATCACCTAGTTCAGTTTTGGGTGACAAGACCCTTGGAGAGACTTGGAGTGTAGAGAATCCCTTTGTTTCACATCTTAGGGTTTTTGGGTGTGAGGATTACATGCATGCATATAAGGTGAATAGGAAAAGGATTGAGAAACAATCAATCAAGTGCATCTTTATTGGGTATATAGAAGGAGTCAAGGGCTAGAAGTTGTGGATTTTATTTGAGGATTTTCATACCATAGTTGGAATGTGATCTTCAAGGAGGAGAAATCTTGTGAAAATCAATATGAAGAATTTGTATCAGTATAAAAGGTCCAACATACAACAATTTTGGATTTCCAATATGGGGTTGAAGATCAAGTTGAACAATTTTCATAGGGGCCTGATGTAGAAATTCTCAATGAAGGAGATGAAAATTTGTTATTAGAACTCGATGAAAATATGCATCCCAAACATGATCAATTTGATCAAGATCAAAATTTGAAGATGAGCCTTTGTGAGTGAAAGAGACCTGACAAGTATGGCTATGGGCCAACTGATTTTAGTTATTTTGCTTTATCTTCCATGGGTGATGAGTTAAGAAATGTCAAAGAGGCTCTTAATGGTGAAAAGGCACTGTACTAGAAGTGAGCCATGGAGAAAGAAATGACAGCCTTGGAATAGAACCAGAGGCTTGGCATTTGCAAGTCTTAATTGAAGGAAGGAATGAGGTTGGATGCAAATCCATGGGCATTCAAGAAGTATAATGTAGATGGTTATGTGGAGTGGTACAAGGCTCATTTGGTAGCAAATGGATACTCGAGTGGAATGTGTTGATTATGAGAAGACCTCTCCAGTAGTCAAGATGGCCTCTATTAGGTTGTTGTTGGAATTAACAACTACTTATGATTTAGAAATGGTGAAAATGGACATGAAGACAATGTTTCTTCATAGTGGCCCTTTAAGAAGAAACCTTCATGAAGCAACCAAAACGATTTGTGGTAGAAGGGAGAGAGGACACGATGTGCCAGTGGACGAGATCATTATATGGCTTGAAGTAGTTCCCAAGACACTAATACCAATGGTTTGACAGACATGTTGTCGGAAAAGGGTCTAAAAGAAGTGAAACAAACCATTGCGTTTACTTCAAGTGAGAAGGTAACAACTTCATTATTCTAGTCTTAGTAGTTGATGAAATTATTTTGATTGGTGATTGTAAGAAGCTAGTCAAGAAAACTAAGCCCCTTTTGTCACGTGAGTTTGACATGAATGAATTAGGTGAGTTGTACTATTGTTTGGGAATTGAGGTGAAAAGAGACGACCAAAGCATGAAGTTATATATCATCCAAATAAAATATGTGGAAAACACACTTGAACTCTTGAGGATGGATAAATGTAAACCAACTTGCACTCCATCTCACTATGGAACTGATTTTATCAACTAACATTAGTCCTAAGAGAAAACAAGTGTAAGACAAGATGGAAAAGATGTCATATGCTAGCGCAGTTGGTAGCCTTATGTATGCATTGGCATGCACAAGACTAGATATTGCACATGTAGTGGGAGTTGCAAGTAGGTATATGAAAAATCCAAGGATAGATCATCGATCATTTTTTCAAAGGACTCTATTTAAGTACCTATGGGGCACCAATGACTATGTTATTTTTTATCAAGGAGATGGAAGCAATGATCTTCATATGCATGGGTTTGTTGATGCTAACTAGGAAAGTGATGTAGACAATGCAAAGTCCACTAGGGAATATATATTTACATTGTTTGAAGGAGACGTGAGTTGAAAGAGTAAGAGGCAACAACTGGTTTCCCCTAGTACTAGCGCAAAGTACATTACAACTTTATAGGCTTCCAAGGAAGTCATTTGGTTGCAATAGTTATGTAGCGATATTAGAATTGTACATGGGCCCATGCATACTTGTTATGACAATCAAAGTGCAATTTCTCTATCAAATAATCCCAAGTTTCATCCATGAACAAAGCATATTAGGCTGAAATTCCACTACATTAGAGAGGTGGTGGATCCAGTCAGGTAACTATACTCAAAAATAGAACTTGAGATAATGTGATAGATTATTTAATTGAGGAAAACGATGGAATGAAATTTCCTTGGTGTTGGGAAAAGTGGGGATTCAACCTTGGTTAATGTATCTACCAAGTGAGATATTATTAGGATATTGCCAATTTCATCATATGTGTAACTAACAGTTTCCATTTGTATATAGAATGTGTAAAGAAATCCTTGGATCACATTCTTATGCTTTAGAAAAAAATTGTTTCCTAATATCAAGGGCAATGTTGTTTCTAGGTTTGCACATTCTTTACAAAAAAAAGAAAACAAAGAAGACAATCATTTGTCTCCAATGGAAAATTAAAACAAAACACAAAAAAAACTTCTTTGTTGTTGTGTGTTCTTCTTGTATGGTTGTTTAAATATTTTAAATTTCCTATTTATGTTGAATATCTTTGTGTCGTAGATTATTCTCCGTTTGTTGCAGGTTTCTCTCTCGGTTTAACATCCATTAAAATGGACTCACACATTTTTTAATCATTTTTGTATGAATGTAAATTGAAAAACAATAGGAATGTTTAGTTGACATATATATTTTGTTTGTTTAACAAACAAAACTGAACATAAAATTCTAGCAATAATAACATATGTGTGTCAGTTTTCTTCACTCTCCAATAAGGAAGTTCAATACAAACCCAAGTTTGGTAACACCAAGTCTAGAAACCACTCAATTTCATATCTAATTGGTCCTTTAAGAGGAATCTCTTTTATGTCCAAAAAAACTTCATGATATCTCATCAATAGTTTACCAAGCTTCTTTTTTTCCTCAACAAAGCAATTGCCTTATAAAAGTTAGGTTTGGTTATTATTTGCCTTTGGCTTCTATTAGGGACCTAACCCCTCATGTAGGTAGAATAATATATTTTCCATGTAATATAGGCCGACATTAGTTATTAAGGCCTATTTAATAATGTGAACAAGTCTAATGTAAAAAGACTAAATAGAATCTTCCACTTCTAGAAAGATCTTCTTCTATAATGTTCTTTAGAAGATAGAATTAATATAAATAAGAGTAGGAGGTTTGTTTAGAATTTGTCGGAAGAACAATAGTGCTATTGATAGCTTGTCGTCGACATTTCGGATCCACAACATGATCCATCTTTAGGACAAAAAAGCATGAGGAAAAATAAGAGAGGAGCCCTTAATAAATAATGACGAGGAGGGTGGAAAACTAAGGTCGGCTAAGTGAAACCCTAGGTTTGAGGAGATTTTTTTTTTTTTTTTTTCAAAATAGGTATTTAATAGAGAATTTGAGAATTTAATAGGTATTTAATAGATGGCTTCATTAACACTATTAAAAATGAGAATTTGAAACCGAATGACACCCTCATAAGCTTTGACGTTGTCTCTCTTTTCACTAAGATCCCTCTTAATGAGGCCATCCTACTTGTCCAAGAGGTAGTTGATCCAGTAACAGCGAAACTAGCAGAGGTTTGTCTTCGCTCCACATTCTTTAGCTATCAAGGTGAATTCTATGAACAAACTAGTGGCGTGGCCATGGGCTCTCCGCTTTCCCCCATCGTTGCCAACCTTTACATGGAAAGCT
>ML779952.1:66125-80930 GCA_009831015.1 Picea engelmannii
TCATAGGAACTTTAAAGGATAACATTCAACATGAGGTTCGCCTTTGGGAACCCAAATCATTGGAGAATGCATTTAGGGTGGCAAGAAATGTTGAAAGTAAAAATATGGCTATGGCTACTAGAAGGACCAATCCTAACATATATCGAGAGAATAATGCTCCTTCTTCTAAAACACCTAAACCTACAAGGTTAACACCTCAACAATTGGAGGAAAGAAAAACAAAAGGTTTATGTTTTAATTGTGACAGAAAGTACAGTAAGGAACATACATGTGGTGAGAAGAAATTATTCTACATAGATTGTGAAGAGGAAGAAGAATAAGAAGAAGAACAAGGACCATATCAAGATGAAAATGTAGAAGTGATTTCTTCTGAAGAGTTGACTCCCACGATATCATGTAATGCATTGGTTGGAATTAGCACTCCTCAAACCCTCAAGATCGAAGAATATATCAAAAATAAAAGGGTAATAGTCCTAATTTATTCTGGTATTACTCATAATTTCATTCACTATAAATTAGCCAAAGCTCTCAATTTCTTTGTATATCCAGAGCCAGAGTTTCGAGTAATGATTGCATATGGAGGAACTATCAATTGATCAGGAAAATGCAATAAGATCAATCTTACTATGGGGGAATGTGTAATGAATATTCCAATGATTTCTATACCCATGGGTGGTGCCGATGTCGTACTAGGAATCTAATGGTTACAATCATTAGGAATAGTGGATTTTAATTTTCAGGAACTTTTCATGAAATTTTCATTGGAAGGAAAAGAAATTGAGTTAAGAGGTATCATTGGGAAACCGAGTAAGGTGATAAGCTCTAATGGCATGACAAAATTATTGAAAAGGGGGAATCAAGGTGTTATTTCACAACTATGATCACTATATGTTCAAACATCTAAGCCGTCTATTTCCCTAGATCTCCAAGGCATCATTGATAAGCATTCCAAAGTATTTGAAGATATTCCCAAAGGTCTTCCACCCACTCGAAATCATGATCATGATATTCACCTAATTCCCGGGAGTGTTCCTCCTAACATCAGGCCATACAGATACCCTTATGCCTAGAAGAGTGAAATTGAGCGTATGGTTGAAGAAATGTTAGAGGCTGGCATTATTAGACCTAACCGAAGTTCTTACTCTACACCGGTGGTAATGGTATTCAAGAAAGATGGCTCATGGCGCATGTGTACAGATTATAGAGAGCTCAACATGATCACTATTAAAGATAAGTTTCCCATTCCTGTCATTGATGAATCCTTAGATGAATTACATGGAGCAATATATTTCACAAAGTTGGATCTCCGTTCAGGGTATCATCAAATTATAATGAAGGAAGAAAATATCCCAAAAACAACATTATGAACTCATGAAGGCCATTATGAATTTCTGGTCATGCCTTTTGGCCTTACAAATGCACCTTCCACATTCCAAGGGTTGATGAATTCCATTTTCAAGCCCTTCCTTCAAAAATTTGTGTTAGTATTTTTTGATGATATACTAATTTATATCAAGTCTTGGGAGGATCATGCGTGACATGTTGACAAGGTGCTACAACTACTAAATGAGCAACAACTATATGCCAAACCATCCAAATGTTTTTGTGGGGTGAAGGAGTTAGAGTATTTAGGTCATATTGTATCTCATGAAGGTTTCAAGGTAGACCCTAACAAGATTAAGGCCATGATGGACTGGTCGATTCCCAAAACATTGAAGAATCTTAGAGAATTTTTGGGTTTGACAGGTTACTACTGCAAGTTTGTTCCGAACTATGGGAGAATAGCAACACCTTTAACAACACTAACTAATAAGGATGTATTTTCATGGACTCTAGAGGAAACTAAAGATTTTGATCAACTTAAAGAGGTGATGTATAAATCTCCTGTATTGACCACAACGAACTTCACAAAATCCTTTATTGTGGAATGTGATGCCTCGGGAAATGGCATTGGTGCTATCCTAATGCAAGAAGGAAGGCCCCTAGATTTTGAAAGTCGGCCACTCAATGGAAAGGACTTACACAAACCCATTTATGAGAATGAAATGATGGAAATACTACATGCATTGAATAAATGATGCCCTTACCTAATAGGTATGCACTTAAAGGTCAAAACATATCATGATAATCTTAAATACTTCTTGGAACAAAGACTATATTCAGAAGAACAACAAAAATGGGTGACCAAGATACTGGGTTATGATTTTGAAATCATATATAAAAAATGGAAGACAAATGTTGTGGAAGATGAACTCTCAAGAAAGGATGAAGATGTTGAGGCCTTTCTCTGTGCTATCTCGATCATCCAACCCGATTGGATAATAAAAGCGAGGGATGAATGTAAGAATGACGAAAATGTGTGTACTCTCATTCAAAGGTTGTAGCAGGATTCTAGTGCATCAGATACATTTACATGGAAAAATGATTCACTATGGTACAAAGATCGCTTATATTTATGTAAGAAATCCCAACTCAAACAAAAGATATTATTGGAACTGCACACCTCTCTTATAGGAGTGCACTCAAGATTTTTGAAAACCTACCATAGGGTCAAGAAGGAATTTTTTTGGGATGGACTTAAAACTGATGTTCAAAGGTTTAAAGGAGAATGTTTGGTTTTCCAACAAAATAAGGTGGAAACAATTAAGACCCTAGGTCTTTTACAACCATTAGGCATCCCAAGTCAACGTTGGGAGGAGGTTTCCATGGGTTTCATCACAGGGTTACCGAAGACTGAAGGAAAGATTGCCATCATAGTGATTGTTGATAGACTGACCAAGTACACACACTTTTGTGCACTCTCTCATCCCTTCAAATCCAATACAGTTGCCACCACCTTCATAGAGACAATTCAAAAACTACATGGAATCCCAAAGATTATTGTAAGTGACAGAGATCCTATCTTTACTGGACATTTTTGGACATAATTATTTTCTTATTTGGGTACTCAATTGGCTCATAGATAATCCTATCATCCTCAATCTGATGGACAAACCGAGATAGTGAACAAATGTTTGGAAGGCTACCTTCGTTGCTTTGTCTCTAATAAACAAACACATTGGTTCAAATGGTTACCCTTGGAAGAATGGTGGTATAACACTTGATTTCATACTACAACAAAAATGACACCATTTATGGTACTTTATGGATACCACCCTCCTTCCATCACTTCTTCTCTAAAATAAAAATCCAAGGTTCAAGCAGTGGAAGATCACATCGAGCATCAACAACAAGTTCTCCAAATCTTAAAGGACAAACTGACCATGGCACATAATCACATGAAACACCAAGCAGATCAACACCGTAGTGAAAGAAGTTTTGAAGTAGGGGATTGGGTGTTTTTAAGACTACAACCATACAAAAAGATGTCCCTCAAGCAAGCCAAGAAGGATAATAAATTATCACCAAAGTAATATGGTCCTTATAAGGTGTTGCAAAAGATTGGTACTATGGTATACAAATTGGAGTTTCCTGAATCCTCATGAGTACACCTAGTTTTCCATGTTTCATGCTTAAATAAGGTTATAGGTGAAAATATCCCAGTTCAAACTATATTGCTAGAACTTGACGAGGAAGGAAAAATCATGTTGGGGCCTGAAGCCATCACTGACACAAGAATTCTCCAGCTGAGGAATAGATCCATTTCAGAGTATCTCATTAAGTGGAGGAAACTTTCTGCTGAAGATTCCACTTGGGAAGATGAGTCTTTTATACAGAAGCATCCATAATTACTCAAGTGTTGCATACAACACTTGTTTGAAGGGGAGGGGCATGTTAAGCCCTAAATAGTGGCACATTACCCCTTAATTGGGGAATATTACATTAGTAATGTTATTTTATTTATGTCGGCTTGGGTCTATTAGTTGTAATTGTACATCCTAGTCTCCTATATATACCAAGGAGACATTTTCATTTGGAATCATCTTGTACTTGAACATTTATGTGGTGTATAAGGAGGTTGCCCCCTCAAAGAGGCTTATTATCTAAAATTCTCCCTTTTTCAAGGTGTTGAGTACTTATTCTGAGGTTTTTCTATGCAATATTGATATTTGGTTCTTAAAAAAAAAGCTCCTCAAAAAAAGTCATTCAAACATTATTGTTCAACTCCATTCCATTCAAGCAGTTGAGACACCTTTTGTGCATCCTGACCTCCAATTTATATTGTCCCAACACCAAGTTGTTTTTACCACTCCCCATGGACTTCCCCCTTCCTATGGTGCTCATGATCATTCCATTCCTTTAGTCCCGTACAATCTTCTTCCTAATGTTCTCCCTTATCATCATCTCTTTTCCTAGAAGAATGAAATTGAAAAAAATGTTCAAGAATTGCTCGAAGCGGGTATTATCCATCCTAGTACCAACCCCTATTCTTATCCCATGGTCACGATACTCAATAAATAAGGCACTTGGCACATGTGTCCATATTTTCTTGCCCTCAACAAACTCACCATCAAAGATAAATTTCTCATTCCTATCATTGATGACTTATTGGATGAATTGAGAGGTGCTCAATACTTTACTAAACTTGACCTTCGTTCTGGATACCACCAGACACGTATGAAAGAGGAATACATTCCCAAGATTACATTTAGAACTCATGAGGGTCTCTATGAGTTCTTGGTCATGCCCTTTGGCCTGTGTAATGCTCTATCCACTTTCCAAAGTCTCATGAATCATGTCTTTTGTCCTTTCCTCCATCATTTTGTCTTAGTTTACTTTGATGATATTCTCATCAATAGTAACACTTGGAAATCCCATCTTTCCCATGTGGATCAATTTTTCCATCTAATCTCTTAGCACAAACTTTTCCTCAAACAATATAAGTGTGCCTTTGGAGCCTCGTAAGTGGAGTACCTGAGTCAAATTGTTGGTAAGAATGAAATACGGGTGGATCCTAAGAAAATTGTAGCTATGAAGGATTGGCCTCGCCCTAAAAATATTAAGAGCTTACGTGGTTTTATGGGTTTAATGGGACATTATCGCAAGTTTGTTTAGAATTATGGAAAAATTGCAGCACCTCTCACTATGCTCCTTAAAAATAATGGTTTCACATGGACTTTCGTAGTTGATCAATCCTTCCATGCCTTGAAAGAGGCTATGTGCATAACTCTTGTCCCAACACTTCCCAACTTCACCAAGTGTAATACCTCTAGGCCGAATCCCAATTGTACACATAGATGTAAATGAACACATAGGATGGTGAGCCAGGATATTTTGGGCGAGAGTGCCTTTGTGTATATGCATTTTGAGGTCAGAGTGCTTGTGTGGTTATTAGGATGTGGAGCCAGATGCTAAAATGGATAGTGATCCATCATTGTAATATGTAATCACACACAAATATTAATGAAAACACATAAATTTTATAGACCAACAATGTAAAAGAGTATGGGGAGATAAAATCCAATAGATAGGGAAAAGGGGGCTAAAATTTTAGGAATAGGGGCCAAGCTAGGGGGGCTTAAGCCTAAAGGCATATTATATTAATATTCCTTAAAGTATAAAGTATGTATATTTATTTTATCCTAAGTTCTAAGGATGGGGACAAGTGGGGGTCAAATGGGCCCAAGGTAATTCCCAACATGACAATTGTCAAGTTGGGAACATGCATACATATAGTTTGGATTTAGTTCATTTTCCTATCATTCTATATTCATTACTTCACTCACTCAACTATCATTCATACACTCTTGTTATTGTCACCTTTACTTGTACCTCGAAAAATTTGAAATGGAAGGGGTGGGTTGTAAGGCCCGTGGACTATTGAAGAAGCGAGTTGTCAGGCCCATAAGAATTCTATTCAGGTGAGATAATTGCTGAGAATTAATTCCCAAGGTGCCAAGCTGTAGCTATAGGTCTTTGAGACTTCCTGTCCAGCTTGTTGAAGCTCCAGAAGGGAAGCGGGGCAGCTGAAAAACTGTTGAGTAGAGAAGGGGTACACTTCTAGGGGTGGGATAAGTATGTGAGGAATGAAGGACCGTAGGTTGTTAGCTTGAGTTGGAACCTGAGTCTAAGATTTATGTTGTTTGGGAGACCTCAACCTGGGTTAGGAATCCCTTTCCTAGGTGGAGTTTAAGCCCCAACTCGGGGGTGACCCAATGATGAGATTTTTCAACAGTGTGGTCTAAGGCTGGGAGGATCATGGAAGGTCTGCACACAGTTGGTGTTATTTTTATCAAATACAAGTGTCAATTGTGTGTTAATTTATGTGATGTGCTAATATTTATGCATTTATTTTCATGGGTTTTTCCTTTGTAAGCTGCATGTGTTATTTTGTATGATTTTGTGTATTTGCAGAGTAATTTTTATGAATTAAATTAGTATAGAAGTTCATAATTTTAAGTGGCATATCCCATAAGGGGTATGGGGATGCTACACCAAGAATTTCGTCTTGGAATGTGATGCATCAGGGAAAGGAATTGGGGTAGTCCTCATGCAAGATGGTAGGCATTTGAATTTCACTAGAAAATAACTTTCAGAGAGACATTTGGGCCAATCAATCTATGAAAAGGAAATGCCGACGATTCTACATCTTGTGGATCTCTGGTGTCCTTATCTATTGGGGAAACACTTCCAAATTAACACTGATCATCAAAGCCTCAAGTATTTTCTGGAACAATGAATTTCATCCCTATAACAAAAAAAATGCGTGACCAAGCTATTTGGATATGATTATGAGATCATTTATAAGAAAGGAAAAGAAAATGTGGTTGTTGATTCTCTTTCCAGGAAGTATGAAGAAGAAGGGTCCCTCTTTTCTCTCTCCTTCATTGTACCAAATTAGATCCAACTTGTTCGCCATGAATGTATGCAAGACCCCAAACTTTCTCTTGATCCAACAATTACAACACCAATCTCAAGCTTCTCTTGGGAACTCTTGGAAAAATGATGATCTTGTCTACAAAGGTCGTCTGTATTTAAGAAAATAGTTGCAACTTAAATCCACGATGCTTTCTGAGCTTCATGCTTCACCTACATCCAGGCATTCAGGGTTTACCAAAACTTATGAACAGGTCTTTTTTTTGGGGCGGTATGAAATAGGACATCCACACCTTTGTGGATGAATGTGATACCTATCAACACAATAAGGGAGACATAGTTAAAGCTCCAGGCACACTACAACCGCTTCTGATCCCCCTACTATTTGGAGGGATATTTCTATGGATTTCATTGTTGGATTACCTGAATTAGGAAATAAGTTAGTCATCATGGCGGTAGTAGATCACCTTTCCAAATATGCTCATTTATGTGCTCTTCAACACCCATTCACCACATCCACATGGGTTTTTCATTGCATGCATTTATTTTCATGGGTTTTTCCTTTGTAAGATGCATGTGTTATTTTGTACGGTTATGTGCATTTGCAAAGTATTTTTTATGAATTAAATTAGTATCAAAGTTCATAATTTTAAGTGGAATATCCCATAATGGGTGTGGGGATTCTACACCAAGAATTTTTTCTTGGAATGTGTTGCTTCAGAGAAAGGAATTGGGGAAGTCCTCATGCAAGATGGTAGGCATTTGACTTTCACTAGCAAACAAATTTCGGAGAAACATTTGGGCCATCAATCTATGAAAAGGAAATTTTGACGATTCTACATGTTGTGGATATTTGACATCCTTATCTATTGGGGAAACACTTCAAATTAACACTGATCATCAAAGCCTCAGGTATTTTCTGGAACACTGAATTTCATCCCTGGAGCAACAAAAATGGGTGACCAAGCTATTTGGATATGATTATGATATCATTTACAAGAAAAGAAAATAAAATGTGGTTGTTGATGCTCTTTCCAAGAAGTATGAAGAAGAAGGGTCCCTCTTTTCTCTCTCCTTCATTGTACCAGATTGGATCCAACTTGTTCACCAGGAATGGCTGCAAGACCCCAAACTTTCTCTTGATCCAACAATTGCAACACTAGTCTCAATATTCTCTTGGGAACTCTTGGAAAAATGATGAGCTTCTCTACAAAGGTTGTATGCATTTAATAAAAAAATTGCAACTTAAATCCATGATGCTTTCCGAGATTCATGCTTCACCCACAGACGAGAATTTAGGGTTTACCAAAACTTATGAATGAGTCAAACATTATTTTTTCCGGGGCGGTATGAAATAGGACATCCAAACCTTTGTGGACGAGTGTGATACCTATCAAGATAATAAGGGAGAAATATTCAAAGCTCTAGGCACACTGCAACCACTTTTGATCCCCCCTGCTATTTGGAGGGATATTTCTATGGATTTCATTGTTGGCTTACCTGAATCAGGAAATAAGTCAGTCATCATGGTGGTAGTAGATATCCTTTCCAAATATGATCATTTCTGTGCTCCGCAACACCCATTCACTACATCCACAATGGCTAAATTTTTTATGGATAATACATTCAAACTTCATGGCATGCCTCATTCTATTTTCTCTGACCAAGATCCAACTTTCATTAGTTATTTTTGGAAAGAATTGTTCAGACTCTAGGGAACTCAATTGCATCTTAGCACCACCTATCATCCCTAGGATGATGTCTAAACGAAATTTGTCAGCAAGTGTTTGGAAACATATTTGTAGTGTTTTTCCTCCAACCAACAAAATCAGTGGGCTCAATGGTTACCCCTAGTTGAATGGTGGTACAACACATATTACCATAGTGTTACTTGCATGATTCCTTTTGAAGCATTCTATGGGAAAAATCCACCATCGGTTCTCTCATACATGCCAGGTGTCTTGAAGGTTCAAGAGGTTGAAAACAATCTCACAATCGGAGAGGCCATTCTCCGTACCCTCAAAGAAAATTTGGTCATGGCTCAAAATCACATGAAGAAACAAGAAGATCATGGTCGCTACGAATGCCAATTTGCTAAAGGGGACCAGATGTTTCTTCATATACAACCTTTTAAGTATAATTTACTCAAATCTTAACAATGTCATAAAATTTCTCCCAAATTTTATGGTCCTTATACAATTCTCAAACGAGTGGGGCCTATGGCCTACCAGTGCACTCAACCTAGTCATTCTAAGCTTCATCTTGTTTTTCATGTCTCATGATCAAATAAAGTTATTGGAACTAAGTGCTAAACTCAAAACAGTCTCCATGAGTTGGATGAAGAAGGTTCCATTTGGTTTCATCCACAAGCAGTGTTGGACCTGTGCGAGCGTCATCTTCATCAACACACCATCAAGGAAGTGTTAGTTAAGTGGAAATATACAACTCCAAAAGATGCCACCTAGGATTCGACCACCATTCTGCAACAATTTTTTCATCTCAAGCCTTGAGGACAAGGTTGTTCTTCAAGGGGGAGGGCATGTTAGGTACCTAACCTCCCTAACCCCTCAAGTAGGTAGAATAATATATTTTCCATGTTTTAAAGGCTAATATTAGTTAATGAGATCTATTTAATAATGTGAACAAGTCTAATGTAAGAAGACTTAATAGAAACTTCCACTTCTAGAATGATATTCCTCTAGAATGTTATTTAGAAGATAGAATTAGTATAAATAAGTGTAGGAGGCATGAGGAAGCCTTTTCTTGAGAATTATTGTAATAGAGCGCTACTCTGCTGAAGGTTTCCCCCTCGAAGAGGCAAGTGAACATTTATTTCTATCAATAACAATATCATTTTTGGTGTGTTGGTTCTCTACATTTTGTTCTTCCGCTGGTAATTGTTGTTATATTTATGTTTCTTCTATTTATAATACATATGGTACCTAACAAATCCAATACTATAAACATAAATTTCTTGTTAACATTGGTTTGAATAAAAAAGACTAAATGCATCTTCTCTTTTCACTATCTTTGATAATAAACAATCTCCCATCCTTTACCCGTCGATACTTGTAACGACCCTGCTTAAATAGGTGTATATGATTATTAATTATAATTAATTTAATAATATAACTGTCCTAAAAGATTAGCTAAACCATAATTATTTCTTAAAATAACATTAACTAATTAATTATTATTAATTAGTTATTCATGATTGTCAATGATTAATTTAAGTATTAATTAACTCATTAATTAATAAGGTAAATAAATAAAAGGAGGATAATAAATTATATTATTAAATTAAGTTACGTACCAAAAAAGGGATAACATATTAACTACATGGGATAAGATATTAAATAAAGGGGATAAGGGGCATTAACGGGAAAGGATAAGAAGGTAATAAATGGGTTAGGTAGGGAGTAAATGAGGGGGGAGTCCGTGAAGGAGGAATATGGAGGGGAAGGAGGTTGACGGGAGGTCATGGGACAGGGGGATGAGCGATTGATTTTGGGGGTCTGGATTTACAGAGAGGAGTGGAGTTTTGGGAGTGGGATTGTATCAGTCAGGCACCGGGGTTGCTGGAGGTTTTGGGCACGGGGGCCAGGATATCCATATTATATTTGCAGCAGTCAAGAAGGAAAGCGGTCAACGGAGGGTTATTAGCATCAGGTTCAGGTATTTAAAATTTGCAATTGTTTTTAATCTATTATAAATTTTATTATTATTGATAAATTTGTATGCCAATGTGCTAAATGAAGGAAACTCTTGAATGTTACTGCTATGTTGTAAAATAAATGGTTGTTTAATTTATTCGGCCCCAACATTTGGTATCAGAGCGTCTTAGTTTGAAATCTGGGCCTATGGGCCAAGTTCCCAGCTCTAACTCCAGCTACGCCTAACCTGCAAACCAAACATATAAATTTTAACACAAATATAAAATAATAAATGCAATACGAATTGAAAATGTAAAAACAAATTTACCAAAGTAAAACAAGCAACTAGGGCTGTTACAACATTAGAGATTTGGACATTATGTAAGAGAGAAATCAGGATACCAACAAAACTATTCAAAAAGATCAAAAATATCTTCATAATAAATTACTATTCTACATCAGCCAAAGGTTATCCCTCGTTGTTTCCTGAATATTTAAATACTAGATCCTAGCAAGATCTAAATAAGAACCCCACCCACAAGTTGCATAAGCATGAAAACACTAGATAATTTGGTGGAAAATAAAGTTGCCTGTATTCCTCTTTCAATCCATTGCAAAATATCTATTGAACATATTTCATGTTAACCAAAAACAAATGAAAATCCATGCAAAAGTTTCAGAAAGAAGAAATATTCATCATTTCTAGATGTAGAAACGGTACTTAGAATTTAGGAACATATATGCCCCAAATAATGCTCATTTCAGTGACTGGTTATAGATTCATTGTCTCCAACAAGAAGCTCAAAGAGTTGCTGCTCTCCTACCATCCATGATTGAGGTACAAAAAACTTGGAGCAACAGTTCTCCTAAGCAGAAGGGTAAAGTCCAAAGACCTCACAATGGACCTCAAGAAACTGGTGTTATAGGTGTGGTCTCCTAACCTAGGCTGTATCCTGACTCTTGTGGCTAACTGAAAATTCCGACACCGTCATATACTGCTGTGCATAAGATTGTTGTCTAGTATGAAGTTTGAACATCAATAGAAATTGGCTTGATTCTAAGAACTATAAAATTATAAAGGATACATGAGAAATTAGAACAAGATGTTCATTGCTATCAACGCCAACCCAAGCCATTTACTATTAATTTACAGTCACAAATACCGAAGATTGGATGAGATAGCTTGCCACACTTTACATCACATTTAGTGAAATGACTGGGATAATATGAGCATTAGGTTCCACGACACCTAACAATATATGCATTATTGGTGAATGAATCAAACTCTACAAAAAAATTGCAATCCAATCTACTGCAAAGGAAGCATGGTAAGAGGGAAAGTTAAACATTTCAGCAGTTACCATGAGCTGATAGTGCAAATGGTCCAGATGGGCAATACTACAATCTCTTACATGTCAGAAAGTTATGAAAACACTGATTTTCTACTAACAAATGAATGTCATTAAACACATAAAAAAGGAAGATGGCAAGTATAATATCTAGACCACACTCCTCTGTTACTTCGATATTATCACTAAGACTGGTCTATTAACAAGAGATTTTCAAGATTTTTTTTTTTTTAGCTGATAAGACTTACTTCCACACAATCGCCTGATTTTGCTACTATTCTTTTAATGAAGACATCTCCTACACTGTATCCATTTTTCTGTAAAGTTGGGGGAGCCTTGAATATTTTTCCCCAACGACGCACACCCTTCTCTGGTGTTCTGTTTCTTCCATGATGGACAATACTCGAGCTTGCACTCCCTCAATGCAGCCATGGCCTTCTTCGCCCAAAAACCCGGACGGGGCCTGTGTTTTTCATATGAGGGCGGCGATAATAATACCTTTACAGCGGCCTGTGAGAATCCGCAAGCTCCAGCAAGAGACGCAGCGAACAGTATCGGGCAGGTGACTGTGCATTGTAAATCCATTTGTATCAATTTCCAAATCCAGCGAAGTAAACGATGCAACTCTCTGTCTGAGTTTAACAATGAGCTAGCGAAAGCGCCATTCATAGCTCCATTGTACGATTGCCCACCAAATCGATCACTCGATCCGTGAATTTGATGTTCTAAGAACGATCCAAATCAATCCCAGATGGCCTTTAAATGGCACACAACTATTCGATTTGCCTGCAAAACTACACAAACGCAGGCAGGAATTAAACCCACAAAACACTAAGACCACTTGTTCTCGACGATTGGATTGCCCAGAACAAAAAATATGGCATTCTCGGGAGTAGATTAGATTTAGCTGTGTTGATCGATGTTCTCAGGAAACCGCCCTCCCTATCGAGGGGAATATATTTTGACAGCAGAAACACCAGAGCATTGAAAATACACCAAGCTCATATAGAGTAGTTTGCTACGAAGGAAAAATAAAAAACTATTAGAATCCAGCGCCACCGCCAGGCACAAAGCCATGACCAGACCAACACCAGCGCACACGAGGCCACGAAGAGGAGTCTCAAAAGGGATGAGCACCTTGTGGAGGGGGCACGTGGGTCTCATGCGAGGACCCACGATGCCGATTTCTATACGTATAGTATTTCACGAGTAACTTTTTTTTATTTTTTTAATTTAATTGTAATAAATTAATTGTTTTAATTTTAATTATAATTATTTTAAAATAAGGTTTCAAAAATTATTTATTTTAATTTTAAAGTCTTAAATAAATTGTCTTAATTTAGTTTAAAATTTAATTAATTAAATTAAATTAAATTAATTGGGTATTTTGATTTTTTTTTATAAGTAAAACATTTTTTTTTTCACTAAATTAAAGGGTTTTGAACCCGCGACCACCCACTACCTAAGCCTTAAGGAACAACCAAACACCAATGCACCATGTATGTGCCTTAAAAAAAATGTAGGTGTGTTGATTAAGACGATTGAAGCTTAGGATTAAGTTTAGTCTAGATTTTTAGTTTTTAATAAACTAGCATAGCCGCAAAGTGGCTGGCAGCTGGTTAACGCCGAAAGGTACATAGCGCTGGTGAACGCCGAAACGTGGCTGGCAGTTGTGGACAATTATTTAGATGCCACGGTTTAATCCTATTTAATCATTTAAACACGGTAATTATATATCCTTACAACAATTTTTTTTAATGTGATTAGGTAAATGTTAAAAAGTAAACATGTTAATGGAGGCCTTGATAAATGCAAGAAAGTTATGAACAATAAATCTGACGCATTGATTTTGGAGGACGACTAAGAATATGCCAGCATCTTCAATGCATAGCCATCAGATCAGGGTTTAAGGTTAAATAAGATTAAAAGATCATTAATTGTGCCCATTGTCAATAGGTGTGCGCATATCGGCATAAATTAATAAACATAAGGTCGGAAGTGACTTTAATCAAGTTGTATGTGAAAAGTTAAAAGGGATTAGACTAGGACAAGTGGGAAGGAGGCAACATATGCACTAGGAGAGTAAGCATAGGAAGTGGCGAGTGAGGCGCAAGGCTAACGTAGCTACAAGACAAGGGAACCAATAGTTCTTTTCGTAGGGGCAAAGAAATCAAGCTTAGACACTTAATCCTAATCCTAACCTAGCCAATCCCCTAATGGAGTAATGTCTGTTTACAGACAAGTAAAGAAAACTTACACCTAACCCTATTTCTAGTTTGAGTAGCACCAATTTGAAACATCCTGGAACTCACCCTGACAACTTTGGTTGATGCAGGTCAAATCATACAGGATGGTCAGGACTCGAGGGAATTGAGGCAGGGGAGCGTCGTCACAAGCACCGCCAACACCGCCAGTGCCACCACCACCATCGCCCGAACTAGCCCTCATACTGCGCTCGTTGGAAGCCATTAACGAGACTTTAAAGGGGCGACAACCGGCAGGGACTGAAGTGGAACCCCCACCGTCTGGAACGGGTAATCTGGAAGCATTAAGGGATTCAGGGGGAGGACCTCCACATGAAGACATCACACGAGAATTGCAGAAGATAAAACTTTCGGAGTTTGCCGGGGGTCATGCTAGTGAACGCATGGAAGCATGGTTGGAAGGCATGACAAGGCGTTTTTCCTTAAGGGACTATGCGTCCAACTCAAAGGCGAAGATCGCAATTTTTCAGTTAAGAGACAACGCTTTGAACTTGTGGGGCAACTTGGAAAGACAACTGCACCTTACCCCAGACACAGTATCTTGGGAACTTTTCGAGGAGAGGTTCCGAAGGAAATATCTACCGGCGTACTACGAGGAACAACTGGTAGGGGCATTTCATGCCCTAGTACAGGGAAACAGAACTGTAGAAGAATATGAGATCAGGTTTATGGAACTGGTCAAATATGTGTCGTATATGGATAACGACCAACGATAGGCAGAGCGCTTCGTCTATGGATTGAACCCTAAGATAAGAGCTATGGTGCGGATGTGGAAACCGTCTT
>ML779952.1:106570-134999 GCA_009831015.1 Picea engelmannii
TAAAGAGAGTGGTTGCTGAACTTGTGATTGAAATTGAGGAAATTGATTTGGGAACGAGGGTTGTTGACCTCTCCAATTTGTATTCCATTGGTTAAGGTAAGGTTGTTGTTGTGAAGGCCAAGGTGTCCATATTGTTGGGTCTACAAAGGGAGGGTTTGTTTGTTGCATGGGTGGGTAATTCATTTGATTGAAGGGAGGGTAACTTGCTTGACTAAAAGAAGGATAATTATTCCAACGATTAGAAGATGTAAATGACATATTAGGATTCATACCTTGTCCCCGTGGTTTCCATTGCCTTCTCTGTGTCAATAGATAGACAGCTTCAACTTCTTCATCAGTTGGTTGTAATGCTGCTTTGATTCCTGGTAAAGAAGGACATTGTTGAGTTTCATGATCCTTATCACAAATGGTGTAAATTGACTTTTTGTCCAATGGGCATTCCCTTCGTGGGTGTTTATCCTTGCATTTGGAACAAAAGATGGACAAAGCTGGTTCTTCTTCGACTTGTTTCTTTTGAATTTTCAAGGTGTCAATTTGTGAAGCAAAAGAACTTAACATTTCAGTTTTAAATTCCTCAAGTAGATTACCTATTTCGGCTCTTGTTGCTTCTCGACTGGCTGATTTTTGAACTCTTGAAAATGTGGTATCCCTGTTGTTTGATCTATTCCTTGCAGCTCCTCTTGAACATGTTTTATAGAGGTTAACAATTTCATCATATGATTCTTTAGATATGTCCCCTTTTCCAAGCATATTCAACATATCTAGATAGCCATCCCTTACTCCTTTTAATAATATTGTTTTAAGAACATCTTTACTTACATCAGGGTGACTGGATCTTTGTAGATTATACTGTAGCCTTTCCACAAAGTCCTCCAAATTTTCATCCTCTTTCTGTATCATCTTGAATAGTTCCTCTCTTTTTTCTCTTGTTTGGCAATAGTCTTGATATTTGTGCAGAAATTTCTATTTCATCTGATCCCATGTTGTGATTACATGACCTCCAAGACTCATGAACCATCTTAATGCATTTCCCTTTAATGTTGCTGGGAGTAGCTTTAATTTTTTAGCATTGGAAATGTAATCATAACTTCTGCATAATATGTCAAACTCGAAAAGGAATTCATCAGGTTCTTCAGAAGATAAACCATGAAAGTTAGGTAAAGCTGAAAGTGGAATATTCTTCATGGGAGCTACTTCTCTAGGAAGATCACCAATAGGAAATCCTACGGTAGAAAAAGAGTTTTCATCGTTTACCTCTACTTCAAGACCTACTTGTTCTGCATGGTGCAGTTCTTCATTATATCCATCCATGGTTTCTTCTG
The DNA here is from genome assembly GCA_009831015.1 of Picea engelmannii. NCBI lineage: Eukaryota > Viridiplantae > Streptophyta > Pinopsida > Pinales > Pinaceae > Picea > Picea engelmannii. The sequence continues at coordinate 107,893 of ML779952.1, forward strand.
TTTGTTCCCCTACTGCACTTGCTTGATCCTCAATGTCTTCTGTTGGTTTTTCAACTGTCTCCATTTCAAATTTCACTTGAAAAGAAGGTTGAGGCTTTGGTTTTCGAGAGCTTAGTCATTGAGGAACAATAGATTCAGATTTTGATATAATCTGGTTGATAAAAGTCTTTCTACCTCCTCTTCCTCTGCCCCTGCCACCTGTAGGGTCAGTTTCCTTGGGAGGTCCGCATCCTCTCATGCAATCTGTACATCTGAAAGAAAAACGTATATGCTTTTGAAATCTATAATTGCCTTCCCCGACAACGACGCCAAATAGTTGGTCACTATAATTGCTTATTAATTAAAACAATCAAGTGTTACATAAATTGTCAACCCAGGGAAGTCTATTTATTTCAAAGGCAATCACACACTGTATATGCTCAATCTCAAAAGCAATCCAAAGTTGTAGTAAAATTTACACTCATCACACCTTGCTTTGAACAGACTGAAGCTCTACTCTAAATTACAGTAAAAGCAATCTATCTATTGCAGAGTTTAAGATTCAAAAGGAAATAATTGTCAGAAGAATCCTGGATTACATTAAGAAATAACAACTTAGGAAAAATGAACCTTTCAGCATACTGCAAAGAAGACTAACTATTCTGTAACAGAGAACATGACCCTATTCCCCAAAGTAGGAATCTTCAGCACCTGTCCCTGACTATCACACTTTCATAAACTCATTCTGCAAACAGAATTACCAATCAAAATGATTAACAACTACCGAAGACTAACTATTCTGTAACAGAGGATAGGACCCTATTCCCCAAAGTAGGAATCTTTAGCACCTACCTCTGACTATCACACCTTCAAACATAATTACCAATTAGAATGATTAACAATTACCTAGGAATGAATTGTATGAAAACAATGTAATAATAAGTGGAAACAGAGTTTCAGCAAAACAGAGTTTTAACAAGGCATAGATAAAAATAATACTAACACACTACAAAAACTAATGGGTGAATCTTGTGAATAAGGTGGGCCCTTTCCTTCTCACAAGATTCCCCAGAAATAAAAGGAGTTAGGAAGGAATGCTCAAAATGATCTTTTATTCATCTGTCAAATGTGACAAGTTACAATATCCACAGTGAACACGCTCCTTCTCTGTAATTCACTTCTAGCTAAGCCTTTCATAATCTCCTTCTAATGCTGATTTCTCCACTATTTAAAGAGGAGAATCCTCTCAACACAATTAAGCATAAAATTACATGTGTACATACAAATCCTATTCATAGTTTGATCTAATCTTCTATGCTGTAATAGGATATTCTGATCTCCCGTAGAAAAATGTTGTTACAGTAGATGGAATGGTGGTAGCTTGAGGTACAACTGTTGCGGTCGGTGTAAAAAATTCTTTATTTATCTTTTCTTGTTACTTCGTTTTGTAAAATACTGTTTCAGCATCGCAAATCATAGACTGTTTCAGCATCAGGATTTGCGTCCTGTTTGACTGTTTCAACATCGGGATTTGCATCTTGTTTGACTATTTCAGCAATGTGGTCTTAAGCAACAACGATGGTTGTAATGGTGCTGGATTAAGGTACGACTATTGCAACCAGTGTAACAACTCCTTCTTGTTATTTCTCTATGTGAAATGTTGTTTTAACATTGCAAATCACAGACTGTTTCAGCAACGGGATTTGCGTACTGTTGACTGTTTCAACAACGTGGTCAACGGTATATTAACTGTAGTTCAAACTGTTTCATCAACTATGTATTTCTAATTAATGGATAAGTATGAGAGTAATGTAAAATTACATGTAAAACAAATTAAACATATAGCAAAGAGAAGAAACGTTATATACCTTTGGAGAAATAGGTTAAGGTGATAATGTAGGATTAAATATGAGTGGGAAAATGATGTAATGATAGCAAAGAGTATGAGAAAAAAGGTACATTATAGGGTCCTAGCAACTACCACAACTTGTGGTCTGTCATATTTTGCAACTTGTCATGTTGTGCAACAACACTGTCACTTTTGCAGCAACACTGTCATGTCTTGCAGTGAATTGTTACTGTTCCACAATATTGTCACTATCTCGCAGTACTGTCAATGTTCCACAACATTTTCATCATTCTGTAACCACATGGTCACTTTTGTATCAACTCTATCATGTTCCACAACCTATCACATTCTACAACAACTAATTTGTTTCTTTATCTATATTCACCTTGGCATCCCCATGATGACTTCAATGCTCCAACATCAAACTCCCTACATTATTAAGAAAACACGCCCTTATGATTATGAGGTATACTATTCACATATCCAACTTCCCAATGCAACTTTTATCACTATTGCACTCACCAACTCTACATCTTCCATTTTTGTACATTCAACTCCACCAAGAATACACAACATATTCTTCCTGCTGCATTTTCTTTCAATTCATTGTTGCACATCCATACACAAAAAAATAAAAATACTTTTATCATGGAAATATTGTATTTCCATCTCATTCCTTCTACAACTCACCTTCTGGTACTGCTACCATATCTATATCTCTTTCTTCATCACTACAAGAAATATTCAAGTGATCCTTAGCCATGCATCCCCTCTACAATTTGATTTGACTCACATCCCATTTAGGGAATTGCGATGCCCTTTTTCATGCAGTTTACAAAGTGCATTCAACCAAGCCAACCACTCATGCTCAAAGCCACACAATATGGAGTCCCATGCTCAAATGTTAAACCTCCCTAGATTCAATCCACAACCACAGACAAATTGCCTCAGTTGACGATTATTTCATTGAAGTCACTTTGTTCACAAATTATCAGAGACATACCTTCAACAACCTTCATCTTCACATGACAACTCTCATTCAACAACCTTCAATCCTTATAACATTCTTATGGAACATATCTTCCTCCTCCAGGTGATTTTTAATCTTATATCTTTATCTATCAACAACATCTTCATCAACTTCCTCTTTCTTTAGGACCACATTTTCATCCATATTCAAGTCAACAACTTCACTCATGCTTCCTCCTAGATCACTTATCTTCAAGGAATCATCTTCTACTCAAACATTCTCTTCATACATATTCATCATATGTAACCTCTGTAATTTAAAATTGTTGTAATCTTTTCACATCATATTTCTATTTCATCTTAGTCTAAACGATGTACATTCACTTTCATCAATAGTCACAAATTTTCCTTCTTTCTGCAAGAATATCAAGGGACAACAAATAATTTCATCTTCACTCCCTCCTTTCTTCTCTGCATCATACAAACACAACATGTGCCTCTATCTTCCACTACTATAATTTTATGCATATTCATTCATACTCATTTCATTTGGATTTAGGTTGACTCTAAATCTCTAGCCACCATATGGAAATAATGCATTCTCACTACTACCAACATCTTCCTTGGAACAAATTTTTTAGGATAAAATTGACTCGGTAAAAGAGTCAAAGTTATTAGGTCAATAGTGGTGGTTTCAGGAACATGGTATTGGTGATCCATTGTAACATCCCGGTTTTAACCCTTATGAACAATAATGTATTATGTAATTGTGACTTAGGTTGGTGAGTCAGTAAAGTAAAAAAGGGGCCAAAGTGCTTAGGAAATGTAATAATTCATACGCACACCACTGGCTGCAAGATGAACAAGGAAAAAAGAGATAGGGGGCTATGATTCCAAGAGAGAGGGGGCTTGAGGGGCTAAGTTTGTTTAATATTATTTTTATTTACCATAATTAATTTTATGGAGAAAAGTGGTTACATGGGATTCTTGGGGAATTGCATTTGGTTCTTGGTTCTTGTGATTATATAAACATTCCTTGGGGGATGCTTTGGTTCACTTCTTTTCCCCTGGTGCGTTTATTCTCCCTGGTTCTTCCTCTTCTTCCTTTTCCTTCACTCGGGATGAATTAGTGCACTCTTGGTCTAAGCATGGATATGGATGGCTAAATGAGGATGGATATTGGTGAAGTTTGGGGGTCATTCTTCCCTTTTGTTTTTTCTTCCCCTGGTTCGTTCTTTCCCTAGTTCGTTCTTCCCCTAGTTCATTTTGTTCCCTTTCTCCCTTGTTCTTCTTCTTCTTCACTCACTATTTATAGTTCATGTGCTCTTGTTTTGAGCATGGAAATGAATGGAAGGAAGAGGAGAGCCATTAATAAATGGATGTAATAATTACTGATCATTCCAGAAGGGAATGAATGCCTATGTGCATGAGCTTGATGGAAGTTCAGATAGAAATTTCCACAGTTGCGAGTCCTGAGAGTCCCCACAAGGAGATTCTTAACCAGAATCATTGGAGCCTTGGAAGGAGATGGACATCATGAGGTACTGCATGGTAGATAAGGGGGTCCATTCTCTTGAGGTTGTGTAGGTTGGGTAGAAGAGAGATGGTGTACTTTGGATTGCTATGAGTGCTGGAAGGCCTGTGATAGCTTGAGTGCTGAGAGGCCTATTAGTTATGAGACTGATGGGAGTTCATATTGAACTGTCCATAGCTAAAAATCCTTGGAGTTCCTAGTAGAGACATTTCCTGACCAGTAGCACTAGAGCTCTGGAGAGAAATGGAATAGCCTCAGGGATTGCATGGAAGAGAAAGGTTTTCATTTCTTTAGGTTGTGCAGGCTGAGGGGGAAAGAGAGCTAGAAATTAGGATTTGCTGTGAGGTTGGGAAACCTGAGAGATAGTTAGTCAACTATTGTGTGTTTAGACTTGGCCTAAGACTCGTACTTGTGGATTCATAGCCCTAGCTCAGGGGTGACCTGCTGTTGAGAGTAAAAGAAAAACATTGTCTATGGTTAGGAGGAACGTCCTTGGTCTACAACAAGTTGGTGAATATTTACAAGAAAAGATAAGTGCTCTCTGTCATGTGATTTCTGTATAATGTATATTCTGATGTGTATTTAATTATCTCTGAGATGTGTATTTTAATGTGCCTGTCTGTTGGTTATTTTTTGTGCGTGGCACACTGTTTATCCCTTTTATGTTGTAGCATGGATCTTGATTAATGCATGATATTTTCATGCCTCTAACATTGTTGAACAATCCTTTGTTTTTGAGATAAGATCAAAGAATTGAATCTTGGGACTCCAGGGTGTCGCACCTATTGGAGGTTGGGTGTGTTGCATCCTGTTAAGTGGCATATCCTGACCTGTGAGTGGTTGGGTATGTTACAGATTGGTATCTGAGCTACTGGTTGAAACATTGGGCCAATATGGGTTGTGTTTGTTGGTCAAATTCTCACGGTTGAGATAAATTATGAATTGGAAGTTGAAAAACTTAGAAGAAATGGCATTGCAGATTCCACACAGAAGCCAGAGAGTCAAAGATCCTTTGTAAGGTATCGTGGTATCATGATCTTCCCTTTCGGATTTGGGAACAATCGCCACCATGGGATCAAGTTTAGATTTGGACCATTGGATCTGTTTGGGAGAAGACAAATCTTTTGTAGTTGTCAGATATGGAGAAGGTGCGGGGTCTTTAAGAACCAGAGTCATTCGGATTTCGTTGCTTTGAAAATTTTTAAGTCTTTGATGAAAAGGAGGTAAAATCCCTGAAGATTCGAAGTCCCGGAGTGAATCTATGATGTATATCACAGGGAGGATTACTTGATTGTTCGATTTGTCCAAGGACATATATGGACGATTGGATCATGCATAGATTAGGAGATGAGGCACAATGGATAAGATTAGTTCCTAGCCATCAGATCTGCACATGGGTGAGTGTGAGTCATAGATCTCATGACATTTTGGAGGTTAGACTCTCTGGGAGAAGTAAGTCCTTAAGCTGCCAGGAAGAAAATCTCCCAAAGTCCCGAACTCCAGAGAAAATCATGATCGTCTGTTGTCTGGGACACATGTCTACAGATTATCAAGTATTCAACATTTGAGATTTTTAGTCCTTATGTCACTTAGAGAAGTGTTATCTGAAGTCCTAAATCCTGGAGTCAATCCAGACTGTTTGTGGTTAGGGGACACATGTCCATAGATTAGCGATTGTTTGGAAGTGTTAGTCCCTAAAGTTGCACTGAATGTGAGAGGGTGCAAGCTAGGGCATCATCAATTTATTGCAAAGTGTTTTAAAGGTTTTTATGCTTTGTTTTTTTGAGTAAGGTGGTTGAAAATTGGATCAAGAGTATAGCATAACATGAAAATCACAATTAGAACATAGCATATCCCATTGACTGGTTAAAAGGTAGTCACATAGATGAATTAGACCAATAATAAAAGAGACGAGGAAGCTTCCAATTTGTCAACTTCACATAAATCCTTGTCTCAGAATATCATAAAGAAACAAGACCATCAGCTTGATATCAAAACTTGAAAATAATTTCCACAGTAAATTTTTCACTGTATTAATTAACAATCAAGAAACAAATGCATTACGATCTGAATAATGAATTTCAAGCATGAAGAAAGAAAACAGAGTAGAAAAGAGTGTCTAACCATCCATATGCCTTTGCTATTAAGTGTCAAATAGAATAATAATGCCTTACAAGGAGTTTCAGAATAAGTCCTTTGGATCTCCAATTTTTCCACCAGAACAGAGTCTTTCCTCTGCCCATTTAAACCATCCATAAACCTTCAAATCCTATCATCTAGTGTGCTCTTAATGAGTAGATCCGAATAGTATCTATCTACAAGGGAAGTTAGCTCAAAAAGAGATTTTACAATTCAAAAATAGATCATTGCTCAACATCTTGATATTGTATGATCTTTCCAGCATTACATTTGATTCTACAAAACAAGGATTAGTTTGATCTAGTCATACAGTTCGAGGTCTTTGCATTTCACAAGCCAAAAACAAGTAGACACTGCCATATTTCCCAGAAAACAACAAAATTATGATTGTAGCAATCTTCATGAAACCTTTAGGATATAATAATAGGAGTAGCTTTAGTAGTTTTCTGTTTGAGCTTTGTGGTAAGCACGATATTGTGCCAAATAGAGTCTGAAGTTTATTTCTTTGAGTTCTTTGAGAAATGCCCTTTGCTGTTTTTTCTTCTTTTTGAAACCTTGAATCCTTTCTTCCTGACGAGAATTCCATTGTTCTATATGTGCCTTTTCTTTCTTCAACTATCTCACTGTCTTCTGGAGTTCCTTGATCCTTTATTTATGAGTTCTGATTTTAACCTTGAATTCGGGGAACTCTTCAGAAGGTGTAGGCTCATTCAGATTTAAGGAAAACTTGGGTTCTCTCGATTTAACTTGGTATTTCGAAACCAATCCTGAGCTATATTCTTCACCAGAACTTGTTGAGTCCATGGCTTCAGTCATATTTGATATGTGATCTAAGTCTACAAGGTAACCCTTTTTATTCTCAGGAATCTCACTGATACCTTTAGCAATTTCTTTAGCTTTTGGAAATCTGGTTGTAGCTCTTGTTACAGGTCTTGTAGATGATGAAACAATCTGTTTACCTTTCTTTGTTGGTTTCTTATGCAATGGAGTTCCTTTTGCCTTTTTCCTGGTACCTTCTTCAACATCTTCAGAGTGATCTTCTATAACTATGATGTTTTCTTCTTTGATCAATGGATTAAACATGGCTTTAGACTTCAACCTGTACTTGTTGGTAACCCTAGTAGAATTCCTTGTAGGTTTTTGAGATGAAGACACACCTTTATCCTTTGTCCTTTTGACTGTATCGCCCTTTTTACTGGTTGATGGTGATTCGTACTTGACTGTAGTTTGAATATCAAAATATTCATTTTAATCTTCTTCCCCTTTAACATCTTCCTCAGAAAACAATTCGATTTCTGGATCCAACTTAGGTCTTTTACCTCTGCTATTCCTCGTCAACATAATATCAAGCATTTCTTCTTTAACAGGGGTTTCATCAATTGAAATATTTTGTTTCTGTGTAACATTATTTTTTCCTTTGTCTCTCTTCTGTTTGCTGGACTGTGTTAGGATTTAAGGATTGCATGAGCCAGCTCTAGGGTTTCTGTAAGTCTCTAAAAGAAGACACAACTAAAGTCTTAATCAAGACTTGATGAAACAGGTTGCTCTTTGCATTGGTGGAGAGTGACTGCAGTCTCTTTGACATCTTTGTCAAGATTTTGAGTATAAAGTAAGGCAGATTTAAGGGATAATTTCCATTTATATGCATTAATATCCTAATGTGGTAGATATAGACTAGTGAGAATCTACCTTCGCAGATGATATACCTGTGGATAATGAACAGAGCAGTGTGCCATTCAGGTCTAATCTAGTTGCGAGAAACTCCCCTTCTCCAATTTGGATTTTGCTTATCTGGAAGCAGGAATTGATTAACAAAATCTGTAACCACATGCTCTTTCTTCCACCATCTTTCTCCTCCAACCACCAATCTGCAAGCTTTGGCAATTGTTTTTTCTATCACCAGCATCAGCATCTTCTCGATCTCCACTTTGTGACCATCAAATTTCAGTGAAAACTCTATAGATACCTTCTCGTCATAACCTTAGAAAGTGGTAAGGAATTCAAACCACCCGACATCTCTGAACCTTTGAGCCATCTAAGGATAAGCTTCGAGGAGTTCAACACCCTCAGGTTCTAATCTCACTACCTGTCTACTCCTCTTAGGCACCATCAAAACACAATGCTATAACTGACACGATTCCGATTCTGAATTTGCCACCTGCAATCTGTTAGTATATAACTATTCTTCTAAGCAAATACCTGCACCTAAAATTCAGCAAAATCAGACATAGAATGACAAGTTCAAATAATGATCGTTGAGAATTTGACGATTTGAAATGGGTCCTTTGCGGGTACAGAGCAATCCGATCATGTAATGGTTTGAATCATAAAATGATTCCAAAGCTATTTTGGGACACATGCGAACTCTCAATCCACGATTTGTGCCATCATAACAAAATCTAGGTGACAGACACATATTAAGGCATGATTATCTTTGCGCTATGGGAATAATGCTATTCCAGTAGCACTATTAATGAATTAGCATAATTTTAATTTTTAAAGTTCAAACATGCATATGAAGTGACACATCATTTAAAACCATGTCTTAAAACTCCAAACTTAATGAAATTATTCAAAAAGCTGAAATGCAAACCATAACAAGCTAACAACAATGATTAAAATAAAATGGAAGCAGATAATGAAGTGCAGGTAGGAAGGGTTTGGGATTAGGGTTTCTCACAAAATCAAAAGCAAAAAATAGAGACTAACACTGGCTCCTTCTGGGGATGGATTTTTTATAATAAACTCCAAGAACTGCAGACCTATGCCTTTTCCTTTATTTCTAATTCACTGATCTCCCTATATCTGTCAATATTTTATTCGCAACATAACTGTAAAAAAAAGTCCATTGGGTATATGGAGTCTTTACTGAAAATAAAACCTAATGTACTAACTGAAAACCTGATGAGTCATTAGAGAAAATAGTGCTTAAAGAACCTCCCATTCACTGGGCCTCCAAAATTTTCTGTGTTGTCCAAATTATGCAGGAGAAAAGTGTTATTGTTCATTACCTTGACTATTCTGAAAGGATCATACCATAGGTTATCGAACTTACCATGTTTTTCTTTATCCTCTCTCCTGGCATCCCACCTTAACACAAAATCTCCCTCATTGAAAATATCTTTCTTAGTTCCCTTATCAAATGTAGCCATGACTTTGATCTGGTGAGAAACAAATTTCTGATTCACCAGTTCTCTGACCTGCTGAACTTCAATCATCTGAAAAATTCTCCTTTGGACATTGTTGGGTTCTTCTAACTCTTCATGTAGAAACTTTAAAACTTCCAAGCCCAATTGAGTTGGAAGAATAGCTTATGTCCCATATACCATATGGAAAGGAGATGTCCCAATAGACTTCTTGTTGCTGATATGATCAGCCCAAAGGACAAACTTTAACATGGAATCCCATGATTTTTTATTTTTTGCCAGTAATTTTTTGATAATCCTTATCAGAGTCTTATTGGAAGATTCCGCCAATCCGTTCCCTTGGGGGTAGTAGGGAGTATAATGAACCAATTTGATACTATACTTGTTGCAGAATTCAATCACAGAATTTGATTTAAAAGCCTGTGTATTATCAGTGACCGGTTTTTTAGGACAACCAAACCTGGAAAAAATATATCCTTCTAGAAATACAATGATTACCTTGTCTGTTGTATTTCGAGTTGGAATTGCTTTGATCTACTTTGTAAAATAATCCATGGTTGTAAGAATCCATCTATGTTGTCTTGAATATTACAGATTAATCTCTCCGATGAAGTCCAATCCCCATTGTTGAAATGGTCCATGGGTGATGATTGGTTTTAGAGGCAAAGATATAAGTTTATGCTTTCCAGCAAATTTCTGACAGGGTTCACATGCCCTGACCTGAGAAAAAATATCTGAGAATAGAACTGGACAGTAATAGCCTTCCCTAAGAATCTTGAAGGCAATAGCCTTCCAATGATGATGGCCTCCACACACACCATGATGCAGATCATGAGAAATTTGTTTAGCTTCTTTTTCATCAACACACCTCAACAGAAAACCGTTAGGGTCTTTCTAGAATAAGGTCTGATCAACAATGCAGTACTTTACTGCTCTTAATTTTAATGATCTGAATTTTGATTTATCCAACACTAGGGGAGATTGAGAGTTCAGCAAAAAAAATACGACATCTTTGTACCATGGTGAAGAAACATACTTGTTGTTTAACTATGAATTTGTTTCTTCAATCTGGACAGGAGAATCCTGTGTCTTGTCTGAAAGATGGTACAACCCAATTGCTTTGCAATTAGATTCTGTCATTAATTTGGCAAGGTCTTGTCCTTTTATCAACTAAGTAGGCTTTATGGTGAGATCATACTCTAGGATTTTTGTTATCCATTTCCATCGCTTTCCTTCACAATCATGTTGAACCAATATTTCTTTGACTGCACTTCTTGGGACATAAGCTGTAATCTTAGATTGAAGAACATATACTCTGAAGGATTTCAGATCCTTTACCGAGGCATAGGCCTATTTTTCTATTATATCATACTTCAATTCAGAGTCTCTGAGAGTTTTTCTAAAGAAGGAGATGGGATGCTCGTATCCTTGCTCATTTATTTGCAGAAGAACAACAACTATGGTATTTTCTTATGCAAATGAAAAAATCATGAATTCTTTGGAGTAATCTAGGATAATTAGAATAGGTGCCTGAACATAACCTGCTTGATTCTTTCAAAGGATTCTTTCGCTTCTGGTATCCACTTAATTTTTGCATCCCTTTTCAACATGTCAGTAATGTACTTGATAATATCTGCAAAGTTAGGTATAAACCTCCTTAGAAAATTAATTTTACCAATGAAGGACTGAATAGACTTTTTGTTTCTAGAAATGTCTATTTGTTGGATAGCCTTTACTCTTTTAGGATCTAGTTTAATACCTTTAGGTGAAATGATGTGTCCTAAAAGCTTTCCTTCCTCCATGGAAAAATGTGATTTCTTGGGATCAGGGATGATTTTAAGGATGGAAATTTGCTTTAAAATGTAGAAACCTTGGCAAATCTTACTAATCCTTCATATTCCAACTATAAATGTTTGGCGATATTTTTGTAAAAATATTCAAATTTATAAGAATTTTGTATAGTTTTTATAAAATTTTGGCAATTTTTAGGGTAAAATAATTTTATCCTATAGAATTTGGGCGAATCATTTTTAAAATAACGAATCTCGTTTTTGGAAAAACCATGGAAAATTAGCCCAGGAGCGAAATTTAGCCCCTAAAATCATCCATGCTTGGGATTAAGTGATATACTGTACCTCCAGCTCTTCTCAAAAGTTTGCTTCAAGTGCCGTAAATGTTCTTTGTCAGATGCTAAAAATATAGTGATGTCACCAAGGTAAATAACCACAAACCTGTCTTTCTCACCAATGAAAGCAATTTCCATAGCCCTTTGGAATGTGGCTCTTGTGTTCATCAATCCGAAGGGCATCTTTTCATACATAAAAGTGCCCCAAGGAGTGGTAAAAGATGTTTTCTTTTTTCCTCTTCCACTACTGATATTTGATTTTACCCTGAGTATCCATCAAGCATAGATATCCTCTTTGCGCCAACAACTCTCTGTAAGATATAATCCGTTTTTGGTAATGGATAATTGTCTTTCAAAGAGCATCTGTTTAGATTCCCGAAGTCCACACAGGGCCCTATCTCTCCGTTCTTCTTCCTGATAGGTACAAGGTTGGCTACCCATTCTAAGTATATTAGTGACACTATGATTTTTGCTTCTAGCAACCTTTTCAGCTCCTTTTCTATTATAAGTAATAGTAAAGGATTAAATTTCCTAAACTTTTGCTTAACGGGTTTTGATCCAGGTTTCAGAGGAATTTTGTGCTGAATAATTTCTGTATCAAACACTTTCACATCTTCATAAGACCATGCAAATATATCTGAATATTGTTTCATCAATTCAACATATGCTTCTTTCTATTTTTGTGACAATTTTCTAGATATTTTGAGCAACCTAGAGTTTGCATCTGGACTAATGTCACAGTCCACTACATCCGTTTCTTCTATTTGGATAACAACCTTCCTGGAAACATCATTGTGATCGAACAACCTCTCTAGTGGAACCAAACATTTGGGCAGATGGTTTGTCTTCAGTTCAATGATTTTGTGGCCAGCGATAGTATCTTGAAGGACTTCTGCAGCATGTATTTCTGCTTCACCATTTTTTTCATCTTGATCTATTGAAATGTTAGAAAACTCTTCAATAGTTTTCAAAAATCTTTGAATTTCCTCATCATCTTTAAAAACCTGCCAATGTTTTATATTATCCAGTATTGAGGGTCTGTGTTTGACCTCAACTTCGAACTTCATATTAGGAAACATTGGAGTTTTAAAGTTGCTAGCTGCAAGTGCCAAAGAGTCAGGCTGCTGATTTAAATTTCTGTGCACAAAAGTAATATTGAATGCAAAAAAGAAATTATCCACATAATCCCACACCTCCTTTCTATATTGTTTCAACCTTTGTTGTTTGGTTTGATATATATTCTTGATCTGGTGAATAATAAGTTGTGAGTCTCCAAAAACAGACAACTTATTTATACCCATATCTTTAGCAGCTTTCAAACCTACCAGCGAGGCTTCATACTCACCGATGTTATTGGTGGTGTCAAATTCAAATTTATATGACATAGGAATAACCTCCTTGGTAGGGGAAATGAAGACAATCCCAACTCCAGAACCTTCTTTAGAACATGTTCCATCAAAATACATTTTCCAAACAAAATTGTCTTTACTATCTCCAACTGTAGTTGTTGTCTTTTTGACTGATACTTCTGCCATCTCATCACTCATATGAAAAATAGAAGAACCAAGATCATCTTCTATAGCATATATAGGATGATTAGTGGGATTATTTTGATCACTTACCAAATAATCCAATCTTACTTTTCTGTATAATCTCCGATGTTCCCCACCAAAAACATGTATTTTTGCATAGCTAAGGTCCATCTGTAGAGTACCACCTACCTTCTTGGCCCAAGATCTTGAAAGAAGCATTCCAAATTTTGGTGGTATGTCGGCCACAATAACATCTAATACCACACTTTTCATAGGTAATTGGGAAAGAGTAACAACCACATCTTTCATAAATCCAAGGCATTTGACTTTCTTGGATTCAAAAGAATATAGATCATGATATGGTCTAGTAATTTCCAACCCTAATTCTTCCATCACCACCTTAGGCATGACATTATGCGAGGCACCGGAATCCATTAGGTAGTTGTGCAATATCTTGTCATGGACATTTAATGAAATGTAGAATGATGGAGAGGCATCAATTCCATATTCAATGTGAGGTCCAATAGTTATAGTAGGGTTTTCATCCTCTAGATCGACTGTATCTGAAAAGGTGACTTGAGCTGGAGCTTGTAGAGCCTTGAGGACGGTGTTTTTGAAGGGTTATGTTTTCATGAGTTCTAATAATGGCACTAAAATCTTGATTTTGTTGATTTCAAGTTCTAAAATGAAAGAAGAAATGTTTATGTCTTGTTCCTTTATGTCAATAATACTATCCTTGGTAGGTTGTTTCAATGGTTGATCAGTTTGAATCTTGGGACTTCCTTTGATCATTCCTGTTTTAACTGAAGTACTGGCCTTCTTTGTGGAAACAGGTGTATCTACTTTGGGTGCATTTGAACTAGATATGAGATTGTATTTTTTCCTTTTAGGTTCTTTTTGGACAATCTCATCTGCATCCCCCTCCTCAAACTGGTTTATAATCAAAGCATCTTCATAATCCTGCTATGTCACATGTAGAGGAGACGATTCAGAATCATTCAGATGAACTACAGGGTCTTGTTCTATATCATCTTCGTCCACCTCCTCATCAACTGCATTATTCTGAAAAGGAGGCAAAACCTTTTGGTCATCTTGGTTTTTTCTTTCTCTTGGTAAGATTGGAGGTGTATTGTTTGGCCTCCTGAACTGATTTGGATTTTTGTATCCACTCTCCTGTTCAAGTCTACTGGGATGCTTTTGTTCCATCTTCAATCTTTCCATTTCATATGTCAGAGTTTTCAGCATCTTAGTCATTTCATCCATCTTAGAATCAGATGCAGAATTAGAAGATGTAGGCAACTCTTCCTTTTTCTTTTTCCTGTCTCAGTCACTTCTAGACTTCAATTTTTCTGCTGCTAATATGTTTGATTCTACCTCGATAGTAGCATCTTGCATCAGGCTGAGGGTAGCAGTTATTCAACAAGGAAAATTCGGCATCGAATGCATTGGAAAAAGTGAGTTTAGCTGATGTATCTGAAGGTTTAATCTCCTTTGGAATTTTACCATACATCTGGTTGAACCTTTTGGTAAAATTAGGTATTGATTCACCTTTTTTCCTCCTTAAATCACCAAATTCGGTAATGTAGTATAAAAAGTCTTTCTTGTCTTCCCAGTGTTTAAGAAAGGCATCATCTAAGGCTACAATATCATAAATTGAATTAGGAGGAAAACTCTTGAACCACTTTCTTGATTCCCCATTTAGACTCTGCATGAATAATCTCCTCCACACATCAACATGATCTACATTGAAATTATCTGCAAAACTATAAAATGAACTCAAATGCTCTTCAACAGTAACTGCTCCATCTCCATTGAATCTGGGCAAGTATCTCATATAATCATTTGGTGGAAAGGAAAACATGACTTGTGGAAGAACCAAAGGGGCATACCTTGCTGCAACGATTTCATCCATTCTGTCTGCATCCATATTAGCTATTTTTGGTGTTTTGGGAGTAAGCAAGATTAGTGATGCTGGAGGTAAAAATGTCCCTTGTGTATTACAACTTAATTGTACTGTCACTGAGTCTTGATCTTTAGCAGATAAGGATTTCTCTTCTGGACTATGATCAGATGATGGGCTAAGAAACAAAGGATTCTCAAAAGAAAAATAATGTGATTTAAAATCCTCAGATGAGAGAGATCCAAGAGATGACGAAGGTGTCTTTGGTTCACTCTTAATATCTGTGTTGTGACCTCTCAAAGTTTCAGTCACAGGCAAGGTGTCTAAATATTCATGTTTAATGAGTTCAGTAAGTAACTTCCATTGTTCTAGATTCAATTATGAGATAGTTGAAGGGAATGAAACTGTAGTAGGCTCAATAACAAGTTTAATTTCACTTTCAGGATTCACCTCTTCATCTACTTAGGTTTTGGTGATTTCATAGGATTGTCCTTGAGAACTTTCTGAAGACAATTTTCCCTTTGAGAGTGAAGACTGTCTAGAAAGAACTTTCGGTTTTCTTAGTAACTTTTGAGGATCTGGAACTGCTGCAATAGGCTTAGGATCTAGATTTTTCCTGGTTATTGGTCTCTTAGTAGATGATGAAGAAGTTAGAGGAGTTTTAGGTCCTTTACCTTCTCTTTTAGGAGCCAAAACTACCACAGAGGAGTCACCAGGTGAATAATCACAGTCTTAAATAATGTCCAAAATCTTGTTCACCATCAAGATTTGAATCTTATCTTGTCATTTCCCCAGGGAAGATATATTCATTTATTTGTCCTCGACAACAACAACAAAAGATGTTAGTCCCTAAAGTTGCACTGAATGTGAGAGGGTGCAATCTAGGGCATCATCAATTTATTGCAAAGTGTTTTAAAGGTTTTTATGATTTGGTTTTTTGAGTAAGGTGGTTGAAAATTGGCTCAAGAGTATAACATAACATGAAAATCACAATCAGAACATAGCATATCCCATTTACTGGTTAAAAGTTAGTCACATAGATGAATTAGACCAATAATAAAAGAGAGGAGGAAGCTTCCAATTTGTCAACTTCACATAAATCCTTGTCCTAGAATATCATAAAGAAACAAGACCATCAACTTGATATCAAAACTTGAAAATAATTTCCACAGTAAATTTTTCACTGTATTAATTAACAATCAAGAAACAAATGCATTGCAAACTGAATAATGAATTTCAAGCATGAAGAAAGAAAATAGAGTAGAAAAGAGTGTCTAACCATCCATATGCCTCTGCTATTAAGTGTCAAATATAATAGTAATGCCTTACAAGGAGTTTCAAAATAAGTCCTTTGGATCTCCAATTTTTCCACCAGAACAAAGTCTTTCCTCTGCCTATTTAAACCATCCATAAACCTCCAGATCCCATCATCTAGTATACTCTTAATGACTAGATATGAATAGTATCTATCTAGTAGGGAAGTTAGATCGAAAAGAGATTTTACAATCCAAAAATAGATCATTTCTCAACAACTTGATATTGTATGATCTTGCCAGCATTACATTTGATTCTACAAAACATGGATTAGTTTGATCTAGTCATACAGTTCGAGGTCTTTTCATTTCACAAGCCAAAAGTGAGTAGACACTGCCATATTTTCTGGAAAACAACAAAATTATGATTGTAACAATCTTCATGAAACCTTTAGGATATAATAAGAGCATTAGCTTTAGCAGTTTTCTGTTTGAGCTTTGTGGTAAGCACGACATTGTGCCAATAGAGTCTGAAGTTTATTTCTTTGAGTTCTTTGAGCAACTCCCTTTTCTCTTTTTTCTTCTTTTTGAAACCTTGAATCCTTTCTTACTGACGAGCATTCCATTGTTCTATTTGTTCCTTTTCTTTCTTCAACTGTCTCACTATCTTTTGGAGTTCCTTGATCCTTTCTTTATCAGTTTTGGTTTTAACCTTGAATTCAGGGAACTCTTCAGAAGGTGTAGGCTCATTTAGATTTAAGGCAACCTTGGGTTCTCTCGATTTAACTTGGTATTTATAAACCAATCCTAAGCTATGTTCTTCATCAGAACTTGCTGAATCCATGTCTTTAGGCATATATGATATGTGATCTGAGTCTAGAAGGTAACCCTTTTTATTCTCAGAAATCTCACTGATACCTTTAGCAATTTCTTTAGCTTTTGCCAATCTGGTTGACGCTCTCATTATAGGTCCTACAGATGATGAAATAGTCTATTTACCTTTCTTTGCTGGTTTCTTATGCAATGGAGTTCCTTTTGCCTTTTTCCTGGTACCTACTTCAACATCTTCAGAGTGATCTTCTATAACTATGATGTTTTCTTCTTTGATCAATGGATTAAACATGGCTTTAGACTTCAACCTGTACTTGTCGGTAACCCTAGTAGAATTCCTTGTAGGTTTTTGAGACGCAGACACATCTTTATCCTTTGTCCTTTTGACTGCAACACCCTTTTTACTAGTTGATGGTGATTCGTACTTGACTGTAGTTTGAATATCAAAATCTTCATTTGAATCTTCTTCCCCTTTAACATATTCCTCATACAACATTTTGATTTTTGGATCCAACTTAGGTATTTTACCTCTACTATTCCTTGTCACCCTGATATCAGGCATTTCTTCTTTAATAGGGGTTTCATCAATTGAAATATTTTATTTTTGTGTAACAATCTTTTTTCCTTTGCCTCTCTTCTATTTGTTGGACTGTGTGTTAGGATTTTAGGATTGCATGAGCCAACTCCAAGGTTTCTATAATTCTCTCAAAGAAGACACAACTAAATTCTTAGTTAAGATTTGATTAAACAGGCCGCTCTTTGCATTGGTGGAGAGTGACTGCAGTCTCTTTGACATCTTTGTCAAGATTTTGAGTAGAAAGTAAGGCAGATTTAAGGGATAATCACCATTTAGATGCATTAATATCCTAATGTGGTAGATATAGACTAGTGAGAATATACCTTCACAGGTGATATACCTATGGATAATGATCAGAGCAGTGTGCCATTCAGGTCTAATCCAGTTGCAAGGAACTCCCCTTCTCCAATTTAGATTTTTATTATCTGGAAGTAGGAATTGATTGACAAACTTTGTAACCATATGCTCTTTCTTCCACCATCTTTCTCCTCCAACCACCAATATGCAAGCTTCGGTAGTTGTCTGTTCTATCACCAGCATCAACATCTTCCCGATCTCCACTTTGTGACAATTAAAGTTCAATGCAAACTCCATAGAGACCTGCTCATCGTAACCTTGGAAAGTGGTAAGGAATTCAAACCACCCGACATCTCTGAACCTTTGAGCCATCTGAGGATAAGCTTCGAGGAGTTCAACACACTCGGGTTCTAATCTGACTACCTATCTGCTCCTCTTAGGCACCATCAAAACACAATGCTATAACTGGCACGATTCAGATTCTGAATTTGTCACCTACAATCTGTTAGTATATAACTGTTCTTTTGAGAAAATACCTACGCCTAAAATTTAACAAAATCAGACATAAAATGACAAGTTCAAATAATGATCATTGAGAATTGGATGATTTGAAATGGGTCCTTTGCGGGTACAGAGAAATCCGATCATGTAACGGTTTGAATCATAAAATGATTCCAAAGCTATTGTGGGACACATACGAGCTCTCAATCCACGATCTGTGTCATCATAACGAAATCAAGGTGACAGACGCATATTAAGGCATGATTATCTTTGTGCTATGGGAATAATGCTATTCAAGTAGCACTATTAATGACTTAGCATAATTTGAATTTGTTAAGTTCAAATAGGCATATGAAGTGACATCATTTAAAACCATGTCTTAAAACTCCAAACTTAAAGAAATTATTCAAAAAGATGAAATGCAAACCATAAAAAACTAAAAACAATGATTAAAATCAAATGGAAGCAGATAATGAAGTGCAGGTAGGAAGGGTTTGGGATTAGGGTTTCTCACAAAATCAAAATAAAAAATTAGAGAGGAACAAGAAGTTCGGAGGAATTGTTGGATGGAGTTGGAAAATCCTCCGAATCCCTAATCCATGAAGTGTTGAAGTCACAAAAATCCAGAGAAGCATACCTCGAAAGTTCATCGATTCGAGAGATTTGTAATGTTATGTGGTGAAGTTTCGCGAATTCCGAAGTCCTGAAGCTCCGGAGAGTGAAAAACCGGGAGTCCACCAGTTCGACGTTCGAGAGTTTTGTTATATGTTGAATAAGAAACTTCTGAATCTTGGAGTTCTGGAGGAGATCCCAGCCATTGGCTCCAGGAAGAGAGAGAACCGTCGATCTCAATTTCGACATTCGACAGTTCGAGGGTATTGTGTGTTGAAGTCGCAGGAAGTCCCGAAGCCCAGAGTCCCAAAGTTATTTTTGACCGTAGATCTCAGCAGGGGACGTGGACTGTTGATTCTTGAAACCTCCGAAGTAGTTTTCTAGTTCAATGTTTGAATGATTTTAAGTGTGTGAGTGTGAAATCTGCCAAATCTTGGAGTTCCAAAGTCCAGGAGTGTTGAACTGATGTGGCATGATGACGTCACCTAGTGTGACATGGACCCACTTTACACATGCCATGTGTCATCCTGTTTCATGATTTTGACATGCCTTTTGTATCAATTGGAGATTGATATGTGTCACGTGTTGATTGGGCCACATGTCATCTCCATATTTTAACACATAGCACCCTTGGTGCATAGTGGCTAAGGAGTACCCAAAAGTTCAAAAATTTGACATTCGGGAAAAATTTGGGTATGTTGCTGCAAGAACCTCTGAAGTGTGAAGCTCCAGAGAGCCAATCCGAGAGTTTTCCAGTTCGGAGTTTGAGAGAAATAAGGTGAGAGGTTTCAAAAACCTCCAAATCCTGAAGCTCCTGAGCGTCGGAGTCCCAAAGCTATGGAGAAGCATCGTTCAGGGAGTTCACCACTTCGAAGTTTGGAGGTAATGTTATGTGACATAAGTAGAACCTTCGAAGCTCAAAGTTCCAAATCTTGGATGGGTGCATATCAACTAAGTGCTTGGTCATATCTCTGGTTATATGAGACTTTGATCGAAATGAAATGGGGTTAGTGCCTGAAATTGTTGTTTTCGAAGACATAAAAGGGGATGGAAGTGGTTTTTTGGGGAGCCCTAACTTTCATCTCAGATATCCGATTGTGGAAAGAATATATCCATTGGGAGGATAATTAAGAGGAGAATAGGCTAAAATTATTCTAATTTGGATAACTGTGATATATTTTCTTCATAAATTAAGCAGAAAAAGTACCAGTAAATTTAATTGACAATTTTTGTATAATATGTATAATTCTAACCAGATGATTGCTTGTAGGTTTGTCAGGATTAGAGGTATAATCAAATAAATTCAAGAACAAGATCAGGTATTAGAGTCATGGAAGCATGAAAAATCTTATAGAAGTTGGTTGAGGTACTAAAAAGAAAGAATCCTCACATAGGATATGAAGCTAGCAGGTTAAAAATGTCATTGACGGGCATAGAAGGAAAAAAGTAAGGCTCCATAGCCTTGAAGGTAGAAATGTGTAGACAGTTGCAAAGCTTAAGTGTGAAAAGAATCCACTTCTAATATCAGATTTCGAAGTGGAAGTAGGATGCTAATGCAGAGAAATTGGAATGATCTCTCACTTGAAAAGTGTCATTGAATGAAAATGGACTTCCATTGGGGAATGGTATTAAGTGAGAAAAAATGGCCAAGTGGAGCATGGCTAGAAAGTGTTCAAACCAGGGAACAATATTGGAGATGAGAAGAATGAGAACACACAAGGAAACAAGGATATGAAGGAGTTCAAGGACAACCAACTACAACAAAAATATATAAATAAATAAGTGAATTAAACTAGAAATGCACTAGAGTGCATGAGGCATACAATGAAGTTAAATTGCATATGCATTAGTAGGCATGCTGACAGTAAATGCTTGTGAACTTAGAATAGTTTATTATTATGAAATAATGTTTGAGTATGACTAATGATGGATTATGTATTCAGGAAAAATGACACAACAAGGTTAAATATGTGGATGTTGTTACTGCTTATGATTTCCATCTAGGTGAAGACCCATGAGGATGGCAGGAATGGTGATCAAAATGATGAAGGAAGAAGTCTATGAGCTTCTACAAATATTAGTTGGTTAGATAACAACAAGTAGGTTGATAACAACTAGGCACGTATGCATTTAGTTTTTTTTGGTGCATACATGTTGAAGGGGATTGAGGTAAGAATTCCCTCAGTTAATTTCAATATTTAAATTGACCTATAATGGCCAAAATCCTAGAGTATGTAAATGTTGTTGATGTTAGAATGCATTTAGACAAAATTTTGGTGTCATGTTATGTTATGATTGGTTATGGGATCATAACCGGGTTAATTCAAGAGACATACTCCTTCTATAGCAATGAATATCCATAGAGATAGTCATCTGTGAGACCATAATATGGTACGATATGGAAGGGCTATAGCGCTATATGAGTACTTATTGGTATCTACTATATATCTAATGTTTGGAATGCAACCTCTTTTCTGACATTGAAGAGAACTTAAGGATTATATTCTTGGTGTTGTGTTTGGGTGGAAAAGGAAGGTATCCAAATAATTATGCAAGCAATAGGAAGTGTGTGGATGATGTGTTGAGTCATTGGATAGACCTTCCAACTCATCATGGTGGAATGGATGACATAGTTATGTGGTATTATGTAGTCGATGCATGGATGAATTGCATAGATGTGGCCATGGGTATTGGTACATTGATTGTTATTTTATTTAGTAATTAATTGTTGCATTATGAAAATCCCGTGGTGCTAAAAATACATAATGACAGATAGATGCATTATATTTAATATGAATATTTGCTGGAAGTGATTGAATTGTAGTTGTAAACAATTCTAAGATCACTTTGTGAATTTGTTTTGAATTGTTACCATGAAAATATATATATCTTGTATGGGATATACTATCAATTTGTTTGGCTGAGTGTAAATTGAGGAAATTGCAGGTAGAATGGTCTAGTATATGGTAGAAATGTAAATCCATAAAGAAGACCAATGCCTATTGCTACAAGAGCCAAATTATTATGAGCATAAGCTCATGTTTGGAAGTTTTGTTTTTCCTATATGAAACAATTTTGGGAATTATAATTTAATAAAGTACTGAAAAATTGTTTTGGCTGAATGTAAATCAAGGAAATTGCAAGTAGGATGGTCTTGAATATGGTAGGGATGTAATCCCATAAGGAATACTGATATATACAACTGCAGAGCCAAACATTATGAGCAGAAATCTCATGCTTGGAAACTTTGTTTTCCTATATAAAACATATTTGACATTTATGATTGAAATTATTATAACAATATCTCATGATGACTGTATTTTTATAATACAAATGAGATTATGGCTATTGAAGTTGGAAGCTAATGAAAAAGAAAACTAGAAGGAAATCAAGCTCAATGATGAAGGCATGGAATGAAGGAAGTCCAAAGGACTTGTTGCAACTAGAGTTCTTGAAGCCGCAACTCTAAAACTTCCTGGCTGAGTGCACTGGAGCCTTGGAGAGAAGTGGAACATCCTGAGGGAATGGATGGAAGAGAAAGGGGTTCATTTATTTGGTTTGTGCAGGGATGAGAAGGGAAGGAGAGCTTGCTAGTAGGAACTGCTACCATAAATACAAATTCTGAAGATCATTGTACATGTTTTTGGTCGGAATGTTAAGAACCAAATATCAATATAGCATAGAAAAACCTCAGAAAAAGTACTCAACGCCTTGAAAAAGAGATAGTTTCAGATAATAAGCCTCTTCAAGGGGGAAACCTCCTTTTACCCCACTTAAATGTTCAAGTACAAGATTATTCAAAATGAAAATGTCTCCTTGGTATATATAGGAGACTAGGAGGTATCATTACAAATAATGGCCTAAAGCCGACATAAATAAAATAACATTACTAATATAATATGCCCCAATTAAGGGGTAATGAGCCAATATTAGGGCTTAACATGCCCCTCCTCTTGAGACAAGTGTTGTTTGCAACACTTGAGTAACTCTGGATGCTTCTGTATAAAAGACTCATCTTCCCTAGTGGAATCTTCATCCGATAGTTTCCTCCATTTAATGAGATACTCTGAAATGGATCTATTCCTCAACTGGCAAATTATTGTGTCAGTGATGGCTTTAGGCTCCAATATGATTTTTCCTTCCTCGTCAAGTTCTGGAAATATAGTTTGAACTGGGATCTTATCGCCTATAACCTTCTTTAAGCATGAAATATGGAAAACTGGGTGTACTCGTGAAGATGCAGGCAACTCCAATTTGTATGCCATAGTACCAATATTTTACAACACCTTATAAGGGCCATAGTACTTTGGTGATAATTTATTATCCTTCTTGGCTTGCTTGAGGGACATCTGTTTGTATGGTTGTAGTCTTAAAAACACCCAATCCCCTACTTCAAAACTTATTTCACTATGATGTTGATCTACTTGTTGTTTCATGTGATTCTGTGCCATGGCCAGGTTGTCGTTTAAGATTTGGAGAACTTGTTGTTGATTCTCGATGTGATCTTCCACTGCTTGAACCTTAGATTTTTATTTTAGAGAAGAAGTGATGGAAGGAGGGTGGTATCCATAAAGTGCCATAAATGGTGTCATTTTTGCTGTAGTATGAAAGGAAGTGTTATACCACCATTCTGCCAAGGGTAACCATTTGAACCATTGTGTTTGTTTACCAGAGACAAAGCAACGAAGATATCCTTCCAGACATTTGTTCACTATCTCTGTTTGTCCATCAGATTGAGGATGATAGGATGAGCAATGAGCCAATTGAGTACCTAAACAGTAATTTAATTCTTTCCAAAAATTTCCAGTGAAGATGGGATCTCTGTCACTTACAATAATCTTTTGTTGGGAGGGATTGCAGTTTGCACAGGACTTGGTTTTGTCATTACTGTTAAACTTTAAATTGTGTTAGTTTGCACAGGCACCATGGATCACTTTGCATAGGCACAAATTGAATTTCGAAGATCTAAGATTATCGTGGATCAGTTTGCACATGCACATCTTGAATTTCGGAGATCGAAGATTAACCAGCACATGATTTCGGGAGTTTCTATTTCGGGATTTCGGGAGTTTCTATTTCAGGATTTTGGGAGTTTCTATTTTGAGATTTTTGCATGATAAGGAAAAAAAACCTTCAGCATTACGAAGTCTCGAAAGCCGAATTTAAAAACCACGACTTAATCTGAGTTGTTGATCAAAAGGAGATCATGGACCGTCAATTTTACTCCATTTCGGAGTTCCGGATACCGGGAGTTGGAAGTGTCAAGGATACTCACGACAGAAATGCTGAAATCGTGAAATGAGAAATGCCGAAATACCGGGGATCGAGACTTAAAGTGTTGAAACACTTCTTCATAGAAATGACAAAATGCCAAAATGTGAAATGCTGAAACGCTGAAATGAGAAACGCTAAAATACCGGGGATCGGGACTTGGAGTGTCGAAACACTTCATCACAGAAATGCTAAAACGCTGAAATGCGAAATGCTAAAACGACGAATTGAAAAACACTGAAATACTAGGGATCGAGACTTGGAGTGTTGAAACACTTCTTCACAGAAGTGCCGAAACGTCGAAATGAAAAATGCCGAAAAATAATTGTATGTTCATTGAACGGTGCTGGTTAAATATTTAAACTGATCATGTGGATATTATTCGTCTTGATATGTTGGCCAATAATAATTACTGTAAGGAATTTATTCAGATACTGTAACTGATTCTTTGAAGCCTGAGGGTTTGATTGTGTGTGCTGATGATACAAGAAGACATATAAAGTGATCGTTGTAAGAAAAGAAAATTGGGAGAGAGGATAATGGGAAATATATGGCTCTGTAAAATTTGAGAAAGAGAAAAAGACAGAGAAGGGAAGACACGTACACAGATTGAAAATCTAAGTGGTCTGGTCAAGAATGAATTGTGCAGAGAGGATTTGAATGCTTATTGTTTGACAGAGAAGATAAAGAGTTGGTTTGCAGGTTCTTTGTGACAGAGAATGATTTCAGGGTGGTAGGGAGGAGCAAGGGGAGACTGTAAAAGTTTCCGGTACAAGTTGGTGCTTGTACATCTAGGAGTTGTAGCTTCCATTCAGTAGGTGTTGAAGAAACAGAGGTAGCAGCCTCATCTGGGTTGTAACTCAGATAAATTAAGAATGTGAAGAGGAGTTGGAGCTTGCCTTTCATTCATAAGAAGAAGAGGCTTTTCTCTTTTGGGTTTCCTCATGAGAAATCACTGTGTCACTATTTCATTTATGTGATTGTATATTTATTGGTTAAATGTATTACTGCAGGTTAAATGTTAAAGACATGATTTATTGATTAATAAGTAATATTCTTTTAAAATGAAACAAATTTTATACAACTGATTCACCCCCCCCTCTCTGTTGACTTATCCTATACAACAATTGGTATCAGAGCAGGTTACTTCAAGATATCAGTTTAACCACTGGAAGTTTTTGATCATTCATAATGGATAAGAAGTCAGAATTTACAAAACATGGACTGCCTTTGTTTGATGGTCATAATTATGCTTTTTGGAGTATCAGGATGAAGTTGTTTTTACAAACTCAAGGAGTAGATATCTGGAAGGCTGTACTAAATGAATATAAAGTTCCATCAACCATTCCAATAGATGTTATAGGTAAGAGACTTTATGAGGGTAATTCCAAAGCTATGTATGCAATAATAGGAGGTCTAGCAGGGTCAGAATTTGTTAAAGTTATGCATTGTGAATCAGCAAAAGAAATAAGGAATAAATTGAAAAATGTGTATGAAGGAGACACTAAGGTAAAGAGTGCTAAGCTACAATCATATAGAAGTTAATTTGAAATCCTGGAAATGGAAGAATCTGAAGATATATCTACCTACTTTCTTCGTATTGATAAAGTTGTTAATACCATAAGAAGTCTAGGAGAAAAAGTTAATAATAATATTATTGTGCAAAAGGTACTTAGATCACCTCCTGCAAGATTTGATTCAAAAATATCTGCATTAGAAGAAAGAACAGATCTTGATACTTTAGAAATGGATGAATTACATGGAATACTAATAGCATATGAGATGAGAACCTCTGGTGAGAATTCTTTCAGAAAAGAAGCAACTTTCAAGGTAGCAAAGAAAGATAAGAAAAAGTTTGAAGCAGAAATCAACAGCCATGAGGAGTTAGAAGGTGATGTGAAAGAAGCAAATTTTGTTAAAAATATGAAAAGAGGTACTGGAAAGTATAAAGGTAAGCTTTCTCTGAAATGATTTGGTTGTGGTAGAATAAGACATTTTGCATATAAGTGTCCTTACAATAAGCATACTGATAATGAAGAAGACAATGATAGAAAACCTAAGGAATTCAAGAATAGGCATAAGAAGTTTTTTCAAAGAAAAACTTACAAAAAGAAAAGCCTATGTATAAAAGATGACAGTGATATTTCAGAATCTAGTGAGAGTGATGACAGTTCATATGTACAACTTTTTATGGCTATGGAAAAACATGATGATCAGTCTAGTGAAGAAGAAGAAGGTGAAGTTGATCTAGAAGCTAAATTGGTAAGTGCTTTAAGTGAATTAAGAAAAGTAAGAAGGGAATGCAAACATTTTAAAAGAGAAATTGAGAATCTAGAATTTGAATTACAGAAATCAAATGGTTTGATTGAGAGCACTGAAATCATGGTAGTTGACTTAAAACTTAATATAGAAGAGGCTAGAGTGAGTGGAGAAGCTCTAACTAAAATGCTTGTAGAAAAGGATAAGGAAAATGAAGGTTTAAAAATTGAAGTAGTCTCATTAAGAAAGAAAGTATAAGAAAATAACATGAATCATAGTTCTCAAGTGTTAGATCAAATTATTAGTAGTCAAAGATCAACATATGATAAGACT
>ML779952.1:142924-160514 GCA_009831015.1 Picea engelmannii
AAGAGGAGGGGGGGGGGGTCTGGAATCGAAGGAGCATCTCTCCGACGGCGGCAGTTCGAGCGCCTGGATCAATGGCGCACATGAAGCCTAGGCATCCTCTGTCATTCTGCGGTTAACCAGCATGGGCCCCTTCCCTGTCATGTCATCTCTTGCACCACCTGTTCTCTTCCTGGCTGTGTGATGAGGCTCGCGCCCTTTAGCCCTTTCCTCATCCTCCGACATATGTCACTCCCCACTCTCCTAGTCCGTATGACCCTTTTCCCATTTCACCCTCCATTCATCGCCTGCCATGTGTCCCGCCTCTTTCCACGTCAGTATCCCACCGCAAGTGCACCCATTATGTCTTATGTCTTGGTCCTTTCACTCATCGTCTTTCAACACATGTATCCCCCCGCCACCCCTCTTACACCTCATCGTTTCTTTCCTTCCCCTCGCAGTTTTGGCCCCATCATTCCATTTCTATGCCCCATCTTTCACGCTAGCCTCCACGTCTATGCACCATATCTCTCAACTAATCCAAGTGGCATCGAAAGAGGTCTTCCACGTCGTAGAAGTGCCGAGTTGGCCGGGCCATCCTCAATCCCGATGAAGCAGTTATTGAAGCAGTTGGTGGTGGTTAGACATCGCCTCTGCCATAATGGGAAAGCTCGGAAATGAGTTAAAGGCACGTCGATTCGCCTCTGGAACTGTCAGGAGTTGGATTGCGTCTGACATAAGTTGCACGATATTTCAGATGTTGACTGCCAGAAGCCATGTAGATGCAAAGATTTCAATGCAATGTCTCGGTTCCACTGCTACTGTTGTTCTGAGTATATGAAGGCGTTTTCACCATTTTTGTATCTATCGATGGTAGAGCTAAGCTCCCGACTGTAAAGTTTCAGCAAACATTCTAGTTCTCTAGGTTGTGTATCAGTGTTTGAGATTTCTTGTTTTATGAAAAACAGTTCTCCTTTTTCCATCTATGTTTTCATCTTATATCAGAGAGTTCATGATCGAATGATTCGCGTGGATTGTTGCAGTTATGTTATGATAAAGAATTTTTTGTGACATTATTGTATTCTCTGGTCTTCGGTGTTTGAATGTAAGAGGATCTTGTGTTCGAATGCTTTCTCCTCCAGTCTGTTACAAACCTGATGTTTATGATAGACCTTTGCACTCTTCTCATGCAAGTCTTCCCCCTACTCACCCTTGTTACAATTCGCTGTTTGGAGTTTATCTAAGACCTCACTCGCCCATGCATACCTGGCCTAGTTTCTGAGTTGAGATGATGTTGTTTCGAGTTTGCTTCCATTTGATCACCCATTCATAAACAAATCATGACATTAAACTGATGGGTGTCAGGCTCTGCTCCTGCAAGCAATCCAGGAGTGACTTCTGACGCTAACATTTCTGGCGTCGTTGCCGGGGATGAAGTTGAATATTTTCCTCGGATTTGAACGACAAAGATCAACTGATTCTGAAAGTGCATCAGGTATCAGAGCTTGAAGACTGCTACTGTGTACCTGGAGAACCTGCTCTGTCATTGTGGCTTCGAGAGGCAGACACACGAGGTCTAATCCACACTTGCCTTTAGCTACACCAGAAGCTGACTCAGAAGCAGTGCGCAGAAAGGGAAAGAGCTCTGGAAAAGAAGTTTCCATCACCGAAATAGGTAATACACCATCCCCTTCTATGAGAACTCCATTTTCTTATTCTCATCTTCCTAGTCATCCTTCCTCTGAGGTTGCTCATTTTCTGAACTTCGGGAGTGTTCCTGCTAAGTTTTCTCCTCCTGGTCTGGTATCAGAAAGAGAGATCCTTGTCACTCCCCCCTCCCTGGAAGTGGTGCCTCAACACAGACCTCAACCCTATGAAGGTTTCACCACCCCTCCTTTTATTTCTACTACTGCACAGAGAGAAGCATCTGCACACTCAAGTCCCTTGGCTCTCTCTCTGTTTTCTCCGTTGTCTCCTCCAAGAACCTCTTTTTCGACATCTCCCGTCCACACTCCTTCTCCTCTGATTTCTCCTCTACCTAATACCCCTATGGCTGGTGCCAATCCCCCTCTGAATAGAATGGATTCCATAGTTTCTACTAGATATGCTCCTTTAATCCTACCCCATCCTATGAATCCCCTCCCTGCTGGAGATTATTTGAAATATATGCTCAAGTTCACTGGAGAAGGGGATATAACTGTTGAAGAGCACCTAGCTTCTTTTTACAGTTATGCAGACAACTTGAATATTGAGAATGAAGATGTCTGGATGAGAGTCTTTGTCCAGAGCATAGATGGAGAGGTAAGGAAATGGTTTAGAGGATTGGCCCCTAGATCTATCGATGGCATTGAAGCCTTGGATAACGTTTTCCTGAGGCAGTGGGGAGACAAAAAAGATTTTATGTATTACATGACAGAGTTTGGGTCTCTGAGGAAAATGGAAGGAGAGTCTGTCTCTGACTTCTCCAAAAGATTTAATAATATGCACAATAAAATTCTTGTAGAGATAAAGCCCTCAGAAGCCTCTGCCCAAATTTCATATGCTGGTGCATTTGATCCCGATTTCTGCCTGCTATTAAGAGAAAGAAGAGCTACCTCCTTAGCTCAAATGCAAGATGCTGCCGTAGAAGTGGAATCCAACATATTAGCAGCTGATAGACTGAGGAATAAAGCTGACGCAGACAAAAGAAAGGGAAGATCCGAAGACTCTACTAGTGTCCCATCGTTGCCCCACCCTCAAGTAAATGAGTTGACCGAGATAATGAATTTTCTGACCGAAGAGGTGGAAATATTGAAGGTGGAAAGAAAGAAAATGTATAAGGGCCCTCAGAACACCGAAAATAAGGGAGGTTTCAGGAGGCCAAATAATAATGTGGATCCCCCAACTATGCACAGAGAAAGGGCAAGAGACAGAGAGGACCAGAGAATTCAGGCCCCTTTTCAGAACAATTTGGTGACCGATGAGGAGGAAAGAGAAACATATGAGCTTGATCCTGAGATCCACTTCCTAGAAGACACTCCTCCTTTTCCTCATCTCACTCGGTCGACTTATGAAGAGTCTCTCATGGATAGTCAGCTAAATGAATTAAGTAAGGGAGACAAAGCTAGCGGCGGTCGAGGCAGGTACAACCTGAGGTCCGACAAAGGGGCAACAATACCTGATGTTCCTAAGCAATCCACTAGAATAGAGAAGCTTGCTAATGAAGTAGCAGACGCTCGCTGAGGTAAGAAGGCTCAACCTCTCTCTCCCATTGTCCATAATCATGTTCCTGAAGTTAGAGAAACCCCAAGGCCTATATCTTCTTTCAATTTCGAACATGAGATTCAAAAGATCAGAATTCCCGTACCACTCACTGAGTTAATTAAACATGGGGAATTCAAGAAACGCTACTCCGAGCTGTTGAAAGCTGAAGCCTCATACCCTCTCACAAACTCCATAAACCTCCAAGATGAAAGGCCTACAGTTGTCCTAGGTCCCATGGTAGAAGATAGAGATGATTCATCCCCTCCCTTCTACACATCCCTGAACATACATGATAAAGTGCTATAGAATTGCCTTATGGATTAAGGGGCCTCTCACAACCTCATGCCCATAACTGTCATGGAAGAGTTAGGACTAGAAGTCACCCGAGCATATCATGACCTCTATTCTTTTGACTCCAGGAGGGTGCAATGTTTGGGAGTTATCAAGGACCTAGCCGTTTCTTTGTTTTAGCTGCCCATGAAGAGTATGGTCATGGATATGTGGTAGCCAATGTCCCCCCTAAGTTTTGTATGTTTCTATCAAGATCTTGGATAAAGAGACTAGGGGGAACCTTGCAGATGGACCTCACATATGCCACCATTCCAGTCTTCCGGGGGGAACACAGGAGGTTATATAGGGAAGGCCTATTGGCCTACATAATCAGTGATGAAGCCAACCCTACCAACCATCCCATCTATGCCTTGGACACTGATTTAGGCTCTAGTTTACTGCAGCTCACCCACACCCCTGAGACTCCTTTACAGATCAGAAAGCAGCCCGTTCTTAATCAAGAGATGCCTCCTACAACCACCTCTGTTTGGAAGATGTTCTTTGATGGAGCTTCGTCTAGTATAGGTGCAGGTGCTGGAGTGGTATTCATATCACCCTGTCGAGAGACCATATCTCTGTCATACAAGCTGGAATTCGAGACCACCAACAACGTGGCAGAGTATGAAGCTCTGGTTCTGGGATTAAGAGTTTCCAAGAAAATGGGAATCAAGGAGATTACTATGTTTGGAGATGCAGAGTTGATCATCCAGCAGGTAAAAAACGTTTATCAGGCTAAGAATCCTCGGCTGAGGAATTACAGAAATGAGGTATGGGACCTAGTTGATAATTTCTTCCTGGCTTTTAATATTTCTTACATTCCAAGGGAGGAAAATGCTTCAGCCAACTTTTTAGCTGTCACAGCTAGTTTGCTTGAAGTCCCCACACTGCCCACTGCCAGATATGATGTTGAAATAAAATACAGACCTTCTGTACCAGACAATGTCAAACACTGGAAGGTGTTTGAAGATGATCAGGAAATCGAGAAATTTCTCCAGTCCATTAGGGACTTTTCTACATTGCACATAGATGAGGATCCTGACATGGAAGGTGACCATCACCCTAGGGAGTTTGTAAATAAAATTGTCTGATCACCACATTATTCAACTACCGAGCAATTACATTCCGAAAGGACTAGTCCCATTAGAAAGACCGTTCGATGGAAATGATGTGGCATTGAAGGGGAGAGTTTCAGGTGATGATGATGACACTGCCAAGTGCAACATAGGCACGCCTAAGGAGCCTAAATTTGTCAAGCTGTCAAGGAGTTTGACCGGGGAGCAGAGGGCCAAATATACTAAGTTGCTGAAGGAGTTTGCTGATGTGTTTGCATGGACCTACGAAGACCTCAAGACGTATGACACATCAGTCATTGAGCACAAGATCCCACTAAAAGAGGAGGCTAAGCCATTCAAGAAGAAGCTGAGACAGATAAATCCCATGTTGCTACCTGTCATGGAGAAAGAGGTAAAGAAGCTGTTGGATGCCCAGATCATTGTCCCCTTAAGATATTATGAGTGGGTATCCAATTTGGTTCCGGTGAGAAAGAAAAGTGAGGAAATCAGACTCTGCGTTGATTTCAGGAACCTGAACAGGAGCTATAAGAAGGACAATTATCCCCTGCCCAACATGGAACACATACTGCAGAGGGTAACCGGGGCATCTAGAATATCCATGATTGATGGTTTCTATGGATACAATAAGATATCAGTCATGCCTAAGGATAGAGAAAAAAAAACCTTCACCACTCCTTGGGGCACATCCATGTATGCCAAAATGCCTTTTGGACTGATGAACGCAGGATCAACATTTCAGCGAGCCATGGACATAGCCTTCATCAGGGAAAAAGACCAGTTTGTAGTGATATATCTGGATGACATCACAGTCTTCTCCAAGACTGATAAAGAGCACTGTTGTCACTTAAAAAGAGTTTTCCTGAAGTGTCGGAGGTATGGCCTATCTCTAAACCCCCAAAAATCATTGTTTGCAATGAAAGAGGGGAAGCTATTAGGTCATATAGTGTCAGCAAAAGGAGTAAGGATTGACCCTAGTAGGGTAGAGGCACTCCAAACCCTGTCACTTCCCAGGTCTAAGAAGGAGGTCCAGGCCTTTTTGGGGAAGATAAACTTTCTGAGGAGATTCGTCTCAAACTTTGCCGAGCTGGTTAAACACATCACAACCATGCTCAGGAAGGGAAATGAAGTGAAATGGACTGTTGAACCCAGGGAATCTTTTGCCGAAATAAAGAGAGCATTGACTGAGGCACCTGTGCTAATCAGTCCTGATTATTCTAAATATTTCCTGATTTTCTCCTTTGCTTCTGGTGACTCGGTAGCAACAGTCTTGTTGCAGAAAAATGATCAAGGGCGAGAGAAACATATTTATTTATACAGCAAGGCGTTGAGAGATGTTGAACTCCAGTACGAGATCATGGAGAAGTAGGCCTATGCATTGGTGAAATCTCTCAAATCTTTCAGGATCTATGTCTTGCACTCAAAGATCACTACATACATCCCTTCAACCTCTGTGAAGGACATTCTTATACATCCTGACAAAGATGGGAGAAGGGGTAAATGGATCACCAAGATCCTGGAATTTGACCTAGAGATTAAGCCCACCAAGCTGATAAAGGGGCAAGGTTTGGCCAAGCTGCTGGCTGAATCTAATTGCAAGGCTTTTGGGATTAAATTCATCAATGAGCAAGCTGAGTCATCTGGCAGGAATTCTCAGACCATCATACCACTAGAAGCATGTCTCTGGTACAAGGATATCTTGTATTTTCTGTAGGAATTAAAGCCCCCTGATGGATTGGGAAAAAGTTGGGTCAGAGCTTTAAAGCTCAAGGTGGTCAGATATTGTCTCGTTGGCCAAGCCTTATATTGGAAAGACCCTCTGGGGATACTATTGAGATGTCTGGACCCGCAGCAAGCCCAGAAGGTGATGTTCGATTTCCATAGCGGTCTCTGTGGAGGTCATCATTTTTGGAAGACTACAGCCCACAAAATCCTCTGGGTTGGGTATTACTGGCCTACTTTGTTCTCTGATGTCTGTAGAGAAGTCAGATCTTGCATCAAATGATAGAAGGATTCATCAGATGGTGGAGGTGTAGCAGATCAGAGAATAGGTCATGGATAGAGCCTACAATCATCTGCAGAAGATCAAACAGGCTTTTGACAGGAAGAGAGGAAAGAGAGAATTCGAACAAGGAGACCTGGTACTCAAATGGGACGCACCCAGGCAGGACAGGGGCAAGCACAGTAAGTTTGATGCCCTCTAGTTGGGGCCTTTCAAGATCTTTGAAGTATGTTCAAACAACACTTATAGGTTGCAGGATCTGGAAGGCAAAGAATTTTTTAGTGGCCCAGTAAATGGGCATTTCTTAAAAAATGTTTTCTGTGAGCCGCAGTCGGCTCTTTTGTTTTTGTAAATATTGTTTTTGTTTTGTTTTCAGTTTAATAAATGATTCCATAGCCCAACAACAAGGCACTGAATCTGCAAAGAGTTCTTAGAGCATCACAGGGATGACTCTATCCCCCATGGAGCCGAATGTTAGCGATATTTCTTGTAGGGGGGTTAGAATGTAAAGAATGGGTTAAAAACCCACTTGTCCTAAGTTCGGGATGCAAATGCGCCCATGATTAACTGAAAACCAAATCTGGACGGCAAGGATTCAAGCACCCGAATCAACGACGCAGATGGGATTCCGGAGCCCCCCCGCCTTTCTACCTTTAAGCGGAGGGGGGGTCCGAAATCGAGGGCGCACCTCTTCAATGGTCAGGATCGAAGCGCCCGAATAAACAGTGCGTGAGGTGATTCTGGACCCCCCCCGCTCTTCTACCTTTAAGCGGAGGGGGGGTGTCCAGAATCGAAGGAGCATCTCTCTGACGACTGCAGTTCGAGCGCCAGGATCAATGGTGCACAGGCAGCCTGGGCATCCTCTGTCATTTTGTGGTTAACCAGCATGGGCCCCTTCCCTGTCATGTCATCTCTTGCACCACCTGTTCTCTTCCTGGCTGTGCGATGAGGCTCGCGCCCTTTATCCCTTTCCTCATCCTTCGACATCTGTCGCTCCCCCCTCTCCTAGTCCGTATGACCCTTTTCCCATTTCACCCTCCATTCATCGCTTGCCATGTGTCCAGCCTCTTTCCATGTCAGTATCCCACCGCAAGTGCACCCATTATGTCTTATGTCTTTCTCCTTTCACTCATCGTCTTTCTCCACATGTCTCCCCCCGCCACCCCTCTTACACCTCATCGTTTCTTTCCTTCCCCTCGCAGTTTTGGCCCCATCATTCCATTGATGTGCCCCATCTTTCACGCTAGCCTCCACGTCTATGCACCATATCTCTCAACTAATCCAAGTGGCATCGCAAGAGGTCTTCCACGTCGGAGAAGTGACAAGTTGGTCGGGCCATCCTCAATCATGATGAAGCAGTTATTGAAGCAGTTGGTGGTGGTTAGACATCGCCTCTGCCATAATGGGAAAGCCCGACAATGAGTTAAAGACACGTCGATTCACCGCTGGAACTGTCAGGAGTTGGATTGTGTTTGACATAAGTTGCACGATCTTTCAGATGTTGACTGTCAGAAGCCATGCAGACGCAAAGCTTTCAATGCAATGTCTTGGTTCCGCTGTTGTTGTTGTTCTGAGTATATGAAGGCGTTTTCGCCATTTTTGTATCTATCGATGGTAGAGCTAAGCTCCCGACTGTAAAGTTTCAACAAACATTCTAGTTCTCTGGGTTGTGTATCTGTGTTTGAGATTTCTTGTTTTATGACAAACAGTTCTCCTTTTTCCATCTATGTTTTCATCTTATATCAGAGAGTTCATGATCGAATGATTCGCGTGGATTGTTGCAGTTATGTTACGATAAAGGATTTGTTGTGACATTATTGTATTCTCTAGTCTTCGGTGTTTGAATGTAAGAGGATCTTGCGTTCGAATGATTTCTCCTCCAGTATGTTACAAACCTGATGTTTATGATAGACCTTCGCACTCTTCTCATGCAAGTCTTCCCCCTACTCACCCTTATTACAACTCGTTGTTTGGAGTTTATCTAAGACCTCACTCGCCCATGCATACCTGGCCTAGTTTATGAGTTGAGGCGATGTTGTTTCGAGTTTGCTTCCATTTGATCACCCCTTTATAAACAAATCGTGACATTAAACTGATGGGTGTCAGGCTCTGCTCCTGCAAGCAATCTAGGAGTGACTTCTGACGCTAACATTTCTTGCGCCGTTGCCGGGGACGAAGTTGAATATTTTCCCAGGATTTGAACGACAAAGATCAATTGATTCTGAAGGTGCATCAGATATCAATGCTTGAAGATTGCTACTGTGCACCTGGTGACTCCATTGTGACGACTCCACTAAGGAGAACCTGCTCTATCATTGTGGCTTCGAGAGGCAGACACACGAGGTCTAATCCACACTTGCCTTTAGCTACACCAGAAGCTGACTCAAATGCAGTGCGCAGAAAGGGAAAGAGCTCTGCAAAAGAAGTTTCCATCACCGAAACAGGTAATACACCATCCCCTTTTGTGAGAACTCCATTTTCTTATTCTCAGCTTCCTAGTCGTCCTTCCTCTGAGGTTGCTCATTTTCTGAACTTCGGGAGTGTTCCTGCTGAGTTTTCTCCTCCTGGTCTGGTATCAGAAAGAGAGATCCTTGTCACTCCCCCCTCCCTGGAAGTGGTTCCTCAACACAGACCTCAACCCTCTGAAGGTTTCACCACCCCTCCTTTTATTGCTACTACTGCACAGAGAGAAGCATCTGCACACTCAAGGCGCTTGGCTCTCTCTCTGTTTTCTCCGTTGTCTCCTCCAAGAACCTCTTTTCCGACATCTCCCATCCACACTCCTTCTCCTCTGAGTTCTCCTCTGCCTAATACCCCTATGGCTGGTGCCAATCCCCCTCTGAATAGAATGGATGCCATAGTTGCTGCTAGATATGCTCCTTTAATCCTACCCAATCCTATGAATCCCCTCCCTGCTGGAGATTATTTGAAATATATGCCCAAGTTCATTGGAGAAGGGGATATAACTACTGAAGAGCACCTAGCTTCTTTTTACAGTTATGCAGAAAACTTGAATATTGAGAATGAAGATGTCTGGATGAGAGTTTTTGTCCAGAGCCTGGATGGAGAGGTAAGGAAATGGTTCAGAGGATTGGCCCCTGGATCTATCGCTGGCATTGAAGCCTTGGATAACGTTTTCCTGAGGCAGTGGGGAGATAGAAAAGATTTTATGTATTACATGACAGAGTTTGGGTCTCTGAGGAAAATGGAAGGAGTGTCTGTCTCTGACTTCTCCAAAATATTTAATAAGATGCACAATAAAATTCCTGTAGAGATAAAGCCCTCATAAGCCTCTGCCCAAATTTCATATGCTAGTGCATTTGATCCTGATTTTTGCCTGCTATTAAGAGAAACAAGAGCTACCTCCTTAGCTCAAATGCAATACGCTTCCATAGAAGTGGAATCCAACATATTGGTAGCTGATAGACTGAGGAATAAAGCTGATGCAGACAGAAGAAAGGGAAGATCCGAAGACTCTACTAGTGGCCCATCGTTGCCCCACCCTCAAGTAAACGAGCTGACCAAGATAATGAAGTTTCTGACTGAAGAGGTGGAAAGATTGAAGGTGGAAAGGAAGAAAATATATAAGGGCCCTCAGAACACCGAAAATAAGGGAGGTTTCAGGAGGCCAAATAATAATGTGGCTCCCCCAACTATGCACAGAGAAAGGGCAAGAGACAGAGAGGACCATAGAATTCAGGCCCCTTTTCAGAACAATTTGGTGACCGATGAGGAGGAAAGAGAAACATATGAGCTTGATCTTGAGATCCACTGGCTAGAAGACACTCCTCCTTTTCCTCATCTCACTCGGTCGGCTTATGAAGATTCTCTCATGGATAGTCAGCTAAATGAATTAAGCAAGGGAGACAAAGCTAGCGACGGTCAAGGCATGTACAACCTGAGGTCCGACAAAAGGGCAGCAACACCTGATGTTCCTAAGCAATCCACTAGAATAGAGAAGCTTGCTAATGAAGTAGCAGACCCTAGCAGAGGTAAGAAGGCTCAACCTCTCTCTCCCATTGTCCATAATCATGTTCTTGAAGTTAGAGAAACCCCAAGGCCTATATCTTCTTTCAATTTCGAACATGATATTCAAAAGATCAGAATTCCTGTACCACTCACTAAGTTAATTAAACATGGGGAATTCAAGAAACACTTCTCCGAGCTGTTGAAAGATGAAGCCTCATACCCTCTCACAGACTCCATAAACCTCCAAGATGAAAGGCCTGCAGTTGTCCTAGGTCCCATGGTAGAAGATAGATATGATTCATCCCCTCCCTTCTACACATCCATGAACATACATGATAAAGTGCTACACAATTGCCTTATGGATTCAGGGGCCTCTCACAACCTCATGCCCATAACTGTCATGGAAGAGTTAGGACTAGAAGTCACCTGAGCATATCATGACCTCTATTCTTTTGACTCCAGGAGGGTGCAATGTTTGGGAGTTATCAAGGACCTAGCCGTTTCTTTGTTTCAGCTGCCCATGAAGATTATGGTCATGGATATTGTGGTAGCCGATGTCCCCCCTAAGTTTGGTATGTTGCTATCAAGATCTTGGATAAAGAGAATAGGGGGAACCTTGCAGATGCACCTCACATATGCCACCATTCCAGTCTTCGGGGGGGGGAACACAGGAGGTTATATAGGGAAGCCCAGCTGGCCTACATAATCAGTGATGAAGCCAACCCTACCAACCATCCCATCTATGCCTTGGAAACTGATTTAGGCTCTAGTTTACTGCAGCTCACCCACACCACTGAGGCTCCTTTACAGATCAGAAAGCAGCCCGTTCTTAATCAGGAGACGCCTCCTACAACCACCTCTGTTTGGAAGATGTTCTTTGATGGAGATTCATCCAGTATAGGTGCAGGTGCCGGAGTGGTATTCATATCACCCTGTCGAGAGACCATATCTCTGTCATACAAGCTGGAATTCGAGACCACCAACAACGTGGCAGAGTATGAAGCTCTGGTTCTGGGATTAAGAGTTGCCAAGAAAATGGGAATAGAGGAGATGACTATGTTTGGAGATGCAGAGTTGATCATCCAGCAGGTAAAAAACGTTTATCAGGCTAAGAATCCTCGGCTCAGGAATTACAAAAATGAGGTATGGGACCTAGTTGATAATTTCTTCCTGGCTTTTAATATTTCTTACATTCCAAGGGAGGAAAATTTTTCAGCTGACTTTTTAGTTGTCACAGCTAGTTTGCTTGAAGTCCCCACGCTGCCCACTGCCAGATCTGATGTTGAAATAAAATACAGACCTTCTGTACCAGACAATGTCAAACACTGGAAGGTTTTTGAAGATGATCAAGAAATTGAGAAATTTCTCCAGTCCATTGGGGACTTTTCTACATTGCAGATAGATGAGAATCCTGACATGGAAGGTGACCATCTCCCTGGGGAGTTTGTAAATAAAATTGCTGATCACCACATTATTCAACTACCGAGCAATTACATTTCGAAAGGACTAGTCCCAATAGAAAGACTGTTCGATGGAAATGATGTGGCATTGAAGGGGAGAGTTTCAAGTGATGATGATGACACTGCCAATTGCAACATAGGCACGCCTGAGGAGCCTAAATTTGTCAAGCTGTCAAGGAGTTTGACCGGGGAGAAGAGGGCCAAATATACTAAGTTGCTGAAGGATTTTTCTGATGTGTTTTCATGGACCTACGAAGACCTCAAGACGTATGACACATCAGTCATTGAGCACAAGATCCCACTGAAAGAGGAGGCTAAGCCATTCAAGCAGAAGCTAAGACAGATAAATCCCATGTTGCTACCTGTCATGGAGAAAGAGGTAAAGAAGTTGTTGGATGCCCAGATCATTGTCCCCTTAAGATATTCTGAGTGGGTAGCCAATTTGGTTCCGGTGAGAAAGAAAAGTGAGGAAATCAGACTCTGCGTTGATTTCAGGAACCTGAACAGGAGCTCTAAGAAGGACAATTATCCCCTGCCCAACATGGAACACATACTGCAGAGGGTAACCGGGGCATCTAGAATATCCATGATTGATGGTTTCTCTGGATACAATCAGATATCAGTCATGCCTGAGGACAGAGAAAAAACAACCTTCACCACTCCTTGGGGCACATTCATGTATGCCAAAATGCCTTTTGGGCTGATGAACGCAGGAGCAACATTTCAGTGAGCCATGGACATAGCCTTCATCAGGGAAAAAGACCAGTTTGTAGTGATATATATGGATGACATCACAGTCTTCTCCAAGACTGATAAAGAGCACTGCTGTCACTTAAAAAGAGTTTTCCTGAAGTGTCGAAGGTATGGCCTATCTCTAAACCCCAAAAAATTATTGTTTGCTATGAAAGAGGGGAAGCTGTTAGGTCACATAGTGTCAACATAAGGAGTAAGGATTGACCCTAGCAGGGTAGAGGCACTCCAGACCCTGTCACTTCCCAGGTCTAAGAAGGAGGTCCAGGCCTTTTTGGGGAAGATAAACTTTCTGAGGAGATTCATCTCAAAATTTGCCGAGCTGGTTAAACACATCATAACCATGCTCAGGAAGGGAAATGAAGTGAAATGGACTGCTGAACCCAGGGAATCTTTTGCCCAAATAAAGAGAGCATTGACTGAGGCACCTGTGCTAATCAGTCCTGATTATTCTAAAGATTTCCTGATTTTCTCGTTTGCTTCTCGTGACTCGGTAGCAGCAGTCTTGTTGCAGAAAAACGATCAAGGGTGAGAGCAACCTATTTCTTTCTAGAGCAAGGTGTTGAGAGATGTTGAACTCCGGTACGCGATCATGGAGAAGCAGGCCTATGCATTGGTGAAATCTCTCAAAGCTTTCAGGATCTATGTCTTGAACTCAAAGATCACTGCATACGTCCCTTCAACCTCTGTGAAGGACATTTTTATACAGCCTGACATAGACAGGAGAAGGGGTAAATGGATCGCCAAGATCCTGGAATTTGACCTGGAGATTAAGCCCACCAAGCTGATAAAGGGGCAATGTTTGGCCAAGCTGCTGGCTGAATCTAATTGCAAGGCTTTGGGGATTAACTTCATCAATGAGCAAGCTGATTCATTTGGCAGGAATTCTCAGACCATCATACCACTAGCAGCATGTCTCTGGTACAAGGATATCTTGTATTTTCTGCAGGAATTAAAGCCCCCTGATGGATTGGGAAAAACTTGGGCCAGAGCTTTAAAGCTCAAGGCGGTCAGATATTGTCTCGTTGACCAAGCCTTATATTGGAAAGACCCTCTGGGGATACTATTGAGATGTCTGGACCCGCAGCAAGCCCAGAATGTGATGTTCGATTTCCATAGTGGTCTCTGTGGAGGTCATCATTTTTGGAATACTACAGCCCACAAAATCCTCCGGGCTGGGTATTACTGGCCTACTTTGTTCTCTGATGTCTGCAGAGAAGTCAGAGCTTGCATCAAATGCCAGAAGTTCTCAGGTGAGTAGCAACTCAAATCTCTGTCGTTAAAGCCGGTAGTAGTTTCGGCACCCTTTCAGCAGTGGGGATTGGATTTCATCGGAGAGATTCATCCTCCCTCAAGTGGCCAACACAGGTGGATCCTCACTGCCACCAATTATTTCACCAAGTGGATAGAGGTTGTCCCCACCAGGAGCACTTCTCACAAAGTAATCATCAGCCTCTTGGAAGACATCATAGCCAGGTTTGGCTGCCCAAGCAGGATTGTCACTGACAATGCCGCCCCCTTCAGGTTTGAGCCTCTGGTCAAATTCTATGAACAATTTGGGATTTCACTGGTTCACTCTACTCCATACTATCCTCAAGGAAACGGACTGGAAGAGTCCTCCAACAAAAGCCTAATCAAGTTTATCAAAAAGCTACTGGAAGACAATAAGAGAGCCTGGGACTCAAAGCTTAAATTTTCTCTTTGGGTTGATCAGGTAACAACAAAGAAATCCCTGGGTCTCTCACCTTTCCAACTGGTTTACGGAATAGAGGTCGTTTTCCCCGCTCAACTCTCCTTACCTGTGGCGAATTTC
Organism: Picea engelmannii; assembly: GCA_009831015.1. NCBI lineage: Eukaryota > Viridiplantae > Streptophyta > Pinopsida > Pinales > Pinaceae > Picea > Picea engelmannii. The sequence continues at coordinate 157,538 of ML779952.1, forward strand.
CTTCAAGACTTTGAAGGAGAACCCAACCATGTGGTCAGAAGGATTCATCATATGGTGGAGGTGCAACAGATCAGAGAATGGGTCATGGATAGAGCCTACAATCATCTGCAGAAGATCAAACAGGATTTTGACAAGAAGAGCAGAAAGAGAGAATTCGAGCAAGGAGACCTGGTACTCAAATGGGACGCACCCAGGTAGGACAAGGGCAAGCATAGTAAGTTTGATGCCCTCTAGTTGGGGCCTTTCAAGATCTTTGAAGTATGTTCAAACAACACTTATATGTTGCAGGATCTGGAAGGCAAAGAAGTTTTTAGTGGCCCAGTAAATGGGCATTTCTTGAAAAAATGTTTTCTGTGAGCCGCAGTCGGCTCTTTTGTTTTTGTTTTGTTTTCAGTTTAATAAATGACTCCATAGCCCAATAGCAAGGCACTGAATCTGCAAAGAGTTCTTAGAGCATCACAGGGACGACTCTATCCCCCATGGAGCCGAATGTTAGCGATATTTCTTGTAGGGGGGTCAGAATGTAAAGAATGGGTTAAAAACCCACTTGTCCTAAGTTCGGGATGCAAATTCACCCATGATTAACTGAAAACCAAATCTGGACGGCAAGGATTCGAGCGCCCGGATCAACGACGCTGATGGGATTCCGGAGCCCCCCCGCCTTTCTACCTTTAAGCGGAGGGGGGGGTCCGGAATCTAGGGCGCACCTCTTCAACGGTCAGGATCGAAGCGCCCGAATCAACAGCGCGTGAGGTGATTCTGGACCCCCCCCCGCTTTTCTACCTTTAAGCGGAGGGGGGGGGTCTAGAATCGAAGGAGCATCTCTCCGATGGCTGCAGTTCGAGCGCCCAGATCAACGGTGCATAGGCAGCCTGGGCATCCTCTGTCATTCTGCAATTAACCAGCATGGGCCCCTTCCCTGTCATGTCATCTCTTGCACCACCTGTTCTCTTCCTGGTCGTGCGATGAGGTTCGCGCCCTTTAGCCCTTTCCTCATCCTCCGACATCTGTCGCTCCCCCCTCTCCTAGTCTGTATGACCCTTTTCCCATTTCACCCTCCATTCATCGCCTGCCATGTGTCCTACCTATTTCCATGTCAGTATCCCACCACAAGTTCACCCATTATGTCTTATGTCTTGCTCCTTTCACTCATCGTCTTTCGCCACATGTCTCCCCCCACCACCCCTCTTACACCTCATCGTTTCTTTCCTTCCCCTCGCAGTTTTGGCCCCATCATTCCATTGCTGTGCCCCATATTTTGTGCTAGCCTCCACGTCTATGCACCATATCTCTCAACTAATCCAAGTGGCATCGCAAGAGGTCTTCCACATCGCAGAAGTGCCGAGTTGGCCGGGCCATCCTCAATCCCGATGAAGCAGTTATTGAAGTGGTTGGTGGTGGTTAGACATCACCTCCGCCATAATGGGAAAGCCCGACAATGAGTTAAAGGCACATCGATTCACCGCTGGAACTGTCAGGAGTTGGATTGCGTCTGACATAAGTTGCACGATCTTTCAGATGTTGACTGTCAGAAGCCATGCAGATGGAAAGCTTTCAATGCAATGTCTTGGTTCCGCTGTTGTTGTTGTTCTGAGTATATGAAGGCATTTTCGCCATTTTTGTATCTATCGATGGTAGAGCTAAGCTCCCGACTGTAAAGTTTCAGCAAACATTCTATTTCTCTGGGTTGTGTATCTGTGTTTGAGATTTCTTGTTTTATGACAAACAGTTCTCCTTTTTCCATCTATGTTTTCATCTTATATCAGAGAGTTCATGATCGAATGATTCGTGTGGATTGTTGCAGTTATGTTATGATAAAGGATTTGTTGTGACATTATTGTATTCTCTGGTCTTCGGTGTTTGAATGTAAGAGGATCTTGCATTCGAATGCTTTCTCCTCCAGTCTGTTACAAACCTGATGTTTATGATAGACCTTCGCACTCTTCTCATGCAAGTCTTCCCCCTACTCACCCTTGTTACAACTCGTTGTTTGGAGTTTATCTAAGACCTCACTCGCCCATGCATACCTGGCCTAGTTTCTGAGTTGAGACGATGTTGTTTCGAGTTTGCTTCCATTTGATCACCCCTTTATAAACAAATCGTGACATTAAACTGATGGGTGTCAGGCTCTGCTCCTGCAAGCAATCTAGGAGTGACTTCTGACGCTAACAGGATGATCGAGATAGCACAGAGAAAGGCCTCAACATCTTCATCCTTTCTTGAGAGTGCATCTGCCACAATATTTTTCTTCCCCTTTTTATAGATGATTTCAAAATCATAACCCAATATCTTGGTTACCCATTTTTGTCGTTCTTCTGAAGATAGTATTTGTTCCAAGAAGTATTTAAGACAATCATGATATATTTTTACCTTGAAGTGCCTACCTATTAGGTAAGGACGCCATTTCTTCAATGCATGTAGTATTTCCATCATTTCCTTCTCATAAATGGGTTTGTATAAGTCCTTTCCCTTGAGTGGTCGAATTTCAAAAGCCAGTGGCCTTCCTTCTTGCATTAGGACAACACCAATTCCATTTCCCGAGGCATCACATTCCACAATAAAGGTTTTTGTGAAGTCTGGAGTGGTCAAGACATGAGATTTACACATCACCTGTTTAAGTTGTTCAAAATCTTTAGTTGCCTCTGGAGTCCATGAAAATGCATCCTTCTTAGTTAGTGTCATTAAAGGTGATACTATTCTTACATAGTTCCGAACAAACTTGCGGTAATAACCTGTCAAACCCAAAAATCCTCTAAGATTCTTCAATGTTTTGGGAATCGACCAGTCCATCATGGCATTAATCTTGTTAGGGTCTACCTTGACACCTTCATGACATACAATATGACCCAAATACTCTACCTCCTTTACTCCAAAGAAATATTTGGATGGTTTGGCATATAGTTGTTGCTCCTTTAGTAGTTGTAGCACCTTGTCAACATGTCACACATGATCCTCCCAAGACTTGCTATAGATTAGT
>ML779952.1:162425-178738 GCA_009831015.1 Picea engelmannii
CTGTTACGAAATTTTTCAATACTTCCATGATCTCCCCTTTTAAACCCTCCATCATCTCTTGTAGTTCATCTTTTGTTACTATCTTCTTTTGTAAATCATTTATGTCCCTACACATTTCTTCACCTTCATCAAGAGTCCAAGTACGATTGTATGGAGGCTTATTTGGTGTATAAGTCCCCTTTTTGGGTGGCATGTTGGCCAAGTATCACTTTTGAAGCTTGATTTTGAGGTGGTTCTGCTAAACAATCTTTCTTCTGTTGTATCTCCCAAGTTTAGAACCTTATAGGTATGAAAATTTCTTTTATGTAGTTCTCTGATATTTCTTCTTTGCAATTCCACAGGTCTGATCAAAATTGGATGTGCCAAGTGGAATTTATGGTAACTTCCCCACAACTTGCCGATTTTTTTCCTTTCCAAGAGATCTCACTTGTATAGTGTTCCCCGCACAAAATAATTTATAGAAATTTTTTTAATTCGCACCAAAAATAATACAGAATGTCCATGATCCAATGAAATAAGTCCCACTCAGTTTGGATACTATAGGACTAAGTTATGATTGTTTTACCTGGAACACCTTCTTGAGACTAGTCAATAGGACTAGTCAGATACCCTATCTTACACAGGGTGTATATACAAATTTAAGATGACCCAAAAGATGAAACTTTTACCACAGATACCTTACTAATTTCTGTGAATAGCCTCTAAATTTTAGGGTCTGAAACATTACAAAAATTGTTTTATAGCGAAAATTCCACAATGACTATGTTTAGGATGATTGCAGAACCCTATCTTGTATAGGCTGTATCTCCGAAAGTATATGGCCCCATGAGCTGAAATTTGAACCCAATGTACCTTGATCCGTCTACTAAATACCCTCCAATCCGTGCCTTCTGAAATGTTTTAGAAAACAAGTTATAGCAAAAATTCCAAGGTGTCTCAGATGTAGCAGTGAAACCCTAAGACCTTGAGCTCTGATACCATATGCTAAGAACCAAATATCAATATAGCATAGAAAAACCTCAGGAAAAGTACTCAACGCCTTGAAAAAGAGACAATTTTAGATAATAAGCCTCTTCAAGGGGGAAACCTCCCTTTACCCCATTTAAATGTTCAAGTACAGGATGATTCAAAATGAAAATGTCTCCTTAGTATATATAGGAGAGTAGGAGGTATAATTACAACTAATGGCCTAAAGCTGACATAAATAAAATAACATTACTAATATAATATGCCCCAATTAAGGGGTAATGAGCCAATATTAGGGATTAACATAGAATGCCTATGTATACATGTTTAATTTTAGGCCAGAGTGCCTATGTATATAAGATTGGGTTGGATTTCTTGTGTGGATTAAGGCTAGAGGAATTGGATTTGTAATGTTAATAATATTGGAATGGTGTTGTGCACTGAGGATAGTGCCAAAATAAGGGGAGGGGGATGTAACATCCAGGTTTTAACCCTTATGAAATATAATTTATTATGTAATTGTGACTTAGGCTGGTGAGCCAGTAAAGTAAAAAAGGGGCCATAGTGCCTAGGAAATGTAATACTTCATATACAATATTAATAAAAATACACCACTAACAGTAAGACAGAAAAGGAAAAAAAATATAGGGGGCTATGATTCGATGAGAGAGGGGGGCTTGAGGGGCTAATTGTGTTTATTATTATTTTTATTTACCATAATTGATTTTATGGAGAAAAGTGGTTACATGGGATTCTTGGGGAAGGCCATGTGGTTCTTGGTTCTTGTGATTATAAAAACATTCCATGGGGGATGATTTGGTTTGCTTCTTTTCCTTGGTGCATTTATTCTCCCTGGTTCTTCCTCTTTTTCCTTTTCCTTCACTCAAGATGAATTCATGATGCAGGAGCATCATTGGCAAGCGCATAGAGGTGGGACCATCCAACACGTGAGAGTTCCTTTGGAACTTCAACGTGAACAGTCACAAACAATTTAGGGATCCACCTCCACACAACGCTAAAATTCACCTTCAGAGGCACGCTTGAACCGGTGCTGGGTTTTTCCCTTTGAAGCAAGCTATTGAAATTGTAAACAGAGCAGAAGTTTTCACTTCAGCTCTGGAATACAACTAGACTAAGATAGCGTAGGATAAGGTTTAGAGTAGGCAAGTAGCAGGAAAAACCCTAGGAACATTTTGAGTTAAAAAAAAGTTTGTAAGCCCAGTTAGCGGCAGGTAGAGAAAATAAAAAAAATTGATCAGTGAGAGAACTGCGAGTGAGCATAAAATCTTAGTTTTTGGAGCTACTGTAGTTTGTATGTATTATGTAGCCAATGGGAACTTATGAATAGAACATAATGGAAAATTGATCCAAATGTGTTGTGCTTGGACTGTGTGTATTTTCCTGTTGTTTTCTGTTTTATAAACAAGTGAATGGAACTGTGAGATTTTGGCAGTTTCAATTGTTTCTCTTCATTTGGAGCTCTGAAAGGTGTGCATCAAGCCAAGGAGGAACAAGGTGGAGTTTTTTTTCTCTTCACTGGGATCTCTACAAGGTTTTCATTGAGCCAGAGAGAAAATGCCATGAATCTAAGCTATCGAAATCCCTCAGACGCAAGGAGTGCGTGGGAGATCGAAGTCTGAACCAAACAATGCTCAGGAGGGATAACACTTTGGAAGGTGTTGTTGAGACCAGGAACTTATTCCCCAAAAGGAGCGAAGATTGAGTCTTCAAAGACTTAGAAAATATTCTAAGTCAGATTTGAGTAAAAGCTCAGGAGGAAGAACGCCCTTGAGCGTTGGATCACTGTGGGGATTCTCACGGATCATCCAATTGGAAGGAGGAGCACAAAATTTAACACTGCATAGATCCCAGCGAGGGGAGTTCAAAGATCTGAATGGGTAGTGGAAATTCCTCGAGGAGGAACACCGAAACCTCGCAAATCGTTGGATAAGGTGGACCTGCAAGGAGATTAGCGATGAGGGCTACTTAACATCCAAAAGCTCAAGAGGAACAATGACCATCGATCTCAGATAGATCTGGACTATTGGTTCAGTTCGTGAACTCGGGTATCACCAACCAGAGGGATAGAGGTCTTGTCTTCCAAAACCCTAAGTTGCGAGATCACAAAATAGCGGAGTCGACCCATTTCATGGACTCAGATATCATGAACCAGAAAGCTAGTTCCTTGTTTTTCAAACCTCCAAGTCGCAAGACTGCGATTTGATCTGAATCATCGATCACAGGTGGATCTGGACCATTGGTCCACATCGTGAACTCGGATATCGCGAACCAGGAAGCGGAGTTCCTTGTTTTTTCAAACCTAGGTTTCACGAGATAGCGAGGACTGCCCATTTCGCAAACTCAGACATCGCGAGATGGGAGGCAGTGTTCTTGGTGCTCCAAGACCTTGAGTCATGAGATCACGAAATAACGAGGTCAGATCATTTCGTGAACTCAGGCATCACAGGCTAGAGGGAGGATTTCTTGGTGCTCCAATACCCCGAACCGTGAAATAGTGAAAGGCAGGAAGGATAAGGGCACGGTCATGACTCTTGGTCGTGTACTATAGGAGCTCGCGCTTGGTGCTTGGAAAATTCAATTGAGCATTTGTGGAGGGACCTCTGTGTGTGTGTTTGTGTGTGTGTTCATTCGAAGGGTTCTAGTTAGAGACTAGTAGAGCCATTTCGGCTCTTGAACCAGAAGATCCTGACTGGGAGGTCGCGCAACCCCAAGGAGGGATAGGGGGTCTGCATCAGGTGGTATCAGAGCACATTTTTCATCTATAGATTTTAGGAGAAGGAGGAAAAAGAAGGAGATAGAAAAATCGGAGCTGTACTCTATGTATGACAGACAGTCAACACAATGCCGCCAAGAAGATGAGACCCACCTTTAGCCAACCGTGATGTAGAAAGGGAGATGTGAGAGTTTCATGCCCGAATGGAGGAAATGGAAGCAACATAGAGAAGAGCACTTGATGCTGGGGATGTCAGTGATGCGGAAAGTGAAGAGGTTGAGGTTGAAGAAGCTGTAGGAGAGGATGCTGCAGAAGAAAGGTTGTTGAGAGCAATTGCCAGATTGGGAGGCAGAGCTAAGATAGAGGTCCCCATGTATGAGGGAAATCTATATGCTAAAGAACTGTTGGAATGGATAAGGTCCATGGAAAATCACTTCGAATATGAAGATGTTGATGAGGAGAAGAAGGTGAAGCAGGCAGTCACCAGGTTAAAAGGGCATGCAACACTGTGGTGGGACGAACTGCAGGCTGAGAGGAGAAGTAAAGGAAAACAAAGGATAAAGATTTGGGATAGGATGGTAGCCAAACTGAAGGCTAAGTTCATACCCAAGGACTACCAGATCAATCTATTCAAGAAGCTATAGAACCTGAGACAGAAAGGAATGACAGTCAAGGAGTACATCGAAGAGTTCTACAAGCTGAACATTAGAACTGGACAAAGGGAGAGAGACAAAGAAAAAGTTTCCAGATATGTAAATGGCTTGATATATGAAGTCCAGGACGAGCTGAGCATGATATCAGTGAGGATTGTGGAATATGCTTATCAGTTTGCACTGAAGGTAGAGGAGAAGCTGGCCAGAAAAGAGAACCAGCAAGGAAGAGGTAAAGGCTCGATCCCAAGAAAAAGTAAGGGATTTAACTGTGACAGAGCACATCAGCCTAAGGATGTGGCTTAGAAACCACACAATCACTTGGAACGAGGAGGAAGATCATGAGGAAGACAGAACGGTGGAAGAAACTCTTCTAGGTGAAGAGGCAGAGGAGGAGTAAGGTGTTATAATTGTGGAAAGATAGGGCACATGTCTTGGGAATGTCCCGAGAATAAGAAGGAAGGAGGAGAGGCCCACATTTCAGAAGCACAATGAAGAGATGTTGAGGCAGAAGGAGTAGAGGATGGAGCATCCCTGATGTTGAGAAAACTTCTCTTAAAACTAGAAGCATAAATTGAAAAGCCAGTGCAGAGGAACAGTCTCTTCAAGACAACTTGCAAGACTAAGGATAAAGTATGCAAGGTGATCATTGACAGTGGGAGCACTGATAATATAGTATCCACAGAGATGGTGGAGAAATTGGAGATGAATACAACTGCACATCCAAGGCCATACAAAGTCTCATGGTTGCAAAAAGGACACCAAGTAATGATTACTAAACAATGCCTGATTGAAATTAAAATAGGAGGATATAAAGATGAAATCACATGTGATGTAATTCCCATGGATGTATGCCACATTTTGTTGGGAATACCATGGTAGTATGACATAAATGTCATTCACGATGGAAGGAAGAATACATACACATTGGGGAAGAATGGTAGGACGCATATGTTACTGCCAATGGAGGAGAAGAGAGAAAAAGAGGAAGCCAACACAAGCATACTTCTCATGAGTGGGAAGGAAATACTAAAGGAATCCAAGGAAGAGCAGGAGATGCAGTTCACTATGGTGAGGAGGCCCAGAGTCATCCTTACGAGTACATCAATGGATGATTTGCTTGAAGAAGTTCAGGAGCTGCTGGATAATTTTACTGATATAGTGGTGGATGAGTTGCCAAACTCATTGCCACCCATCAGGAGTATTAGTCATCATATTGACTTGATACTAGGAGCAAGCCTATCGAACAAGGTAGCGTATGGATTAACAACTCGAGAAAATGGGGAGGTGAAGATCCAATTCCAAGAATTGCTGAATAAGGGTTCGGTCAGGGAAAGTTTGAGCCCATGCACAGTACAAACTGTGTTAAGCCCAAAGAAAGATGGAGGATGGAGAATGTGCACAGACTCGAGAGCCATCAACAAGATCACCATTAGGTACATATTTCCTTGACCAAGAATGGATGACTTAATGGATTGCTTAAGTGGAGCAAATTTATTTTCTAAGATAGATCTCAAAAGTGGATATGACCAGATCAGGATGAGAGAGGGTGATGAATGGAAAACAACCTTTAAGACGAGTGAAGTCCTGTATGAATGGCTAGTTATGCCATTTGGCTTAACGAATGCCCCGAACACTTTTATGAGGCTGATGAATGAAATTCTAAAAGATTTCATTGGCAAGTTCGTGGTTGTATATCTGGACAATATACTGGTCTTTAGTAGGAAAAAAGAGGAGCATTTGAGGCACCTAATGCTAGTAACGAGGAGGCTACAACAGGAGAAGTTGTTGATCAATCTGAAGAAGTCCTATTTTATGAAGACATAGCTCATTTACTTGGGTTTTGTGATATCTTCGAATGAATTGAAGATGGATCCAGAGAAGGTGAAATCAATCAGAGAATGGCCATCACCAAGGAGCATGTTTGAGGTAAGGAGATTTCATGGTTTAGCAAGTTTCTACAGAAAGTTCATTAGAGACTTCAGTGGAATTTGTGCACCAATGATGGATACAGTAAAGAAGTGGCACAAGTCCTTTAAATGGACAGAGGAGGCTGAAAGGAGCTTCAATATACTGAAGGAGAAGATAACAGAATGGCCAATTCTGATCTTGCCGAATTTTGGGAAGACATTTCAGGTGAGATGTGACGCAAGTGGAGTTGCAATAGGAGCTGTTCTGAGTCAAGATAATAGGCTTTTTGCCTATTTCAGTGAGAAGTTGAATGAGACTAAGAGGAAATACTCCACATATGACAATGAATTCTATGCCATCATTCAAGCATTGAAGAAATGGAGGCATTATCTTGTCTCGAAAGAGTTTGTCTTGTACAACGATAACTAAGCTTTACAATTCATAACTCGACAAGAAAAACTGAATCAGAGACATACAAAATGGGTTGAATTTATGAAAATTTTTACTTTTGTCATAAAACATATTGTTGGGAATGATAACAAGGATGTTGATGCATTAAGCAAGAGATGTTTAATTATGCAAGAATTCCAGGTGAAGGCCTTGGGGTTTGAGCACCTTAAGGATATGTATTGTGATGATATAGATTTTAAGGAGGCCTACGAAGCATGTACAAGCCCTGTACTGAGAGATAGAAGTCACTGGACAAAGTATATGGTTTAGGAAGTATTGTTGTTCAAAGGAAATCAATTGTGCTCAATGAGGGACAATCTTCTGAAGGAGAAGCATAGTGGAGGATTGGCTGGACATTTCGGCCACGATAAAACATTTGCACTGTTGAGCAATTCATACTATTGGATAGGTATGAGAAAAAATGTGATAAAGTTGGTAAACAAATGTAGAATCTGCCAACATGCAAAGGGGAAAAGACAGAACACTGGATTGTATCAACCATTGCCAATACCAGAGAGGCCTTGGGATGTAATAAGCATGGATTTTGTGTTGGGATTGCCAAGAACACAAAGAGGATTTGATTCCATATTCGTGGTGGTGGATAGATTTTCAAAGATGGCACATTTCATCCCATGCCATAAGACCAGTGATGCAACACATGCTGCAAATCTATTTTTCAAATAAGTTGTGAGACTTCACGGTCTACCCAAGAGCATTGTCTCAGACAGAGACACAAAATTTGTTGGTCACTTTTGGAGGATGCTATGGAAGAAGATGGGGATAGATTTTTCCTTTAGCTCATATTATCACCCTCAGACAGATGGGCAGACTGAGGTGGTAAATAAAAGTCTAGGGAACTTATTGATAAGTCTGGTTACTGAACATCATAACCAGTGGGATCAGATTCTGCCACAAGCAGAATTTGCATACAATGAATCACTAAATAGAAACACTGGGAGGAGTCAATTCCAAATACTATATGGAATGCAACCCAGGGGAGTTTCTGAGTTAAGGGACTTAGAACAGGGAGAGATCAGAAGCGCTAGAGTAGAGGATTTTGCTGCTGAAATGTAGAGACTCCATAGTCGGATCAAAGAACAATTATAGATTTCTAATCAGAAATACAAACACAAAGCTGATCAACATCTCAGGGAACTTCAATTTGAAGTGGGAGATCAGGTTTTAGCACATCTCAAGAAGGAAAGGTTCCCTAGGGGAACATAAAACAAATTGAAGATGAAGAAGATAGGACCCTGTAAGATCTTGAGGAAGTTTGATGCAAACACCTATGAGATCGAGCTGCTAGATGGTGTGGGCATTTCACCCATATTCAAAGTCTCAGACCTGTACCCTTACAGGAAAGATGACACAGAAGGATCAGAAGATCAAGGAAAGATTCAGTGGGAGAAGCAGATGCATGTGGTAGAGAAGCTACAGATGGAGAAGATTTTGGATTAGAGGATTGGCAAGAAGACCAGGAGGAAGACTTATTTTGAGTATTTGGTCAAATGGAAAGGATTCCCAATAGAAGATGCCAGTTGGGAAAATGAAGTTGCTATCCAGAAGCAGGGAAAGTCAGTAGAGGAGCTCATGGAAAGGAGTCCATGAATTTTTGTCAATGGGAGTATAATGCAAGAGTATTGTTGGCAAGCACGCAGAGGTGGGACCATGAAACACATGAGAGTTCCTTCATAACTTCAACGTGAGAAGTCACAAATGATTTTGGGATCCACCTCCACACAACGCCCAAATTCACCTTCGGAGGCACTCTTGAACCAGTGCCGTGTTTTTCCCTTTGAAGCAAGTTTTTGAAATTGTAAATAGAGCAGAAGTTTCCACTTCGGCTTTGGAATACAACTAGACTAAGATAGTGTAGGATAAGGTTTAGAGTAGGCAAGTAGTAGGAAAAACCCTAGGAACATTTTGAGTTAAAAAAAAGTTTGTAAGCCCAGTTAGCGGCAGGTAGAGAAAAGAAAAAAAATTGATCTGTGAGAGAACTGCGAGTGAGCAGAAAATCTCAGTTTTTGGAGCTACTGTAGTTTGTATGTATTATGTAGCCAATGGGAACTTATGAATAGAATGGAATGGAAAATTGATCCAAATGTGTTGTGCTTGGACTGTGTGTATTTTCCTGTTGTTTTCTCTTTTATAAACAAGTGAATGGAACTGTGAGATTTTGGCAGTTTCAATTGTTTCTCTTCATTTGGAGCTCTGCAAGGTGTGCATTGAGCCAGGGAGGAATGCAGTGGAGTTGTTTTTCTCTTCACTGGGAGCTCTACAAGGTGTGCATTGAGACAGAGAGAAAATGTTGTGAATCTGAGCTATCGAAATCCCTCAGATGCGAGGAGTGCATGGGAGATCGAAGTTTAAACCAGACAAATATCAGGAGGGATAACACTTCGGAAGGTGTTGTTGAGACCAGGAACTTATTCCCTGGAAGGAGAGAATATTGAGTCTTTGTAGACTTAGAAAATATTCTAATTCGGAGTCGAGTAAAAGCTCAGGAGGAAGAATTCCTTTGAGCGTTGGATCACTGTGGGGATTCTCGCAGATCGTCCGATTGGAAGGAGGAGTGCAGAATGTAACGCTGCGTAGATCCCGGTGAGGGGAGTTCAAAGATCTGAACGAATGGTGGAGACTCCTCAAGGATGAAAACTAAAACCCCGCAAACCTTTGGATAAGGTGGAGATGCAAGGAGATTAGCGACGAGGGCTACTTGACGTCCAAAAGCTCAGGGGGAACAACAACCATTGATCTCAGATAGATCTAAACCGTTGGTTCAGTTTGTGAACTTGGGTATCGCCAACCAGAGGGATAGAGGTATTGTGTTCCAAAACCCTGAGTCGTGAGATGACGAAATAGCGGAGTCGACCCATTTCATGGACTCGGATATCATGAACCGGATAACGGAGTCCCTTGTTTTTCAAACCTCTGATTCGCGAGACTGCGATTTGATCTAAACCATCGATCACAGGCGGATATGGATGATTGGTCCACATCGTGAACTTGGATATCACGAACTGGGAAGCGGAGTTCCTTATTTTTTCAAACCTCTGAGTCGCGAGATAGCAAGGACTGTCCATTTCACGAACTCATACATCGTGATCTAGGAGGCAGTGTTCTTGGTGCTCCAAGACCACGAGTCATGAGATAAAAAAATAACGAGTTCAGATCATTTCGCAAACTTAGGCATCACGTGCTAGAGGGAAAATTTCTTGGCGCTTCAATACCCTGAACTGAAAAATAGGGAAAGGAAGGAAGGATAAGGGCACGATCACGACTCTTGGTCGTGTACTGTAGGAGCTCACGCTCGGCGCTTGGAAAATTCAATTGAGCGTTTGTGGAGGGACCTGTGTGTGTGTGTGTGTGCATGTGTGTTCATTCGAAGGGTTCCAGTTCGGGACCAGCAGAGCCGTTTCGGCTCTCGAACTAGAAGATTCTGGCTGGGAGGTCACATCTGCATCAATTCATGTGCTCTTGGTCTGATCATAGATACAAATGGCTGCATGAAGATGGCTTTGGGTGAAGTTTGGGGGTCATTCTTCTTTTTTTTTGTTCTTCTCCTAGTTTGTTGTTTCCCTGGTTCTCTCTTCCCCTAGTTCATTTTGTTCTCTTGCTCGCTTGTTCTTCTTCCTCTTCACTCACTATTTCTAGTTCATGTGCTCTTGGTATGAGCATGGAAACAAACAGAAGGAAGAGGAGAGCCATTGATGAATGGTTGTAATAATTACTGATCATTCCAAAAGGGATTGAATGTCTGTGTGCATGATCTTGATGGAAGTTCAAATATAATTATCCACAACTGCGAGTACTGAGAGTCCCATCAAGGAGATTCTTAACCAGAAACATTGGAGCCTTGGAAGGATATGGACAGCCTGAGGCAGTACGTGGTAGATAAGGGGGTCCATTCTCTTGAGGTTGTGTAGGTTGGGTAGAAGAGAGTTGGTGTACTTTGAATTGTTGTGAGTGATGAATGACCTGCGATAGATTGAGTGTTGAGAGGCCTATTAGTTATGAGACTAATGGAAGTTCAGATATAACCATCCACAACTGAGAATCCTTGGAGTTCCTAGTAGGGATATTTCCTGACTAGTAGCACAGCCTTGGAGAGAAATGGAACAACCTCAGGGATCACATGGAAAAGAAAGGTGTTCATTTATTTGGGTTGTGCAGGTTGAGGGGGAAAGAGATCTGGAAATTAGGATTTGATGTGAGGTTGGGAAACCTCAGAGCTAGTTATCCAATTGCTGTGTATTTAGACTTGTCCTAGGACACATCCTTGTGGATTCATAGCCTTGGCTCAGGTGTGACTTGATGTTTAGAGTAAAAGAAAAACAATGTCTATGGTTGGGAGGAACATCCTTGGTCTACAACTAGTTGGTGAATCTTTACAAGAAAAGATAAGTGCTCTCTATCATGTGATTTATGTATAATGTATATTCTATTGTGTATTTAATTATCTCTGAGATATGTATTTTAATGTGCATGTCTGCGGGTTATTTGTTGTGCATGACACATTTTTTATCCCTTTTATGTTGTAGCATGGATGTTGATTAATCAAGATCCATGAGGTTTTCATGACTTTAACATTGTTGAACAATCCTTTGTTTTTGAGATAAGATCAAAGAACTGAGTCTTGGGACTGTAGGGTGCCCCGCTTGCTGGTGGTTGGGTGTGTTGCAACCTATTTAAGTGGCATAGCTCGGTCTGCGAGTGGATGGGTATGCTACATCCATGGTATTAATCCCATGGTTTACATGTATTGAAATCCTATAACAGGTTGGTGATACTCCATTTTAATATGTCAAGAGTTGATCAGTGAAGGCTCACTTCGTCAGGGCCTAGAAATTGGTCAGCTTGGCCGGATTTGGACAAGTGAAATCATAGACCTATTATTGGATGGTTTTTTTCCCATAAGGGTTTTCTTGGGTAAATATCATGTGAATTATGTTTGTATGTTGCGATGATTTGAAATATTATTTTTCTCTTGTATTTTTATTTTCTAACAACTGGTATCAGAGCAAGATAGGATTCAACACTGATATTTGAAGAGAACCAGATTTGGTCTCAAACTGTGTGAAGGATATATGGCTTGGATGCTTGGATTTGATGGATGGATATGTCAGGTGTGGTTGGATATGTTTTCTGGTTGCATATCTTACCAAGAAGCGAGCATCAAGAGCTAAAGGAATGACAAGGCGAGAGGATGGAGACACAAGTGTCATGATAGCAACAATAATGATAAAAAAAGGAAAATTTGATAGAGTTGAATGTAAATAGGAATATGATTGTAAGACTTGGTTAGGCATGTGTACCCCAGGTTTCAATTTTCACTAGTAAATTCTAGATGTAGACCTAGGTGATAGGGGGAGAATGCGGGATTCCCAGATACACTAACTTTGAGGGAGGTTTGGATAGATTTGGTCATGGGAAACCCCAAGTAAATTTTAAAGGGGGTAATGTTAGGGTAAATTTGACTTGGTGAAAGATTCAAAGTTGTTAGGTCAATAGTGGTGGTTTCGAGCACATGGTATTAGTGACCCGTGGTATTGAGTCCATGGATTACATGTAATTAAAGCCTTCAAAAGGCTAGTGACACTCCATTGTAATGGGTCAAGAATTGAGTAGTGAAGGCTCACTTCATCAGGGCCAGGAGATTGGCAGGATTGGATGGATTTGGCCAAGATAAATAATAGATCTATTATTGGCTGGTTTTTCTTGTAAGGGTTTTTCAGGATAAATTTCTTGTGATTTATGTGTGCATGTTTCTGTGATTTGAAATATTATTTTTCTCTCATGTTTTTATTTCCTAACAACTGGTATCAAAGAAATCCCTAGGAGGTTTTCAAGGCTTCAACACTGATAGTTGAAGAGAGTTGGGTTTGGTCTTAGAGTGTGCAAAGGATATATGGCTTGGATTCTTGGATATGATGGATATGTTAGGTGTGGTTTGATCTCTTGTTTGATTGAAAATATACCATGAAGTGAGCATCAATATATGGAGGAATGACAAGGCGAAAGGATGAAGGCATAAGTGTCATTATAGAAACAATGAAAACAAATAAAAATAAGAAACAAAAACAAATTGATGGAGTTGAATGTAAATGGGCATATGACTGTAAGACCTGCTTAGACATGCATACCCTAGGTTTGAAATTTCATTGGTAAAGTCTATACGTAGACCTAGGTGATAGAGGGGGAGCATATAGTATTCTCAGATACCCTGAATTTGAGGGAGGTTTGGCCAAATTTGGTCATGGGAAACCCCAAGTCAAGTTTAAAGGGGGAAATGTTAGGATAAACTTGACTTGTTAAAAGAGTCAAAGTTGTTAGGTCAACAGTGGTGGTTTTGGGAACATGGTATTTGTGACTCGTGGCATTAATCCCTTGGATTACATGTAATGAAATCCTATAAAAGGATGGTGATACTCCATTGTAATATTTCAAGAGGTGAGAGGCGAAGTCTCACTTGGACTGGGCCAAGATATTGGCCAGCTTGGCTGGATTTATCCAAGGGAAATAATATATCTATTGTTGGATAGTTTTTTTCCATAAGGGTTTTCCAGGGTAAATATTGTGTGATTTATGTGTGCATGTTGCTATGATTTGAAATATTATTTTTCTCTCATATTTTTATTTCTTAACAATATGATCCTAGTATCCAGTCCAAGAAACCTTTTGACTGCATTTTCTCTTGCATCCTACTCTTGTGGTTAAAAACCCACATGATACAAGATCATTTCAAGTGACTATGCCTTCATCTCAAGATAACAATTATGGATAAACACCACCGCAACTACCATCTCATTAGATCATGAATTTCTCTCATGACTTACACTGCCTCTTTCATCTCAAGATAACAATCATGGATAACTACCACCACAACTACCATCTCATTCGATCATGAATTCTCTCATGACCCACATTGTCTATCTCATCTCAAGATAATAGTCACATATAACTACCACCACAACTACCATATATCTCTAGTATCCATTTATCTTAGAGACTATCTTCCTTCTCAACAACAACCTTCTAGGATTTGCTTCATGCATCATTTTATTCTTGGATATCTTCTTCTTCTTGCATCTTCAACAAATTCACTCTGAAATCTAGTTCTTTATCTTGTGCAATTATGTATCTTCTATGGCTCTATCATCTCCAATCCTTCTAAACTCTTGGTTACTGCACCTCCTCGAATTTCTCGTCTTCATGAAGAAATCCTCAAGAATTGTATCATATCCCTCAACCAAACTACCATTCATGGACATTTCCTCTAGAACTGCCTCCCACCATTCTTATTCCAACAATCATAATATGAAACAACATTCTCCCAGGTATTGTTTTTTCCAAAGTTACACATGAACACTATCAGGAAACCACTCCTGAAGAGTGAAACCAATTCTCATACTCGTTCATATACTTTCATCCATGAGTTATAGATAACTTGATACCCTCATGCATATTCTTCCATCCCGTTGTTACATAAATTGACTACGTCAAAATTTTTGTCTTTTCTGTAAAATTTGACTTATTTTCTCTTGGAACTGATGTTATAACTCTGAAATACCTCTTCAAATGTTTTCAATTTTTTTTGCAAAACTAGTTTATTTTCCCATCCCCTAGATTATTCTTGGTCCCATATTGACGCAATATGATGGCAACCCTCACGGTTCCACCCTGCTCTCACCAGGACCTTCTCTAATTATCAGCCCGAAGAGTCAAAGGACTCTTCCAATCTTCCCTCGGGGTTTACCCACAGATGTCCCTATCTTTAGAACTCGGGACTCGCGAGTTCGCGAGTCCAGCGCTCATGATATCGGGTCTTTCACTTCCACGAATCCCGATGGTCAAAGGGGGTCAACGTCCTCGGATATCGGGGGTTTCCCTATCTTCAAAATCGGCGAATAGGATACTGCGATTCACTCGCCCTCCAAATCTCTGATCCCCGAACTCCAAGCTGACGCCACTTGTCAATGCCTCCTCATATGGCTTAACGCCCTGACGCCTGTCCTCCACTTGCACTATCGGGAAATCGCCCTTTGCGATGTCAACACTCCGTATTTCAAAACCCCGAGTGCCGAGGTGTCGATTCTCCGAGATCGCGCCACCTGTCTTCCACGAGTACCTGGGGTCCCACGCTGCCACGTCCTCTTCGGAACTTCGCGGATCGTGGATCCACGATGCAAGAGTTTTTTGATGTCGGAAACTCCGAACGCCGAACCCCGATATGATGGGATCACGTGCCACCTGTCCTCGTCACAATCGACGACTCCCGTTAAATCGGGAAATTTCTATTCGCGATTTCAAAAGGAAATGAACCTCTTGCCTTTGCAATCGCCGAAGACCGAACCCCGATGTGCCAAAATTCGATGGCCGGTTATCTCATGTGCCCAAGGGTTAAACTCCTTGCAGCTTCCCCATGATCCAACGATCCTCGGGATTTCGCGATTCTCCTCCGCGAATCCTGTTCGTTGATTCTTCCTCTTGGAGATCTCTCGCTCCAAAGCTTCTCTCAATTCGCGCTCCTCCTGGGTCTGTTCCCAAAGTCTCACCACGGAACTATCCCTCCTGAGCTTGGTTTCTCCCACTCCTCCAATGGAAAGTTGGTGCACTCCTTGCGCTCAGCGTCCAATCACTCTCCAAGTGTTGGATCTTCAGGACTCTTGTGCGTTTCTTCTCCTCTGTGAACTCTCAACATGAGTCCCATTGAGACGCGTAAAAGCGTTGCCCTTCTTGAGCTTCTGCCCTTTGAATCCTCACGGGATTCTTTGGCTCCTGCACTCCTGCAGATTCTTCACGCGCAAAGCACTATCTGTCCTGAGCTTCCACAAACACTCAGACCCCCTTGAGGGATTTTCTCTTCCTCCTGCAGATGGAGAATACAATACCTCCTGGCAGTCTTCTAGCTCAAGCCATGTATTGCTGAGTTCTCTGGGTATTCAGTAACCCCATGAAAGTTCCCTCAATGGATGCTTCCTTCGGCTTCAGAACTCAAAGAGTTCCTTCCTCCTGTGCCATCTGCACACTTACTCAACACCCTCCCGGCAGAGTCTCTTCTCTCACAGAACATTCAGTGGTTCTGGATGCCTATGCACTTTGTGCACCTGCTCAATGCCCTCCTGGCAGATCCTCTCAGAATCCTCAGTGATTATGGTATTCGCTTAAGAACTCACAACAGAGTTCTTTCTCTTTGTACACTCCTGTACATATGCTCGATACCCTCTTGGTAGAGCTCCCACAGAACTCCTAGTAAAGGTTCTGTCCACAACAGTGTCTCAGCTACACTGCCTTGACTGTTGAGGTATTCAGCAACCCCAAAGTCCTCCTTCTGTATGAATTGATGATTCCAGGCTTGTGCTTCCGCGCGTCTCTGTCTGACTCCTCATGAGTTCAGAAGTGCCCTCTCCATGCACCGGTACTCAGAGTCTCAACACTCTATCACGCCCTCATGGCATTAAACCTCAAAGACCTCTCAAACCTGAAATCAAACACACTCCCTGCAAAGGTATAATAACAACATATAATTACAGCATAAGGAAAACACTTACAGGCACACACATAAACAGAATATCATGCAGGAAAAACTGCTCTCTGTTCAT